>OY757251.1:12303176-12893947 GCA_963584085.1 Pyrausta aurata | reverse complement strand
CCATGTCCAACTGTCTAACTCTATCCTCGTAAAAGTTACAACAACTTATCATTCTTATACTAACGCTCAATAGTGGTACATACAATAGTTTGGACTTTTTGGAGCTTTTTAACCAATACAATACTTACCTACGCAAGTCTTGTGTAGAAAAACAAAGGATTACAATGGATTAAAGATGTTATCTAACCAAATTACCTATAAAAGTACAAATTAAAAAAAAACAATACAAAAAACAAACAAAACTCGATTCAACATACTTGAGGGCTGCGCCGTGTAACGTTTGTCATCTGGGTTAACATGTGTGGACGCTACAGTGGTGGTGAGCGAAAACAACAACACAAAAGCGGCGGCGCCGCCCGCCGACCCGCCGCCGCCGCCGCCGGCCGGCGCCGAGCAGCAGGAGGAGTTTGCTGAGTTCAGCTTTAATTTAGCGCTCACTAGGAACCAGCACGAACAGTACGGGATGCAGTTTTCCCTGGCGGAACCGCCTTCGACCATCGCGCCCTCTGTCACTATTGTCGGTAAGTCTGAAATGGGTCATCTAGGAAATTAGCTCGATCTGAAGTGATCTTGGAAATATTATCAAAATTAGGAAAATTGCTGTGAACGAAATGTCTAAGTTGCAAGAATTAAGTATCGGACAAATCTATCTAAGAATTAAGTATTGGAAATATCTTCTTTAAATTGATAATGATAGCGATATTACGCACTGGTAAATAAGTTTAATCTTTCACGACAACGAGACAACGATAATTCATACCAACATCCAAAGCTGTGGGTATTTTTTTTATAAATTGGTATTTGTGTAAGAAAACCTAAGTATTTGATTAAAGGCCAACCTAAGTACATAACTTACTTGTATAGTATACCCAATAGGGAAACTAGATCGACCACAATGACACTTCACTAGTAGAATTGCAATGTTATATTTGAGGCTACTCGAGTAACAATGATACGTGGATTGTTTTCACGAGTTCCCATCGTTACAATGTGCATGTTATGCATTCTAATGTGACCTAGTCGAAAGGCTATTAAAATGTTATGACAACTACAAGAATGGAACAATTTATTGTTTCTCTGCAAAACATCGCGCGTGCAGTGCTTTTCAAATATTTAAACGCCACCAGCGTCAACTTATTTGAAAACCGCTTCAACAAAATTGCAAACGATACAATTTTCATTTAATTGGTATAAAGCTGGAAAAGCGTATTTTCAACATTAACATAGAAAACAAAGCAAATTTAACTCGATATACTTACCTAGTCAAAGGTTTTGAATTAAATTTCCGCATTTGGCAACACTAGTGGCAGGGCTATACCTATAGAAGACGGATTTTAAGATTTATGTCCATGAAACTTGATCTAAATTAATATTTTTTACGTTTAACGTATAAACATGGATGCGTATCGCGATGCAATTTTGACAGCTAAGCAGCTCTGTTTTACTTTTGACAGCAAAATAGCAATTCGTATTGCTATTTCCACGCTATTTCGCATTATCTTGATATAATTATTACCTTACAATATAACAACATATTATAATTATTCATCCCATTACGTATTATTATGTTGATAATATTCGTTTGCATTGAGTTGGAATTGAACTGCCTGGGAATTGAGTGAGAATTGAACGGATTTAGTTGTATCGCAATACGCCCCATAGTCGTTTTCCCAGCTCTAGGCCAAAGGCACAATTACAATTTCGTGTTAATCCATAATGAATTCTTTTCCATGCATCAGTCGACGAGGTTGTCGGTGAAAATTTATCAGACGAGGTTTGGTTCTCAACACAAACTTATTTACTTTATGTCGTTTCTGTACAGTAGGCGTGCTTTGTTGTCGCTTTTGTATATAGATATAAATATGCTTGTTGCTGTTCTTGATTTAAATGCTTCAAGGGTGCTTTAGAATTACAGGACTAACACAGCGCAGAATAAATATATGGATGTTAAATTTTCCTTTAAGGTGATAGAGGACAATGAAAAGAACAATAATGCATAGACACGTAGGTATTATATGGCAACACTTACCCCGAAAGTCCGATGAAACCCTGTTATTATGTTTCGTTCTGCATTATTAGTTCACATCATCATAAAGCATGCCGCTTGTCGAAATGCATGATAGGATAGGTGCGAACGACCGGTTAATTAAGCCCTCCCTGTGTGTCTTTCCATTTACAAGCCCCAGTTTTAAAAAGATTAGCACCAACTCGTGTTTCTGTATCCTGTGTCGATTGGATAGGAGAGTCGGTATTAACGTGGGTTATGTTATGTAGGACGAAGAGTCGCAAGCGCCGCCGAGCAAGCCTGCGCCGCCGCCGCCCAAAGTTGAGGTGCCGGCGGACGACTGCGGGCTCGGCGTGGCGCAGATCGTGATCACGGCCGCCACACCCATGGTGGAGGAGCCCGAGCAACCCTTCCCGCCACCCGAGGCCGAGCCGGAGCCCGAGCGGCCCGAGGACGGCGACGACGAGGAGTCCTCGCTCTCGGAGCAGACGGCCGTGTGCCTGCGGGACTCCGACGAGGGCCCCGCGGACTCCACGCCGCACCCGGCCTCCAGCTCGACCGGCTCCGAGGGCGAGTCCACGGGCGCCTCTGTAGCCTCGGGCCCCCCCACGGCGCCCCAGTCCCCCCCTGCGGCGCCCCGCGGCGGCCGCGCCTCCATCCCCGACGAGCTCGAGCCGGCGCAGCTGGCGAGGCTCACCGACCTCAAAGAGTCCAACGCTTAGGCTCTGAGCCGGCACTGAACCTTCGTTTTCCCTGAAAACGTCGCGTCAGGTCACCTCAACTACCCGACGATGACCGTTTCTCTGCTCAGCGACATTTGTGTTTACTTTGATCTGCCATTTGCGAGTTTTATTTATGTATAACCAAGTGTATAATGTATTATCTAAGAAACTTATGATTTCTCACAACTTTTTCAACATCTTAATTGTACTGATTAGTTTTAATAGATAATTTCAGCTGTTTTTATTCACTTCAATCACTTGAAAACTTATAGCAAACTTAGATGTAAACCAAACTATATTATCTAGTGAATTACCAAACCCATTTTGACCATTTAGACAAATATTGATATTGGAATTTTGTTAGTAATATTGATGTTAGGATTAATGTTAACTTTTAATACTTTGTTACCTATTGTCTAGAGTATATACCTATCCATCGTCTCATGGCCACTGTATGGTGGGTGCCCCGTAGTATTAGTTTTTGGTACCTTTCCAGTCATTTCTTTACTCGTGTAAACCTTGTCTCAACCGTTCGCTTGGACTGAACGACTGACAGGGGGACGCGGATAGCGACTCATCACAAATTCATGCTGTTTTCTATAAAAAGATTTTTGTATGACATCATTTCATATTGACGAACGAGCGCTTTGGGGCGAATGTTTCCTATAGGACTGTTTTTGGAAGTAACACCTCTTCCGTCTGATTGATGATGTTTAAAAAAAAAACGAGTTCTTTAATGTATCTACTCATATGTAAGCGAAGTTGAATAATAAACCCCTACTGGTGCATTCGTCCCGGAGAAGTGTTTGTGAAAAAGCAGAACCTCCTAAGGGGTGATTATTATAGTTTAATGTATCTACTTTATGGACCGTCGAACTCTAAAATTTAACTATCAGCTATAAAGAATTGTTTGATATGTTGATCGCATACAAGAAACTTTTGTTTTTGAGCACTAGAATCTTCCCTTAGGAGGTTAAACGGTATATCATAAACACGTTGCAAAAAGGTCAGCCGCGTCCTCTCGGTGCGCACGGCCTAAGAAACCTAAGTCTACGAAGTGAGAAACGGTCACAAAACCATGTAGAATTGTATATAACTAGCTAATAAACTTATTACTAGTGAATTATTGGCACGACCTAGTACCTGCTGAATAGAAGGTATGATAGAATGTTAGAAGTATCGCGAGTGTTGGCCAATTATTACTTGTATAAAGACAATATTTTATGTTAAGACAATTTCTTCGCCACATTTGGAACGTGCCGCATTTAACGGTTCCATAAATACACATAGTAAGTGAATGTTTCATTGAAATGTATGGAATCAATAAATGTGCCGCGAATCAAATGTGGCGCCACAATTGTCTTAACACAAATGTGGCAGTATGCGGCGGCGCCCTTTACCCCGTACCCATTATGTGTATAAAATTTTGGGCCTATATAAATATTACGTGCAAGTATCACATCAAAGCGCGTTGACCTGAAAAATAGATTATGAATATCGTGTTTAAAATTAACGTTAAGCTATTGCGAATATTATGATTATGTATTTGCTACCCCAAAAAAGCTCTGCCGCACTAGCGACTTTTCCGAAGTTCCCAAGGAACAACCCACTTTTTTCCTAATTCTTGCAGTCATTCAAATTGTATAGGTATTATTATAAACAAGAATCTTAACGGTGTGTATTTGTAACCATCCGATCGCTTTGTTGGTATTGAGGTAAAAACATACAGTGGAGCCCCTTTCCTTTTGAAATCAGTTTACAAATACGGTTGAAAGCTCGAGATCATGGCAGTATCGATACGTCTTACTCTATCGGAAAAATCGTTAGTGTGGAAGCGCCTGCTGTAAAGTTATAAGGCCAACTCGCGAGTGATAGCGTTGTAACAATACTCTATGATTGGACTTTGGACTGAAAGGTCGGATAATCGGGCACGCCAGAAAAAGTTCAGTGATGGAACGTAGGCTTAGGAACGTACACAGGGTGTTACCACCTTCTCGACTCCTTCTCACACCTACAGATAATTTTAAGCAACCTCCTATGCCACTACAAGATTATTCGTAACAATATCTCAATGTTTACACACTGTGTTACTAATTCTAGTGTATTCAAAGCATAAATGTTTTAGACAAAATAGTATTTAATCGTATTGTTTAGTTACTTATATGTGCAAATATTTACCAGCAAATATAATATATTTAATAATAGAATGTTTATATCAGTTCACGGGTTATATAAATGTCTTTATAATGGAAATGGTTATGCTAATAATACCGAAGAGAGGATTGTAGCACTCTGTAGATATTAACACTGTATCAAAGTATGCACAGACTAAGAGGACTGTTACTCTTACTATACTATATTATACAACATCAAACTAATGTTTGTGATATACTTAAGTTATTACTATCAAACATTGGTTTACATTGAAACGTGTCATTTATTAGCGAAAGAAATATGTAATTACTTTGAAGTATTCTGTCTTTACATTCTGATCCTTTGTTTGTCGATATAATGCCTTATGCCTCATTCAACCATCGTCAGCGTTGGGCGGGATATTCCTAAAGGTTAATCTTGGCCTATACAAGATTTGCTATCAAGAACTTACAAGTCGTCAGTATCGTCAGTTACATTCATATCTTTAAGTAATTTTTTACCAAAATGCTCGAAAACCTAAACTCAATTATGTACGGTTTTAATATGAACCAATGTTTTACAGCACCTATGTGCTGCTTTTCTATAGAAAGAAAACAGACAATTATTATTATTAGAACACATTAGACTGTGTGCTGGGATTACGCTGAATAAATATACGCAAATATAACTTACCACAATATCAATGTTTCATTTCGATTAATATTATACCTGTGAATGTATCAAATTGTTTATCCCTGTATTGGTAACATGAGGTCATAATAAAAATTATAAATAACAATTACAGGCTCCCAGAATAACAACCTATGATGAATGCAACATACATACAAAACAAACTAATTGATCATTAAAAATAATTAATTTCGGCCTTTATTTTGCTTAATCTCAGCAAGGTTGAATTTTCTAGAGATATAGAAGGATTAGTATGCTGATGTTTATACAATTAACGATAAGGGTGTAACTAATCGTATGAGTAGCGAATGGTTCCGTATGCAAAGAGGCTAACACAATATTAAATGCTCAATGGCGAAGGCTAGGACATGTAGATTGCTTTGCTGTTTGCATCGAAATATGGCCGTTAGTATGTCATCCAAAAAAATATAACGGCTTGGAGCACGTTTATTTTTTCAACATTGAGTTATAAATTCTAGTTAGAGAAGCTATGGGAAGCAAAAATGTGGCGGAAATAAGACGACAAAATTGTGACGTATTCCCTGAATTTTTTATTATGAATCTGTACTATGAGTTGATGACTGTGTCGTAAATTCATGGTGCACAAAATTAGGTCGTGGTGTTAGTTCTATACGCTATAGGTAAACCGCTTTATTGCGACTTCGCCTACGGGGCACAGGGGCGCGGAGGGAGGCAATAGCGGGTCGCGCGAGGGGTGCGGTTGGCGCAGTTACACCCGCCCGCGCCCCTCATCACTGACCGCGTTCTCGTCTCCCCCCGCACCACTTTGCCCCGCAGGCGAGGTCTCAATTTCACGGTCTATCTATAGTAATAGTAGTTCAATGCTTTTTAACAACATAACATCATTCGCAGTCTCCATTTATAATTTTTTTTCACAATATAAGGTCACCTCGTTTTAAGTGATAATATTTAAAGAGTCGATTCAGCACAATAAATTAATATTTTTTTTTTAGAAAACACTGGGTTTTTATCCGCTAGTTTTTGAAAAAATTGAAGACGAAGAAGTTTACATGAGAAAAAGAAGGTTTGGGAATTGAATATAGAGAGAGGAGAAGCCGATGACGTATTAAACTTTTTAAATTGTTAGGGTGCTGTTTTAAATAATGATATTGTCTTTGTTAAGGAAAAAAATAAATTATTGTGTTTTGTTTCTATGGTGTATACCTCTGCAAAGGCACTGTTAAAATATTATCACTTAAAACGATTTAACCAGAAATAGGTGTTAAGAGATAGAAAACATATGATCGCTACGAAATCATCTACGAGTGCTACGAGAGTCTACGTCGTAGTCTGTCGGAGTATTAATACAAGGACTACATTTACAATAGGAGAACAGACTAAGTCATGGATGTTTATATGTATTTAAGTATTTATGGGAGACGACCCCGTCATAATCGTTGTCTGGTACTTCGTAACACAAGGAAGAAAATTCCTTACCACGAAACCAGACAATTGGTGTGTTGTCTGGCGCATATTTATTTATTATTTATTTAATTTAGGGTTGATTTCGCTAAAAAAGACAGCACTTTTGTTTTTTACCTCTATTTAAAAGTTTAGAGATCAAATTATGGTGGCTACAATTGAAAACCAGTGTTTTAGAATAGAAAGTAAACAATGCTCTTCAACAGTTGAACTATTACGAAGCTATTTACGTAATTGAATACCGTACCGGTAGCCTTCACATTAGTTTAACATCCAGCGCTTTATAGGCCAGTTTGAAGAAGGCTTTAGAGTATGCAAGATGCCTATAATTTTAAATAACTTACTTTAAAGCAACTAATAATTTGACATCAGCCAAATGATACATATAAAAAATGCAGTGTAAGAGTTACTCTAATATAGCCGCTCAGAGAATGCTGTTTTAACGTTTTCGATTTGATATAAATATATGGAAAGAATGTCGCTCTAAGACTTTGACACATTTCCTATACATTTTCTACAAAAAAAAAGTTAAAATAGCATTCTCAGATCGGCTATATTATAGTAAGTAGGTATCGATCAATTAAACATTACAAAAAAATCTGATGCCCTAACTAAGGCAAACTCGCTACAACGCATGAGGCCGCGCCGCTTTAATAATAATTACTAACATCTATTGTACGTATTCGGTTTCATTTTCATATCGCAATTATAGTCTACCGTTACACTAGCTTTAATATACAGACCAAGGTTTGCAAATGAAATTTTAATGCGTCGATCGAAGTAGTACAGTAATAGTTTCAAATTATATTTGTCCACCAGGAGCTCAATTTTTGAATCTCTCGCTTGGATATGGCGTGTGATTTTCGTTCGAAAACACATAAAAAATCAACGGAAATCACTCAAAATCTAGACGTGAGTACTCACTAAATTGAACAATTATTTTTCAAATCCTTTTTATGTATAGATTACAACTGGTTTTCATTCCAAAATTCGACTTTAAACATTGAATATCACTCGCTTCAAGATGGCGAGTGATTCAAAAATATGAATTAAAAGTCAACGAATAAATATCAGTTGAATTCCACATGTCTTTCTGGTCCAATTTTAAAAACGATTATCTTAGTTTTGTAATTGCTTGCGCCTATATTATGCGTGATGTTCGTTGACTTTGTTAACCGAATATCGAAGGAAAATCGCTCGGAATATTGACGCGAGTAATTAAAAAATAAGGCCCCTAAATTGATTCTTGTACTAACATCATACTCATAGTTACATTATTGCACTATCATATGAGCACTTTTTTTGTAATATCTATGGCATTTCGTTACTGTATTAGTCTTCTACCATTATACTTCAAAGTGAGCCTTTTGCAAACGGTACTATTGGTAAATGTAAGAGGTAGTTCGCTGACCCCCAGACCGTGGTATGTATGTATGGTTGCTGTAATTAATGTTTCCCATGCCTTTTTGATCTGCAATAAACATTTCGAAGTAACACTCGTCTTTTAATACCAGCGATTGCACTCATACGTATCCTATACGATATCGATTCGTATCTGAATTTAATTTTATTTGGCCATTAAGTAGTATTAAGGCTTTGACAAACTGGATACGTTCTACGATCTGGGGCCCTATTTTTGAATCACTCGCGTCAATATTACGAGTGATTTTCCAAAACGGGTTATTTTCCTTGACTTTTAATTCATCTTTTTGAATTACTCGCTATCTTGAAGCGAGTGATTCAAAAATACGGCCCCTGGTCAATAGAAACGCGATCGACGCGGTCAATTTCGTATGGAGCTGACCGCAGAACGCATTCAGTGTGTGAAATCCTTGATGGATGATTCCACATTCATCTGAATCCAATTTCTATTCGTATCGGACACAGATGAGTACGAAAACGCCTTATGGCTCTTCTCATTGCTCCCTTTTAGATAGATCCAGTTTGCTCGCAAATAAAATACACAAAGGCTGTTTTCATATAACTTTTTTTTAAATTCTTACTAACCATTAAAATTGATGCGGCGTCCTGTATCAAGTAAGTAACCAGTGATTGAAGCAGTTGTTTAGTAGATTTAGGCAAGGTATAATGTTTTAACCGAGTTTGTATCCCGGATCCAAAGACTTGTTAAGGTAGTCCAATATTTCAGTTTTATAGTACTGTTAATTTGTTACAGCTAATCGGATTTCTAACAAATTTAAGTAGACAACTTTAAAAAACACTTTTAAACTGAGAAATCAATCATTAATAATAAAGTGGTCATATAATCATAATCAAAGATTACCCGTTCTGTGAATGAATTTTTGACCATTTCAATTTTGGCAGAAAAATAGGAAACATCTCGAAGTCAGGAATTTTGGAATTCTTTCTATACATTAATTTCAAAATAGAAAACGTCCAAAGGCATTCTCAAGGCGGCTTAATTATAAGCTGACAATACAAGTCTTTCACTAATGTATTATTTTAATACGATTTATTGTCATATACCTGTATGAAAACTATGATGTTTGACCGAAACCGATGTTTTGCAGTAATGACTAACTGTTTATATGTACTACCATTAACCGGCTGTCATGTATAAAAACTATGTCAATCAGATTGCTTTGTTCTTTGGTGTCTTTCCTTCAGCAAGTGATAGTTCCCACGGTATTAAAGGCTTAAGTATCGGTTTAGTAGGTAGTTAAAGTTACACGACAGACATATGTCCATACAAGCCAAGGTGAAACCATTTACAGCAAGGCATTATATCAGCGCCGTCAGTGACGACAGGACTGATAAAATATTTACAAAGGCAAACAGCACAAAGGGAATAAACTATTTTGCGCTCGCTACAACTAGTAAAAACTAGTTTTATTATTTATTAGTTCTTTATGTTTCTTATCTGTCAATAACCTTGATAGTACGTACTACCTTACTTTTACGGCCTGTTTCACAATGTCTTAATATAAGTCCCCATTACCATTATCTGTCCACCCACTACCTACTTCATGGGACGTTCTATATATATTTTTTGTTAATGCTTGTTTGTCGATGGTCAAAACGGGCCCTTACTAAATTTTGTTGTCGTTTTTATACAGGTTTCTGTGCTATAAATATTTTCTAGAAATCTAGGATCCATCGATTCTATAAGTATGTTCAAACTGAAAAGTTAAAATAAAATACGTATGTCAAAAGCAATCTTTATTCCACGTATTAATAAGTTAATTATACTACACGTACAACATTAATTTAAACTTAACCGCTTTACATCAAAAATACCCTGACACCCATATATGCCAGGCCACCTATTAAAATACGAAATTATTTGTACGTAGAGGTAGTTGAGTCATTTGTGTCTAAGCTTCATAAGTACAAATACTAATTACTCCACCATTGAATATACCTACACATACACAATACGCGTACCATTAAAGAAATAACGTAATGATTAGAAATAATGATAAAGTATTGTTTATTAGCCGGAATGATGTTATTATATTATTATTTAAAATTGTATTTTATGTAAGTAAAGTTAAACATTTAGAATGTACGTAATCATCAGTATTTCTTGATGGATAAATTGAATTGAAAAAACTAAGTGGAAGAAAGTCTTAATTTGTGCGTAACAAAAGAATATTGTTAAACATATCCGAGAGAGAAGCATAGCTCCAAAATAAGTTGATGCGGAAGCATTTTATTCGAGCTTAATTATTGCTACATTCATTTGGAAGTTTAATCAGTGACTAGGACACAATTCTGTAATAAACTTACATATTTTATCTTTAATAGAACTGACCAGGCACTCAAAAGTACTCCTAAGATTCTGTATGTCTCTTTTTAAGCATATCGCAGTAGGTACTGTGATGTTATTTATATCTTTCAAATATGAATTCATAAATATAAAACGAATGATTATTAATAAATATTCAAAAATAACATTTATTACGTATTAGATCCTTCCGCCCATAACATCTACTTGCTTTTATAAAAGTTGTTCTAATTTTGTTCGTATTAATTCCTGATTCACTAATCCCTTTCGCATAAATGCGTTCAAAAGTCATTAAATTAACTATTTACCTGAAGGCGTTGCTCTTATACTGGTCGTATATTTCGTTGAACATATCCCTGCAGTTCATTTTGATCTTCATCTTTGAGCACAATAGGAACACTCCCGACAGTTTTCTGTGCAACGAGTATATTTCTTCGGGCGGGGGACAAAGTCTGTGGTTCAGGATTGTGGGCACCAACGCCTGGATGCGGCGAGTGGTCTTTTGGGCTCCGAAGTCGAATTCGCCGTCGCTGGTAAAGACCTCGCCCATGATCATGACTGTGTCGACGTGTGTCTCTTCCATCACCTGTGCATGAGTAAGCCAAGGTATAATGTCAAGATTCGGTGAGAAGTATAACATAATATACTTGTTTCTGAAGTTCACGCGAACACTGCACGTTTAATAAAACACAATTTACAGATATTTTCGCGATAATTTATTAGATTTTTCATCCCAACGTTTCGAAAACTTTACAACGTTCGTGATCACAAGGCCCGTGACCGAATTATCGCGAAAATATCCGTAAATTGTTGTTTTATTATATAACATAATAGGTTCAACTATGAGTGAGAGAAGTATACGTACAGCTTGACGTACAACTTAGTACAGATATAAGCAAAACATTGCGAACTAGTAATGTTAATTGCAATTTGTGTTTTAAATACGCGACTCAAACTATAGTATCAAAACTAAATGCCATTATTTGTGGAGCAATGAACATGAACACTCCGTCACATTGACCAGGTAGGAAAAAGGTTCCATATTAATAGTGGGCAATGGTTATTTGGTTTACCGTACCTTGGACTCGTATCCAGTGAGGAACTTCATCTCTTTCGACATCCTCAAGATAGCAGCACGGTCGCCCACTGAAGCCGCCTTTATGATCTCAATGTACTGATCCATGAACTCTTTAGAGTACTCCCGAGTGGCCCCAAAGTCCAGGAGAATCACCTGAAAAAATAATTCATTCGAGTAAATCAATATTATAGTTGTTAAACTCACGAGAATACAATGATATAAAATGGTGGACCTAGATGTGAGCCTTGCAAGATCTAATAACTGTAACAGACACCATGAACGTTATTGTTTGTTTAATTTGAATGCACAGGACGGAAATTGGGATTCGTAACTCCTTACTATCACAGCTTGTTTAAACAGTTCGAACAGAATAGAGAGTCATATTTTTTAACTTTATCACAAGCTTCAACGAATGTCAGTGACCAAATCAGTAATAAAAGTTAAGTGAATTGGACTCATGTTTTAATAACTTTTGGAGGATGTTGGTCCTAAACTGTTTCATTTATTTTCGGTGAATGAAATTTGTACGCGTCTCGTACGGGCGCTCCGTATAATAATTTTCGACGCTTCGAAGAACGTGCCAGTTAACCCACCTGTTTAGTTGTAGGGTTGTAGAAGAAGTTGGCCCAGTTGGGGTCGGTCTGCATGCACCGCAGCACGAACATCTCACGCAGACACAGCCGCATGATCTTGTCGGCTATGTCCACGCGCGTGTCGTAGGGAGCGTCGAAGAATTTGTCTAGGGGCACTCCATCTATGAGCTCCGTGGTTATGACCTCTGGGGAGCAGAGGTCGTCTGGAAGTGAAAGAGTTCTCTGATATAATTCTGATGTCTGATCTAACTAAATCTCTTAATAGTTACACGGCACTATTAACATGTTTTGGTGTATGTAGAATCGTGTTCGATGAATGCGTTTGTTTTTAACGTGTGTTATCCTTATGTGGTTTAAGATTGTATAATTACCCCCTTTTTCATAATAACGCAAACAGTCTTATAAACCTGTTTTAACTATTACACTGTTTTGTCTCGTTCTTTCTTGGCGCTGTCATCATTTGATAGAAAGTGACAAAACAGTGTAATATTTAAAACAGGTTTATTAGTCTGTTTGAGTTATTATGAATAAGGGGGTTAGTATTTTACGAATCGTTTGTAAACCCTGATTCTCCTAATAAATAAACATCATAAACTTTATAGTGTCTGCCTGAGTTCTTTTAATTTGTACTTTGTATGTATCACACAATGTTGATACCAAATAAATATTTTTTATGTTACTTTCTTTCCGAGTATTTTGGAGCACTAGAACGGTATGATATAGACGACGACATCAATGAAATAAATTCATGTGTGGAATGTCTTGCAATTATACTCGGGGGAGTTCTATAAGCTATCGTCACATCCTTTTATAGCCTTTTCATTGGATTCACCGATTCAAAATTCAAATTCCTTTATTTCGCTTTAAAAGTGGTACACATACAAATCTGAAGTCGTAAACCAATAAACAAAAGATCTACTTACTTTATAAAGTTTCTTTTGGTTACAAAAATTATGCTCAACATTTTCTTTACCCAAAGGTTGTCTGGAAGAAATTTCTTATAGCAATAAGACGGAAAAAATATTACATCTACTTTTAAAATGATTTTTATCTGACTAGTGTGATGTGATTTTATCTTAAGTTCTAGCAAGCGGGGCCTTTCGGCCCAACATTGTACAAGGTGAATATTGCATCACGTTTATTCCCTACCTATAACATCAGGCACGAAGTACTCCGGGTAGGGCGCGAGGAGGGTCTTAAACTTTTTGGTGCATTCAGCCTCGCGGATGTAATCCACCTCCCACGCAAGCTCCTTCTTCGCAACCTCCACTATGTTGTCTATGAACATGCCTTTGGGAAACACGTTCCACACCTGGGCAGGGCAAAATAATAAATTAGTGTTTTCACAGAAGTTAAGTGGGTCTGAGCAGGAGACATATAAAATTTAGCAATGATGATGCTCAAAATATGATAATAAAACTAGCGGACCTAGCGAACTTTGTTTCTCCCCCGGCCCCATCCCGCCCAGTCTCGTAATTCTTAAAGTTAAGCGTCATACGTCCTCCTGGTTCTAAGCTACCTTCCCATCGTTTCGCCCCGGCCCCGACCCACCCCAGCCCCGGCTCCGTCTAAGGGGTATGAATGGTTCAAAGCTACCTTCCCACCGTTATTATAAAGGTACATTTATATCTACAGACATTGAGTGTGGCAGACACGTGCCGTGACAGACACCGACAGACACCATTTATTTATATGTAACGTATAGAAACGTGCCGTGACAGACACCCCGGATACCGACAGACACCGTCATCGGCGTAATCAAATGCAAAATAAAAAAGAAAGCACGTGTACGCAGTTCCGATACTCTATTCACACAGCCCGGCAAGGAGCCACAGACACGTACAGACATGAACCGCGCAGACAAAATATTCTTTCCGAGAATACTGGCCGGGCACGACACGTGTCTGTAAGCGTCTGTACGGCCGTGTTACGATAGATATAAATACGTTAATAGTTACTGTACGGGAGAATATCATTTTGTCTGCCACGGCACGTGTCTGCCACACTCAATGTCTGTAGATATAAATCGACCTTTAATCGGTCAAGCCGTTTCGGAGGAGTACGGGAACGAACGTTGTGACACGAGAATTTAATAGAAATAAGCAAAGCATATCATGTATTGTTTTGAAACAGGATTACCGAACCTTCTTCAAGTCTAAAGCAAGTCTAGTCAGAAAGAGCATTAAAATAATAGTTAATAGAAGGCATTAAACTGTTAGGTAAAGTTTGTAGAGATCAGATTCAGATCAGATTTGTAGAGCTAATCTCAGGAAATGCTACAACGATTTCTTAAATTCATAACACCAGTGAATGTCATACGTCAAAATGTTTACCTTCATGACGCCAACCAGGTTATCGATGTCACTGTTGATGCCTTTGGCAACTCCTGGGTACTGCACCTTCATAGCCACCTCTTGACCGCTATGTAATACCGCTAGATGCACTTGACCTGAGGAAACAAAGTGAACATACACGTACAGTCACCGTCAGATTTTTTGTAGCAGAACCAATGTAGAAGCTATTTGTTTCAGAAGAAAAGTGATCAAATACTTCTGAACAGTTAAAATATCAATAAGTTCCTTAAACGACAAGCTATCGTTCATATCCGAATATTCATTAATTCAATAAAATCTGAGTAGCTCCTAACTGATCAGAACCTGCTCAGATATTAATGAAGTAATTAATGTTCAGATATTAGATGGTAACTGTAATGTATGCAACCATGGACCAAAGTATTTATTGATCCATGATGCAACTTATTGACATTTTGGCTGTTCAGAAGTATTTGATCACCTTGTCTGCTACAAAATATCTGACGGTGACTGTACATGAATTTAGCTAGTACCTGCGACTTTACCCGGCGCAAAATTTAGGTACAGCTATTTTAACGCTCGTCTTATTTAGCTTTTCAACCTGTCTGTACGTATCTTTAAAATGGATTCATCGGCTCAAGCGTAAAAAGGGAACAGAATAACATTCGCATTTAAAATGTTAGTAAAGATAATATGCATTAGTATACGATAATTATGGGAACTGAACCCATATCTGATGATCTTTTATCTCTACAAATATGTATTTTATAAACAGGAAAAAAAGATATTCACAAAGCATGGTGTAGAAAAGACAAGAAAAATTAATTACCTATGCTTCTTCCATGAAGCATAGGAAATACTTATTCACATGGCATGATGTAGCATAGAAGAGAAAAAAAAAACAACATGGAAGGACATGGCTGAAATTTTTACATTAAAAATTCAAACAATTTCAACAGCATCTCATCTCACCAATAGAAGCAGCGGCGAATGGTTTCTCCTCAAAATGCTGCATCCTCGTTCGCCAATCGGGGCCGAGCTGCGCGCTCATCACCTTCTCAACTTGCCACGTGGGCATGAAGTCAGCCGACTGCCTCACACGTTCGAATATGCGCTGGAGCTCCGGAGATATTAATGACTCGTCCTGGAGGCTAAGCAGCTGGCCCAGCTTGAGGGCCGCGCCTGGAAGAGACAATCAGACTACATAAATAAAGGTCGTGTTAAAGGAATTTTCTAACAATTCAATCAATTACCACTTCGCACTCTGTTCGTCCTACGCGCCCATTCGCAGTTGTAGTAAAGTTGGCAACGTTTGCGAGTAGTATGAAGAAAAAAAAACTGACAGCTAACAATGACGAACTGCTTTTAAAAAACAGTCCTACTCATGAATACCTTCTGTTACAATATTTTTTTTTACACTTTATAAAATCCTTGGTTAAATTTTCCACTCACCTCTGACTTTACAAAGCGTGTCCACGATCCTTTCGGCATTAGCCGGTGACATGAAAGCGTTAGCTGATTCGTCCACCTTCCCCGTCACCGACTGTATGGTGTTCCTCGCATACTGGGCCACGGTGCCCACTCCGAGACCGGCCGCGAGAGAACCGAACGATATCATGCGACCGATGCGAGAAGACGGCACTACACGCGCTTTTGAGTTTTCGCTTAGCTGTGAATTGAGAGCGTTTTTTTATAGCCGTTATTGTCCTACTGCAGGGCAAAGGCCTCCCCTAAACTTTATCAGTGATCACGGTTACCAATCTGGCTGGGCTGGCCAGTCTTCGCAGAAGTGGTCTAGATTGTCTCGCCATCGTTTTCTGGGTCGGACGACGTCCATCGGTAGGCAGTGGGTGACGATCTAAGTCCATTTTTTGTGGCACATTCAGTTCACGACTCACGTGGCACATAAAAAATATGTTCTGCTAATAGTGGACGATAATGCCCTATGTGGGCGTTGAGGTATAAGGGAAATTTAGGGCAATGCCTAACCCTAAATGAAAGTCAATTCAGGTGCTTTAGGACAAAATCTAATTGAGACTCTTTGATTTATAGAAAATACAATATAATTTTGGGATTTTAAAAGTAAGAAATATAGAAAACAATACTTACAGAAACCCTTATCTTCTTTTTAGCAACTGGCTTAGGCACTCCTGGTGTTGCAGAACTGCTTACACTTTCCAATGGCTTCGGCACCTGAACTTCTGGCGGTGGTGGTGGCGGAATTGATTGCTCTATTGAACTAACAGGCTGCACCTTCTCAAGCGGAACTACAAATTCCTGTTTAACTTCCTTAGGAGCTACACTGGCCTTAACCTCTTGAGACTTCTTTAGCGTCTCAAAAGTTTTATTGAACTCTCTGTTCAATTCATCAATCTCATCTCTCAGCTCTTTATCCATTTCAACCACTTTCTCTTCTTCGTTAAAATTCGGGACGCTCATGACAGCATACTGCCTGAAACCTTTAGCGACGACCAGAGCTCGCTCTAGCAAGTCCTTGGCGTCCTCGGGCTTGGGGTTGAAAGCGGTAAGTTTGTTAGGTGAGCAGTTCTGAATGAGTGTTTTTATAGTTGAGTTATTCCATATTACTTTAGAGCTTTCCTGCTGCACTTTTATACCAGCTTCTACCACTAGCCGCAGTCCTCGCATAACACCTATTAGATCGTTAATATGCGACATGGCCTGGAATACATATATTAGTTGGTTAAAATTATGTTACTACACGTGTAAAATGCGTAAAGCAAGAAGGTGATGCATTAAATACCAATATGATGAGATGACCATGGATGATATTTTATCTCCCAACAAATACTTAAATTAATGTGATGTAATACCTATACTAACTGATTACTTTTATTCTTGGGATATTCGATCAGAAATATAGACAGTACAGATTTAGTTTGTATGTATAAACTTTAAACATACATAATTGCCACACACCTGTGTGTTGAGCAAGGAAATAATGTGTCACACTGTGGGTGGCATGCAGTGTAGGCGTCTTATGCATAGAAATACTTCTCTACTACTCTCCATAGAGATATTGCATAACATTTCATTACCAGTTAAAAAAGATTTATAGTACAACTAAATACTGTAACATACCTGTGTCCTAGTAATAAGATAGTGGTAAACATGCACTAAATATGTTTATAAAGATCTAAAAAACAATCATTTTTTTCGTCACAAATACCCAATAATAACTTACTTTTAGGTTAGTTTTCCAGTTACGTTTTATAACGTCAAAATATAAATAAGCGGCTGTATGGTCGCAATTAGAAACACATAATAGTAGAAATAATACTTGTTTAGCAGAAATAAAAATCCTGCTAATTTATTTTATTTACACACTTCAAATCAGTCAAGCAAGCAAGAGTCAAGCTTAGTCAAGACTCAACTGTCAAACACAGCTGAGCTGCTCGCTCTGAGCTGCTGCTGTTGACACTTTGACAGTTGACTGACAGCAGGAAATTCCAATAATGCCAATATGCCCACCATGAAATTCGATCGATTATTTACCCAGTACCCAGCCAGTGATGTGTGTAGATTTATACGGCGTACAAAAAGTTTAAAGGATACTACATGATTCAGGCAGGAGGGACTTTATACATAATATACTACAACTTTTTTATATTTATGACAAATGAACAGTTAGCATTTTGCCCTCTGCATTTTGCAAACCCACGAGCGTTTATAAACTCACGACGCCATATGTAAACGGCGGAATTATACGTTTTGCCTGCGACACCTAGCCTAGCTAGCGTCCGACGCGTGTTGTTGTGACCCATAAAATTAATATTCCTTTCCAAAAGGGATAATAATTCTATGGTATGACCGCGGCATCTAGCGGCCGGCAATTACTTGATCAGTGGGTAGTAATCGTATTTAAATATTATATGTTAACACGTTTCGGGACACTGTTCCAGACACGACGAGTCGACGCCTATAGGCGTTCACTGTCCCGTAACGTGTTAATAATCCTAATTTAAATTCATAAATTATTTCGTTTTATGTATGTATGTATGTATGTATATTATCTTCAAACTATATTATACTCACATTCCATTCCCTGGTAACTTTTGCGACTGTTTTGTTTAAGTGTATATCTAGTTCATATTCCACTGTATTTTGATCTATATTTTTTCTAAAATATTCGTATATGTATATTTAGAGCCTTTATTAAAACACTGTTATTTTGTGTACAAACGGTGAACTTAATGCTAAGAGCATTCTCTTCCCCAGTTAAACTTTAGCATATAATACATAAAAGTACCTACTACTTTAGATCATGTACAAAGATTGTAACATGCAGGAGAATAATGTAAAATAGAAATTTAAAAAACAAGACAAAAAAATACAATAATATAGATTTACTGCGACTCATCTTCAGACTTCAGTCAGACTGTATTATCTTGTGTAGTTCTGTCAAAGCGTCCGCAACTGTCAACAGATGCTATCGCTACCTGTGTAGCGAGCGAGCGAGCGTACTGAATTTTGAAAAGAATGTGCCTGCCTCCCGCCCGCACCTCTCACAAACCCCGCTCTCGCCTCCCCCTGCGCCCCTGTACCCCGCAGGCGAGGTCTCAATTTTGCGGTTTACCTTTATAGCCTATTTTTCATTACAGACACGCGAGCACGAGTGAGTTTTAGCGTTTGCCCTTAAATGTTACCAATGAATATTAAATCATGCATGAATGAAGTTGGGAGTAAAAAAATAACAAAAATAATACTTTATATCAGTTTTATTATGTTGCATCTTATTTCTAACACATAATAAATAAGTCCCCATAAAATATTAAGACGAAATATTATTACAACGTCTATTAACACGTTCCGGGACAGTGCCCGCCTACAGGCGTGAAAACAATAAAACATCTATTGTGTCTGGAGTAGTGTCCCGGAACGTGTTAAGGGTTTAATATAAATCCCACAAATCAAAGGATTATTTCTTTTGTATTTTTAGTGAAATACAATAACAATGGAACACAATAACAAATTATATTTATTAGAAAATAAATAAAAATATTTTTACAATATTTTGAAACAAAACCAACTAATTAATATGAATATTGCAACAAAATTAATTACCATCATGTCCATTCAGATTCAGATTCATTAAAAAAAATGTAAATATTATTTAGCAATAAGTACCAATATAATTATGTTTGTTTAAAATTTTTAGAGAAGTTACAAAAATAAATAGTATATTATCTATTATTATGATAGATGTTCTCATTGATTGACAATGGAAAAAATTGTAGTATTAAAAATGTTATTTAAATTAACGCTTTTAAGAGTAGTTAATTGATGGAAAACAAAACCTTATAATTCTCAGTGCAAATTGCAAACACTAATTAATTATAAATTTGTTATGAATGAATGAATATTGATTTCATGTCATGACATCAATAACTAACATTCATAACTAACGAATTTGTTTATGCTTTTATGGACATAAATCCCGAATGACTGGATTCATTCGAAAATACATGGATAGTTTAAACAATATAACCATAGACAATGCAGTTTCATGCTTTATTTAATAAACTGTAACACCCAGAATAAATGCTCATTAAATACTAACATCAATAGAATAATAAATGCCAAGTAGCATGTATATGTATATAAAAATTTTATAATTCCTTTTATCTTCCCGCTTCCAAAAACTGTCCAATAAGAACTCCACTCAATAATTTTACCTTACAATATATTTTATGATTCAAAATAATATTAATGAAAATATTACGTATGTAATATTTATAGGTAACAGACGGCTTGGTTTTGATTTCCTTATACATATAGCAGGCGCCCTAACTTGACAATGAATGAATACTGCCGACATAGCAATACAATACAATAATATCAGTCAGATTTACATTTGACAGCATTTTCTAATTGGGGTTATAAATTCATAATATTATATCGGTGTTCAATTTCATTGCAATCACAATTCACACATCATTTCATAATTATTTTAAGATAACCTAATTAAAATATATTTGCCTATGTAGCAATCACACTATTGGATTTGCCAACATCATTGAGTTTGGTTGGTTAAAACTTTACCTAATTACAAATTTTTCAATAAAAATTCTACATTAATTACCCATAAACCCGTCTTAGTGCGACCAAGATTGGACCAATAAATAATAAATAGCTCTGTCGATAGACCGATGCTGAATCACGACTGCATCGCTGCTAAAAGTCGCAGTGTGCAAAGGGTCTAAAAGTTGCGATACAACACTATCATGGTAGACAGACTTAGTCGTAGTTTGACCCCACACATAATATTGTGTCTGCTTCAATATTATGGGTATAATTAAATACGCGATATTGAGCAAGAAATGTAACGATTTTCAACGTAGTATTAATTACATCTTCCGTGCTTTCAACGCTTATGAAATGTTATTTTCTCGCCTCCCACTCACGGTACATTATCATTGAGAACTATTTAAAAAAAAAAAGCAGTGGCGCCGTATTGTCAGCTTTTTGCACAGGCTGCCTTTGAAACCGATGACTTGAACTTAGGCAAGGGATTTCGTGGCGTTGTACCTGATATTTGCGGTTCTCTATGAAATCGCAAAATACTACAACTCATAATTTAACTTGACGTTATAACAGAATTACGCGATATTATTTATTACGTGTAATTTTTTATAGCATAATAATTGATACACATTTAAATAATTATGCCAAACACGTTATGCCAAATTCGTTATGCCAAATCGACCAAATTAGAGAAAATCATTAATGACGTTTAGACGATGGAATCGTCAGGCAGTCTCACCGATACCGGTGCCGGTTCCGCGTCGCGCTCCACTAGCAGGTATACGACACACGTATACCCCCGCGGGCTGCGGTCACCGGTCAGACGGCCTTAGGCGGCCGGCCGGGGCGTGTTGAGAACAGTCTCGATGATCGACTCGAATTGCTGCTCCGATATCGGCGCGCAGTGTGTCGATTTTATGTCGCGCATGTATTGGCCGATCTGTGGGAGGAATAAGATTAGTTTCTTAGGGTCAGTCGATTTTATGGCGAGGTTAAGAAAAATAACGTTCGTAGATTTCCCAGTTTACATTATAATAAATAGCAATTCCCTCAAAACAATAAGTAAGCTGATTTAAAATTTCTCCTGCCTCCATCTTATTACTTTGGAATCCGTCAGTTGTATTGTATGCAATTTCCTGGTTATTATTATCAATAACTGTTTCATCAATTCTGAGATGGCAGTCCAAACGACCGGAAATAGATCAGGTGCATATACAATGACTTAGCGTGCTCAAAGTATGGAGCGTTAGGCTACAGAACATGGTTAGGTTATAAAATCATTTCAAAATAGAAGAATCCAGAAAACAATTTCGTCGCGGTCGTCGACGGCTGCCGTAGACATGTCAGCGGCTAGCCGTCGCGACACACGGTGAGTTAGACTCACCAGACGTATAGCGCGCTGCTCGTACTCATTGACGCTGGTGTAGTTGACGGAGGCGCGCTGCGAGTCGTTGAGCGCCACCAGGCGCCGGAGTGCGTCGCGCGTGGACGAGTGCATGGTGCGGTGGCGGCTCTCTATCAAGCGGAGGAGCAGGTTGTTGCCGCGGTTGGTCGCCAGGTGGCCTTGTCTGTGGATACATGAACATTTCAACGATTACCATTGACAGATCTAAACTATCTCAGTTTATTTCACGTGGACGGAGCAAGAAATAGGATTTGATCCAGGATTAGTGTAATCCTGGTTTAAATCATCATGCGCAAGTGGGCCTAAATGATTAACGAGATCTCGAACCTAGATTCAAGATAGCAAGCTCAAATACGAGTTACTAACTAAAAGAAACTTCTAATCATCGAATAGCAATTACTAATAATGAAAACACTACGGATTTATTTCGCGCACTTTTATTTAAAATTCAACACCTGACGTATCGAATGCTTTACTTACAGCATCTGTGGTTTCAGGAAGACTAAGGTGTTATTTGTCTTCTTTACATAGTTATAAACAATCAAATGTACCATCATTCATTACAATAATATTAATTGACGTTCCTATCCACGCAGAAAACCTTACTGTGTCTTGGGATCTAACAGTTAGACATGGGTCGTCGACGGTTTTCTCGTCGACGAAACTAGACCGTTGAATTTCGTCTATCGACTAGTCGATCGACTAGTTGAATTTGTCGACTAGTTAACTTCTCGACTGCATGAACTTATTAACTGTCTAGACGAGATAGACGATCGACGACCGACACGTTATTTTAGGATTACAGTATAGGAAGGAGGTACGTAAGTTTAGCGTATGTATTTATACTATAAATCTTAAGAAAAATTTAGTATAAAATTAAATGATCTTCCCTTCATACTTTTTCAGGCTCAGGACTGACTAAATAGGCTTTCGCGTCTTTTCCAAAATGATGCCACAACTCACTTTTTCCCGCCATTACATTCAAATACTTTAGTATGTATTGTCTACACTACACGATACGATCACTTTTAACTATCTTTATTTACATATTTACAAACAATAAGTACAATAAACACAACATTAAAACACGAAGTTTTACTAATTCACAACTATGCAAAATGCAGCGCGACGCGAAAGCCGAAAGATCAAAGTAAACAAACAAATTTAGTGTTTGTATTTTTCTACGCCAAGTGAAAAGAGCTCACATAAATCAACACACAGACGCACACATCTGCATTCAGCCACGTCATTCTCTCTCTTTCGTAACTACCACAATACCCTATCTTACGTCCCTCTTAGATTACATTTAATGCGAGTCAAAACGGCTTATCTCACTAGCGCGTTTGTTGTAATAATAACGTTCCTAATACGTAAAAAATAAGGTTCACTTTAGATTGTTTCGACGTAATCAACTACAGCAGCAAACGACGAAACGAGACGAGAACGAGTTTTTTTTTGTCATAATAACTTTCTTACTTATTGCCTTTGCCTTAAAGTTTATTTTAGATTGTTTAAACGGGTTGTATTATTCGACTACGTTAATAAGCGTCGACGTCGCGTGTCGACTGTCGCGTCGCGCGTTGATACGACGAACCTGCAGTCTACTCGTTTAGCAGTCTATGAATTCGACTAGTCCATCAGAGAACGGTCGACCGTCCATCCGTTGACGTCGCATCGACGGTTGATTTAACTAGTCCGTCCATTGAACGCTCATGTCTACTAACAGTTTGAGATATTGTTTGGGTTTTCGAAAGAAAAGGATCTCACGTCGGTGGAACTTTCTTACCATCTTCCTTCTTGATATTTTCTTTTGAAGACCTATTATGAAGTCAAGGCAGCAATGATTTACGAAGCATATGATTCTTCTATGAGGACGTGAGGTCGTGTTATCAAGTTTTACGTATATCACGACCACCTTCATGCTTCAGAAGGCACTTATAGGCGTTAAGCCTAGTCAGGGGCCAGGCGACTTGATAATATCTTACAGCAAGGTTAGTCGCTTGCAAACACCCCTCCGCCAATCAGCAATGAGTCTAGATGGTGGAGTATGGCTCAACAGTCAGCAATGAGCTCAGGTGGTAGAGTATGGCTCATACCACCTCATACTTGAGTTCAGGCAAAGGCCCATAAGCTGGAAACAAGTCATTAAACATCCAGCGCGCCAGATTTCTGTCGGACGTCCGAAAGACCAAGATCACGTCCACGACTCACGAGTACGTGCGATTGTTTGAACAGCTTTGTGTACATTCATTAGAGCTTGTATAAGCTGAAATAACGTGCCTTACTATCGCTTAATAACGCACACAAGAAAATTTAAAATATGAACGCAATACATAAGTATACAAAAGCAGTTGGTAAGGTAATTCAGTTCAGTTCAAAATTGGTCATTCAGTGTTCGAGAGAGCGGACGTTTTGTTTCATACAATATGCGAGCGCTGCTCCATGCGAAGATCCTAATTCGCGGAGCAGTCGACGATCCCACACAGATGAAGTATCGTTATTAATATTTGCACTCACACATCGAAATCAATAATTAAGTAGTGGGGCTCGTTATTCTCTACCTAGATACCTATTAAGTCGGCCGGGACCGAGAATGTAGCTTAACTTTGCACTTAACTAAACGCTCACCTCAGGCATATGATCTCGTCGTCTGTCCGCCGCAGCAACTGCACGGGCCCCGCGTACTTGACGACCAGCTCGGCCACGTTCAGGTCAACGTGGGAGCGAACCACTTCCTTCACGAGCAACGACCATGAGGACGGCATCTGCGCTTGGGCCAACGGAAGTAGGTCGTCGAAAGTCGCGTCCAGAATCTAGAAAAGGTGAAAAACCACATTAAGGATGTTCAGTGTTAAGAGCGCCTGCCACTCGAAGCAGAATAAGATATTAGTACGGCATCAAACTAATAAAGGTTTTGGTATTGCAACCTACACTGTAGCATGCTATGAAAGTGCTAGGAGCGTGTAAGGCAAAAAAAAAGAATTGAAAACTATGACACTTTACCGTCTAGCTAGACCGTTACGTCACCGACCAACACGGTCGCCTCTATAATATACTATAGCGACTATACACAAACCAGTCCCCTGACAAGGTAGTTGACGGCGGCCCAGGTGGCCGTTTTCCCGCCGATGCTCCAGCCATACATGACCAAGTCCTCAGCCTTTAAGCCCAGCTCGTCGGTCGCGTGCTGCACCTCTTTACACTAAAGCTACTATACCACACGCACCAGTCCCCTGACGGGGTAGTTGACGGCGGCCCAGGCGGCCGTGTACCCGCCGATGCTCCAGCCGTACATGACCAAGTCCTCAGGCTGGAAGCCCAGCTCGTTGATCGCGTACTGCACCACTACGTCTATGGCGTTGTGCTCTTGAGGGGGGTACGGTTGGCCCTGCGAGACGAATAAAACATAAAATGCTTTTCGATGGAAATAATGGCCGGTGAGGTGACATATATTTTTGACGGCCATCCTAAGTGGGTACCATATTGAAAAACCCACTGGACCAGCAATCGATTTTGATTCATTTTCATAAAAAAACTTGTAAAATAAGTATTTTAATAAGGAGCCTAAAAGTTTTTAACTATTTTTCTTTTCTGGCAACTAGATACTAGATAGCGCTGAAGAAGCCGTATGGAAACGTTACGTAAACTGCAGCATGTGGACCAAAATTGAGTCATCTAGGTTCGAAGCGCTATGCTTTGGCTTCCCAACTTCAGTTGCGTCAGATACAAAATATAGATATTATTATTGTTGAACCTTCTAGAAACTGATGTAATTAATATAGTACAAGTAGATTAATATCACCCATTAAGCTAAGAATATCACGGCCCAAACAATATCGCTGACGCATAGCCCTTTACATCAGCTACACTAACAAAGCTTGTAATATGATTCTACTCTATCATCTATTGGAAAAATGCTATTATAAAGGACTAACCAACACAATAAGCCATGTCAGTCAAGTCATAGGTCTATTGATGTCAAAGAAGAACAATGTAAACCTAAACAGACAGTTGATAATGGACTAGACATGAGATGAAATGGTGAGAGAGTAAGGTGATGGAAAATACACTATGATGACGCATTTATATCGAGTTGTATATCTGTTTCAGAAAGCTAATGGATATTTTTCGTAATGTAATAATAAAACAAAGGACACATAGGAGTGGAATTTCAGTAAGATGGCCATAGATCAAATTACGAAAACAAACTATTAATACTTGTGGAAAATCTCTGCTCAATATAAAATGGATTAATCTTGCTGGTTTAATTCAATATTGATATCTCAGTCGTATCTATAAAATACAAATGCAAAACATGTTTCCTTCGGAAATTACGAGTATATGTATTTTTTCTGAAAAAACACATTAAAAAATAGATACTTACCGTAAAAATATATACATATTCTTTGTTACACCATAATTTATTAAAATTTCGCGTGAGTCAGCATTTTAGTACGCATTCAGTATTAACGGTATTTTTATTGATCAGGGTTGGGTTTAAAAAGTGGTTATAAAACAAAGTTTACTCACCGTGCTCCCACCGAATCCTGGATGGTTCCACCCCAGGATCGAGTAGCCAGCCTTAGCCGGTGTGGTCATGATGCCAACCTCATAGAACCCTGAGTTTCCTTCGCAACATATCACTAGCCAGCGCCCCTTCACGCTGTGAGTGCGGTTATCCACAAACATAGTGTCAATGTTGTTGCCATCAGCTGCGAGTATTTTGGCCCGTTGACCATCAAAGTTTTCAACTAAGTGCGCTCGCCCTTGAAATATCGGTGTCCCTGTTAGGAGAAAGATAGTTGAGTATTTTTTTGTTTATCTATGTAGATACTTATTTGTTAATGTTTTCGCAAAGTGTAACTTCTTTTTCTCTTACAAGTATTAAGGGTAAAAAGTAACTATTTTTTTATATAAAACAGGCTGTTTGGTACAATCGCTAGATATAAGGTTACACGTAAATTATATTTAAAAGCAACCCATAATATTGTATATAATTGAAATATTTGCTTAAATCTTAGCTAAGCTTTTTCCTTTAAGGCTAACATTCAAATGAGTAACGCATTCACTAGGGGGTGCCTATTTAGGCAACGTTGAGCGATTAGTGGAGCGAAATCGTTCGGCATATCTGAATTTTTGAGTAATACTCAAAGTATCTGAATACACGTAACTATCGAGGTAGAGGACGTAAATGTATGTCAAAAACTATGTACTGTATGGCACAGCGTTTCGCGAATACGACGGCGTTTTACTTATCTCGCGCTTAAAGAATCACCGCATCAATTAATTAAAACTTCGTTTTTTTTTATTATTAAATCAGAATTATCATTCATTTCATCTAGTGAGGACGGACTGATATTTTATGTGACTAGTTCGCTCTCATAATAGCGGTAAAATCTGGCAAGCGTGATTTTCATACAGTCGCAGGAAAAAAGTTATATTAATATTAATTGCATATTACATGCGTTGTCTACTTCTGCTTAATACATAAGGTCTGTGTCTGAAAACATCGCGTTACGTGATGACAATAACATGGCGCGCGATGTCCCAACTTGTCGCGGGACATTTAAAGTTGTATTTGGTGGCTTTAATGAAGACTCACACAGCACATGGTTGATGATGGCCACCGATCCGGGGTAGATGAGCCGCAGCCCAAACACGTGGGTCGCGAGGTAAGCCAGGGTCTGCACCAGCACGCGCTTGTACGGGGGCAACTCAGGGTTGGCACACCGGTTGAAAGGGTTGTCCCATCGGGTGCTACAAAAACATGACCACATAACCATAACGATTTGAACCCGAACATCTTTAAACAAAGGTAGTGTAAACAGAGTTTTCTGGGAGATAAAGTTGTGGTTAAATTTAGCATTTATACCACAAAATACATCAAAATGTACTCTGAATATTGGCAATTGAGTCAAACAGATTCCGAAATAAACATAACAATTACATTTGTTTACATAAACTTCAATATGTTTCAGGGATATTCGCTTCGCTTGATGTGACAATAATTTGTAACCTTAAAAATCTTTTTAAGGTTAATCTTTCAAGATTATAGTTCTACATTATAATGAACAGTGTCAAAGTTCATACGTACGAGTACAAATTCAGTAGTTTAGTGTGAATAAATAATGTATACTCCTAACTAATTGCATATTCATTACATTTCCTTATAACGAATTATATTGTATTTTAAGGTCTGTGGTTTGACAAAATATCTTACTTTTTGACCTGTGGCACACTAAAGGTGACCGGCCAAGCGTGGTATTCGAAGTCATATTTCCTTATCTCCGTTAGCATGGTCCTTCGATCGCTATCCGGGTGGGTCAACGCATTGACGAAGGCTACATATTTCGGGTTCATGGCGCGCCCGATGCCTCGCAATGCAAGGGATATGACCAGTAAACAGCTGATGCCACCAAAGCACTGCACCATGAACTTGGCCTCTTCCGATGAAAAGAAACCACGGCGCCACACATACATGCAGATGAACGGCGATGTGTACAGTCCAATGCCAAATAGAGTGTTTGCCTGAAATAAGTTATAATAATTGAAAATGTTTGTGTGATGAGCATGAATATATTTAGCAAAGTCATGGATTGTTTTTATGTATTCTTTATTAGAAAGAAAGAAATAAAACATGTTTATTCAGTATCATAATTACAAATAGAGAGATACTTATATTTAAATACACATAAAGAAGATACTGAAAGGGTGGGCCACTCAGCATGTGTCGTAGCATTTTAGGAATGCCACGACGCTGGTCTTTCGTGGACACCCAGACAGAGAGCACTACTTCGCGCAACAATTACTTAATCAATATAGGAACTTAAACATCATATATATTGCACAAACAAAATGAAGTAAAAATGGCGGACTTAATGTTTATAGCATTCTCTACCAGCCAACGATTGGGTGAGGCAGTAACAGTGTGTATGATATGTACATATTTAGATATTTATGGGACACGCCCCCGTCATTATTATTGTCTGGTATTCGTTCGTAGCACAAGTAAGAAAATTCCTTAGCTTGGCATCCAAGGCAATTGGTGTGTTGTTTGGCGGCTCTTTATTTATTTTAATATTGAGTAAGGTTTCTTCAGAATTATTTATTATTATTATCAATATTGCAATTAATATTAAACAAAAGTTTTGCTAACACAGTCTGGGAGGGATGTGATTACTAAGCTACTTAGTAAACAAAAAAATCTTACCGTTGAAATGAATTTATCGCTCCATTTTTCGAGTCCCTGAGGTTGATATAGTTTCTAAACAAAAAAAGTAAGTATGAGTTAGTACATAAGTATGAATTAAAAACAAATGAATGGTAGGTACAGTGTGTCCTGGAAAAAATGCCTACCAAAGGAGGTGAAAGTATACGTAAAATTATCAGAAAACAATTTTTTTAGTTCCTTTTTTATATTGAAAGTGAACACTACTTCCATAATTTTTAGGGTTCCGTAGCCGAATGGCAAAAACGGAACCCTTATAGTTTCGTCAATTCTGTATGTCTGTCTGTCAGTCCGTCCGTATGTAACAGCTACTTTATTCTGAAACTATTAGCATCTCACCGCTGAAACTTGGTAGGTATCCTGTTTACCGCTTTCCGATTCAGGTATAAAAAATTTAAAAATATATATTGAAGCGCGGGCTCCCATACATGTAACTAAAACCAAAATATTTTTTTTTACTCAATCCTATATATGTGGGGTATCTATGGATAGGTCTTTCAAAATGACATTGAGGTTTCTAAAACCATCCCCATCCCCCGATCTAACTTTTGAATTAAGAAAGCGAAAATTTTGTAAAAAATACATGATGTAGATTTTAATAAATACTTTCATGAAAATTGGTTTGAACGAAATCGAGAGTTTTTGAGATATAGCACATTTTCATTAACCGCAAATATAACTTTGTTTTTTTTCATACAATCACTATGAAAAACAAAATTTGGACTTGCAGTGAATCCTATAGTTCGGAGATTTTGCATACTTGTTTATGGAGTGTGCCCAGTAAATATTTGACAAAAATAATTCGCAAAGTTACGCTAAAATCTCGAGGTCACAAACTTTTAATAATCATTGGACCATCATCATTTACAAGTGTGCAAAATATCTGATCTACCAGATTTAACGCAGGGTGCCCACTGCCCATACAACATACCGCTGAATTAGATTACTATTTCCTATTAGACACACAATACTTTTTTATATAAAATATTATAGCTTTCATTGAAAAATAAAATTTACATTTTGTCCTGTGGACGCTCCATGCAAAAAAGCAAATTGCTCTTTAAATAGCGGGTCTTTAGGGTTTTAGTAGGCTCTTCTCCATGGCGGAATGATGTTGCTTTTATCTTATTCTACTATTATGATTAGTTGGGACAGCAATAAGGAAGAGGTGGAGAGGAGGATAATTGTAACATGGAACAAGTGCTGGGCACACAAGGAGATCTTGAAAGGCAACTATGGCTTAGACATAAAAAATACCACCTTTGAAACTTGCCTCTTACCATTTACCTTTGGTATAAGAAGAAGATAAACAGTGCCTTATATCTAATAAAAATTATTGATTTGTATAAAAACTCTGAAAATAACACAAAACAAAAGTAATGCTATTTAAAATTTTAGCACCTTTGTCCGACCGATAAATTTTATTCAATTTGTTCCTAAATAGCTCAATTGTAAGTAGAAGTATCTTGTTATATGAACAGATAGTTGCTACAATATGACCATAATAATTTATTGTTGTCTTTGTTGCACAAGCAAAAGAACATAAAAATTGGTGGACTTAATGAAATGAGGCATTCCCTACTAGTCAACCTTTGTGCAAGGCAATAACAATTATTTTTTGAATCTCTGAACTGCATTTTTTAAATTACTACAGCATTTATAGGGTCATCTTAAAAATGAAATTCTAGTAAACCAAGAATGACTATTGTATTGTGATTTGTTATACAGAATTGAGAGTCACATAAATTCTGTATAACAAATTACCAAGGTTTTAACCAAGACTTTTTACAAGTTGTAGCTTACATGGATTTAAAAAAATAGAAACACTAAAAAATTTGTATACTGTAATTAGTGAAGTTAATAATAACAGATAATCTACAGGTGTAGTTTGAAATAATTATATTATTTACCTGAAAATTGCAAGTTCTAAAAGACTTGTAACTTTTGTTAAACAGAGGAGATATACCTGTTGAATATGAATGTTTATTTCTGCATTTTTCAAATAGAATAAATATTATTTAATTTTATTTAAATCTATGCTCAATCTTAAATGTTAAGCTACACCCAATCACCACTCCAACAGTCAATGTTATGATATTTATAAAAATAAATTAAACAGGTAAACTTTAACATAATAATAATTTAAAATCAAAACAAAACTTACTTCTTTCGGGCCATCCCTGTAGATCTTGTATAGGCGCGGAGTAAACATGCACTTCCACGCCAGACTCATCTTGGTGACTGACTGAATCAACTGAATGAATGCACTAGACTAGAATCTGGAGTGGGACGTGACCTTTATAGTCCTGTATTGATTGAGGATTACAATGAAAACAAAACAACCACCCGGACCCGAACCGTTCCGGGAGAAAGTGAAATTCAACATAGAACTCTTATAACAAGCATGGAATTTCAATCATTATCTTTAAGCAGCAGTTTATGAAATGAATTTTACATGTACCTACTTAATTACGGGTGATTACGGGAATAAATATTGAAGAACTGTGTTGAAGAATAATCACAATTTTGACATTATTTCTCATACTTTTACTAATCTGTGTTCCCAACTGTGTTCTTCTTTCTTTCCCAGCCAGAGGGAAACCGGAAACGGGACGGGATCACATCTGACAGTTCTGACACTGCGGTCTACTAAAGGTGACTTTTCACTACGGATATATCTGTCGCAGGCAAATCGTATAATTCCGCAGTTTACAATTGTTTTGCGTCTAAAACGGTGGAACATACATGATATGGCAGAAAATGCCTTCGACGACATTTCGATCAAAGAAATCTTTTCTTTGACTGCTATGTTTGGGTAAAAAATATTAGTTAAACAGCTTCCTAAACTCCCTGAATCAAGGTAGATTTTCTTGCTCTGGCTACTATTATTAATATTTTTACCCAAACATAGCAGTAAAAAAAAAAGATTTCTTAGATCGAAATGTCGTTGAAGGCATTTTCTGCCATAAGAGGCATATCATGTACTAGCTTTTGCCCGCGACTTCGTCCGCGTGGAATCGTGATTTCTTTCTCCCGTTTTTTACACATTTACCACTATATCTTTGCTCCTATTTGGTCGAAGCGTGATGTTATATAGCCTTTAGCCTTCCTCGATAACTGGACTATCCAACACAAAAAGAATTATTCAATTCGAACCAGTAGTTTCAGAGATTAGCGCGTTCAAACAAACAAACGAACAAACAAACAAACAAACTCTTCAGCTTTATAATATTAGTATAGATGCTCCACCGTTTTAAACGCAAAACAATTGTATTAACAATAAAAACCGGCGTCTTAGATTTGGAATTTAACCCTGTGTATATTGTACTTAGATGAAATGAAAAGTTAATCATTATGAAAATGTGGTTTTATTATACATTATTTTTGTTTCAGGTAATTTCATTCAATCAATAAATGCAGTGAAATAGCTTAATGTTCATAAAATGCTGCTTTTTCTCGATCGATTATTTTTATTTCAGTTAAGGTGTAGGTAGGGTAATATGTGATAAAAGAGCAACTAGGGATGAATCTCCGTATAAAAATGATAATTTTGTTAATCTTCAATGAAATACTCAAAGATAATAAATGTAGTTTTAAAATTATTGTCTAGACGCTTTTTTTATTTATTTAGTACTAGCTTTTGCCCGCGACTTCGTTCGCGTGGACTTCAGGTTCGTCCCGTCTAGTAGCGCAAAAAATGTGTTTTTTTACGACCTCACATTAGAATCCTCAAAAATTGTAGCCTATATGTTATTCTGATGTTTAAGCTATATTGTGGTAAAGTTTCATTCAAATCAATTCAGTAGTTTTTACGTGAAAGAGTAACAAACATCCATACATCCATACATCCATACATCCATACATCCATACTTACAAACTTTCGCCTTTATAAGTAGTAGGATGGGTTTGCTCTTGACTCCAGACCAAGCCAAGTGCGACTAAGACGGAGTCGAATGTTTATTTATTCTATAATATGCTTTATTGTTTAATAAGAGAACTACATCTTGGTTTTGTTTAAGTGGTGAATATTTTTATGGATAGTGTTTAACACTAAAACTAAACCAAAGTAAATGAAAATTATCAACAATTTCTCGCAAAGCAGTCCGGATATCGATATCGATAATTTATGGTGCAATAAGCGGTACATCACTATATTTTTTCTTATGTTGGCGAAGTTCACTGTTGGATTATTTATATTGGCAAGGTTATAGATAGTGCCATCCACGACGGCGCGCCCCTCCACTCCTCCAAATCGTTTATAGTACATGTGTGCAAGCTTTTTCCAACATTTGAATTGAATTTCGAACATCATAATGACTTATGAATGACAAGCACACTGCAAAAAATACACTCAAAGGAAAAGATGCTCTACTTAGATATAGTTCTAAGTGGGTATGGTTAGCTACAAGGCCTATCAAAATCATGGTTCATTCAAGTCAGTCTGTAAATAACATAGAAGTCAAAAATAGCCAACACAATGACGCCGAAGACAAGAGACGGACGTCAAAGCGCGTATCCTTAACTTACATTCGATTTTAAAAATAGCACCAGTAACATTTTTACTATTGACGTAAACGAAGTAAACAAGAAAGTTTTATAACATTTAAAAAATATATAAAAAAGTGTCTTTATAAGAGAAATATAGGTCTACCGGGACTTCATACGCGTGAATTGTTTATTCTTCGTACACGTAGGTCCTAGCGTGATGTTTAATAGCCTTCCCCAATAAAATACATCCCGGTAATATTATAAGTACCACGTGTTTTTTTTATTTAAAATTGATTTTGGTGTTTAAGTTACCATTATAATTCTTTAAGTAAATTTAATAATGACAGAAGATTATACCAAGTTTATTTTTTAGTACAACACACTGGGTTTTCCTTGACATTTTAAAAATAATTTAAGTAGAGCCACTTTCGTGACGAGCCTGAATTTTTGAATGACGGCCGGCTCGCAACTGACACGCGTGTCAGTTGAGAGAAAAAGAGTGGAGCGCGCCTTCGTACTATCTATACAGTGCGACAAGAATTTTTAAAACTTTATTTTAGGAGTTTAGCACTACGGTCTTTAAAAACAATGTTATTAATAGTTGAAACAGAACACGTACGAAAATAAAACAAAAGGGCAAATCGGAAAATCTCTTGAAAGATTGGGGAGGCTTCGCTACACTCGATCTGGCAACCGGATTTTTGAGTTTGACGGCGTTAGTTCTGACCGTCTACTCACCGTTGGCTAGAAGATCTTTGTCGCACTGTAATTGAAATTATTATCATCTTAGTAACTTTTGTTTGATTCGATCGAACATGACAACGGACGAGCGAATGAGAGCCAAGAAGGCCACAGAATAATAGTCCCTCTAGCCGATTTCGACTTCGGTGGCCAGTCACAATATGTATGAAGGCTCAACAAAAAAATGCTCATTTTCGGCTTTGTGTGGCCAAAGAAAGACTCCAAGGACATTTTAGAAAACAGCACTAGTTCTTTGATGTCTATGGATGGAATGATGCACTCTTTTGTCTATGTCACTCGCTGTCTGCTGTCCGTCCTGTCAAACAAAAGTAAATTTTTTTCTTTCCTTCAGTCCCTTCAGTCAACAATTTTGTGGTCAATTTTTGCGTGACAGGTTTTTGGTTTGCTCTAAGTGGAAAAATTTTTATACACATTTTTACTCGGGCAGCAGAAAGACTTCCTGTGTATTGTATTCCATGGTTGCGTCCTAATAGTCATGAACCATGTTTTACACAGTGAAGAAAACGTTACTGATATGTTCATTTCTAACCATTGTCACAGTGTCGGGAAGGATACACAAGTTACTGCTTTCGGTAAGAGATAATCAATATAAATCCTGAAATTGCTGTGGCAAGCGATTTATTGATTGTATACATCAAGATATATATTCCGAATCTTGCAGTTACATTTCTCGGTTTGTCGTTCGAGGGTACTTTGTGGCATGATATGTCGCCTGTATGTTGTAATTTGTAACATATTGTCGTTCTTCTTCGTGTCGTCTTTAAACAATTTAAGGCATTATTAGGTCAGAGTGTATAACTGTTTTGTTTTTGTTTCAATAAAAAAATAAAATTAAACAGGTACTTTAAAGTATTATCACTATAAAATTTGCCAACTTTTATATTTACTATCTAGCACCATCTTTCTTTTCAATCATAATTAATGGCAACCATGTAATAATTATTCATCAAAGTAATGCCCTAAGCTATGATTTTAGTGAATAAGTTACCTTAAATAAACTTATTCAGGAATTCAGATTTTTCTCTGATTTTTGTGTATGACATTTGTTTGCTTACATTTGGTCAGTGTTTTGTAAACAAACACTACTACACTAAAGATCTGCAAATGACACTATTTGAAAGAAAGAAAGAAAGAAAACATGTTTATTCAGTATCACAAAAAGAGGGTACTTATATTTAAATACACATAAATAAGATACTGAAAGGGTGGGCCACTCAGCATGTGTCACATTATTTTAGGAATGCCACGACGCTGGTCTTCCGTGGACACCCAGACAGAGAGCACTACTTCGCGCAACAATTACCTACTTAATCAATATAGGAACTTTAACATCATATATATTTAATTATTTTACATACAAGCCAACTATATAAAATAAACTATAAATTAATTTATAATGAGCCCATACAAATAATAAATTATCTGATTATGAATTCCTATGAAGTGAATGCAAAAATATTTAATGCTGATATTCTTATAAGAGATTTTTCCTTCAATTGGATGTTATTTGTGCAGGATGACGATCGGCACTATGTTGAGCTCACAACATTTGGCTTCTTCCAAGGAGGAATCTTGGATGTCAAAATGGTTAACTTCATGCTTCCTTCGGGGCCAGTTTTAGGAGAGGTAGGTAAAAATTTGATAATGTTTGCTGAACAGGAGACTAGCATAAAAGGGTTGCTTCTCTAATGCAATCAACTAGATGTGTTCTGTTACAAGAATGGGTACAAGACTGATCCAATTCAAAGAGTAGTAAAGGCTATTGGCAAAGACACGCATTAGATACTATAGATGTGCCATTGCCAGCATCATTGCTGTGGTAAGGTGAAAGCAAAAGCAACATTGCTTAAATTGCCAGCAACTTTGGGCAATTCATGAAAATATTTAATATATCATATTTTTATTAAATTTTTTATAAAATGATAAACTTTGTAATGTTACCGAACATTGCCAAAAGTAATTTACAATTTTTGCCCCACTCTTTCTATGCCGGGTATAAGATTGAAATAAAAACTAATATTTAAGTCATATGTGTTCATTACAAACAAAAATTTTGTGTTGTTTTAGTTTGATTTATCTACACATACTATCAGGTCCTATGTCTCTAATCTCAAAACTGATCTAAGGTTCTCTTTATCAAGAAAACTCCACAAAATATTAGGATTACAGATGCAAAAAATGAATATTTGATTTGATTGTAAAAGAGTTTAAAATTACCTAATTTACAAACATAATAATATATTTTATATTAATGGTTTATAATGTTTTTAATTATTATTTCATCTTTTTTAATAATATCTTACACCTTTTCTACAGTATGGATTCACTCTGGACAGGACTGTGAACGATGCAATCAGTCCATACCTGGAGTCTCATTCGGACACATGCTTCTTAAAAGATATTGAAAACATTGGAGTCACTCCACAGCACCCAGCTATTGTCTTTCTGAAGATGGACTTTACCAATTTAAGGTTTGTGCTAAACTGAAATAGCAGGAGTCATTGATGATGTCACGCAGCCTACGCGTTAAAAAGCACTTGCAAAAATTCAACAGGCTTGTTAGTGTGACGGTGGCCGAGTGGTATAGGCATACGCCCGGATTGCGTAAGACACGGGGTTCAATTCCTCGTCTGTCACAGGTTCACAGTTGTCTTTTTACAAGTGCAATTTATAGCAGGAGTAAGTTGGGCGAAAGTACATTCTATAGTTTTTTGTACTTTTTCCTTGAAACGTTATCTAGGTTAAACGCTGCATAAGTGAGATAACTATATCATGTTTTTGACTAACACAATTTTTTCCTTGTACTGCGCACCGAATTTCAAAGCGAATTTTTATGTGTTCCATATAGCTAGCTGTAAAAGTTTCTGCGATTCACATTGTCATAATTATGTACAGATGTTTTTTTATGATACAACCTTTATTTGCTTGTAGAATACTTTTTGAATATACAATAACTCCTCTGATCTCATCTGTGATCTCTTTATTTCAAATTCAAAAAATCACTTTTAGATTAAACATCACATGCAACGGTGAAGTGGACGCGCTCCATTTATACCAGAACCGGTCCATGATACCCATTGACAGGGCCAAGAGGCAGTCCCAGTACATGTTCGTTCATAGGAGGAGGCGGGCTGTGGATGGTAAGACTTCAGTTCATATTAATATAGTGAAACAGGCAGATGCACATAGAGGCAGATATGACGGCAGTGTTGAAGAGTATTGACATGTTTGATTAATACTAAACTAACATACTAAAAGTATGCAATCAGTGAGTAGAAATATTAATACATCTAGGCTGGGAAATGCCAATACCTAAAGTATGGTTTAGAATGTGTATAACACTCACAGTGTTGTTTTAGATGATTCTTACAAGTAAACAGAGTTCAGTCCCAATTTTTATATTTACTGTTTAACGTGTGCCGTGTTGGTTATGGGTAACCAACCATAAATAAATACATTACATTTTTATTTCAATTTCAGATGATAAACTATCTCCTGGCAAAACAGTGCCACAGTGTTCATTCGCTAACCTGCCCATAACGAGAGAGACCCGCAATGGTTTCGACTATTACAACACGAGCGTAAGTGACGTCACTACCGCACTTGTACAAATAACGGCATAAAACAGCCTTTCTATGTGGCACGAGATAAACTGCGCGTTACGAAAAATGTGTGCTGTTCGTCAATCTCTCGCTTGACATAGCTAAGCATGTAGCTGGTGGAAGAGACGCCTTATCGTTTATCGTTGTGCAATCTTCAGCTGATACAATATTTGATTTATTCCATAGGATATTGTCCTGAAATTGAACAGTTTTTTTAAGATAAAATAGAAATGATTTACGAAAAAGTTCTCAAGCATCTTTCAAATTAAATTTTTTTACCCTTTTTTCCTGGTCATATCAGAGTTGACGAATTACCGATTTCATTCATGTTTATAAGTTCTCTTACTCCTAACGTAGCTGTGGCAGCGTAGCAGTGGAAGGTTCTTACGGAAGTTTAAAACATCGCTGCAAATGTTATTAAGATTGAACCTTTTATGTATTGAAATAGAATATGCTAAATAATTCGAGTTATTCCGAAAAAGCTGATTAAAGTCAAAAGGCAAAAGACATTTAAAAGTATTTTGCCCTGTAAAACATGTTACAAATATTAAAATATCGCATAGATTTTTTAAGATATACTATTAATTAACACGAATGTATTATCATATATTTCTGCGAAGACTGGCCAGCTCAGACCAGTAACCGCGACCACTGGAGAAGTTTGGGGGAGGCTTTTGCTCAGCAGTGGGACAGTAACAGCTAACTAAAAAAAAACTATTAACACGAGTGCAACCGCAGGTAACCGCTAGTATTTCACAATAATTTAAGGATAAGGTGATTAACATTTATTCTATTTTGCTATTGAAAGCACTGAATCACACTTTACGTTTAATCCATTTATTTATATATTGAAAACAGAGCAGATAATTGCGCGCGGATTATGCTTTTTTTTTTGTTCGTTCCTCTAGGAACAGGCTAAGGTCATAGACCATGCTGCCTCGTCATTAGTTTATTTTTTCCCTTGTTATGTAAATTCTTTAGTATCACACAAATTACAATTTATCACTATAACTAACACTAAACTAACCTTAACCTAACCTAACTCATTGAAATATGAGGCTGGTTCACATTTCAATGCCCGAGGAAGTTTGGAGCGGGTGAACGATCCGGATCGGATACAAGCGCCTTTCTTTATTTCTTACTTTTACTTCATTGTATTCTTCAGAAGCACACATTATCATGATAATTCACCACATAATCACAATAATGGACCCGAAAAAAACAATAACGAAAATTAAGAAACAAAGACCATCTTTCTCTTCCCGTTTCCCGCCAAAACCTCCCGCGCGGATTATGCGTCGGTCCGTATCAGATTGACAGCTCGCGTAGGGAGGGGCACCATCACTCGCTTGTCTAGTGCCGTTCCAATGCTTCTCGGCTTTCTACTCGCTAACACTATGTAGTTATTTTGCTTGTCTGATTACTAAGATTTTTGTTATTGTTGTCAACAGTTTGCCATGCTCGTGGCGTCGCAGAAGGAAGAAGGCTTGTACAACTTGTACTTCCACAATTGCCCCCACACCAGGACCGGCGCCGTCACACCTATGAATACAGTGGTAATTTAATTATTATCACGTATTATTTAAATAGTCCTTGGATGTTATTAATTTTGCAATAAATTGAATTCCGACCAGTATTATCTATTTATCTATCTATTTTTAACTACCGATCCAAAAATAAAGGGTTGGCCGGAGGCCGAGTGGTACAGGCTTGCGCCCGGAAAGCGTAAGAAACAAGGTTCGATTCCTTATCTGACACAATTGCTTTTTAAAGTGAAATTTGTAATATCAACTTTGTATAGTGACAAAACACTATAAAAACAACAAAATATTAAATATTGCAGTGATAACAAACTGGATTACTCTTTTTTGGAGAACTTTTTTATTCTTATTCATCATTTTAGTTGGCGATTGATTAGGTTCAAGTTATATTTTATTAGGTTTAAGTTAAGGCAACCCTACTTTATTAATATTTTGTTTCAGATCGAAATATACGAGAGTAATAGCGGTGACAATTTCCTATCAGCGGGAGAGATGCCCCTCCCCGCTCTTTACAGCATGATGTCTTTAATATTCTTCTTGAGCGCTGGTTTTTGGACTTTTATTCTTCGCACGAGCAGACATCCTGTATACAGAATACACATAATAATGTGTGTTCTGGTGTACCTCAAGGCCCTCTCGTTGGCCTTCCACGGAATCAATTATCATTTTATTCAGACGAGGGGAGAGCATGTTACGGCGTGGGCAATATTGTATTACATTACGCATTTGTAAGTATTCTTAAATTGTTAACTTAGTTTAGATGTAAATTGTTGTGGAATAAAAGCGAAATAATAAATTGATTCGTGCTTACGGGGTTTGACAATAATAAACAAGTATCAGTGTAGTGCAGTCTTTCTTTGCGAATATTTTATTAAATGTGGCGTTGACTTTCAATATGTATGTGAAGTAATTTAACAGGTTAAATTAAATTAATTTTGTATAGGACTTGGCAATTACTATTATTAAACTTATTATCTAAGCAATTAGATAAAGCTCATTAACTAAGAAAATGCACGAAAATTAAGGAACATATTTCTGGTTAACTATGATATCAAATAAAATCAAATTTTATCAGCTTTAAAATGTGGTGTCATTCGTGTGTGGGCTACAAACAATGTAAAAATTAAACGAGATTAAAGTCTGTTTTACTCTGCTTGTCCAATATTGTAAACATTCTTGATATTCCTTTTTAACGAAATAATTCATTTTAAATAAGATAAACACAAAACTCACAATCTAGAAAGGTACGTCATCGTTTTACGCCGAGATCTTCTCAAATCAAATAGTTTATTAATTTTATTCACTGATATTGTTTTAATAGTTATAAAAAACGATTGTGTATATTTATGGACTAGTAAAGAAACTATAAATAAGAACCGAAAGTTTTGCAAAGCGAATTTAAAAATACCCTCTCACTCTAAAGTTTGAAGGATGCCTAGTATTTTACTGATAAATTTTGGGAATAGTCTTAATGTGTATATTATTTTTCATCTCTCCTGTTCGGAAAATATAACTTTCCCGTGTAGATAGCCGGGTGGAAAATAGCTTATCCATCCCTAGGGTGGAAAGTAATTTAGTTTTAATTGACATGGCATAGAGTCAAGGCCTGCAGTCAAAGCTTGGACCAAAGATAATTGAGTCACATCATGTTATTAAAATAACAAACATTTTTGCTTAGCTATAAATTGAAAATCATATTGTGTAGGTATTATGTATGATCGTTGGTAAAAAAAATATACAATTTCTAATTTTCATTTAATTAACAATTAAAATATTCGGCTGCCCGCCATAATGCCAAGATGTTTTTTTTAAATTTTATATTGTCAGTGTCATTTCAGGAAGGATTCGTCCAAAGCCGTTAAACTTTTATAAAAAAAAGAAATTATTTTTGGATTCTGTTATTATCTGTGGAAAAAAATCGATCGATATTCTTAACAAAGATTTTAATTATTTGATATTTTCTGCTTTTTTGTACTCTGTTTTCATGTATTCGTGCCGTTATTCTTTCTAATCGTGTTAGGTGTTGTTAGAACTGAAAATCAACTGTCATATTATGTTCAAAACTTTAGTTTTCCTTTCTCGCTGAACTACATAATATCTCACCAAGACATCTACAACCGCTTTTGTAAATTTAATGTTTTCCTCACAGTCGAAATGAAAAATAGTATGTTTAACTCGGGTGAAAGCACCATTTCACTCTCGAATTATTGGCGCTCTCACTTCGTTCGAGCGCCAGAAACATCTCGAGTGAAATGGGTCGCTTTCTCCCCTTGTATAACAATCTACTATATAATCATTGTGATTGCAGACTGAAAGGCGCGGTGCTGTTCGTGACGATCGTGCTGGTGGGCACCGGTTGGAACTTCATCAAGCACATCCTGGCCGACCGCGACAAGAAACTGTTCATGATCGTCATCCCGCTGCAGGTGATCTACCTTGTACATTCTGCTAAAGATAGATATAAATAAATATACCAGACAACACACCAATTGTCTTGGTTTCTAACTAAGGAATTTTGTTCCCTGTACTACGAATACCAGACAACGATAATGACGGGGGCGTCTAAACATCCATGACTTATAAGGCTTGGGCAGACCAAACGCGGGGCAGTTGAAGCGCTGTTTGAATGCGGGTCCGCGCAAGTTGTAATACAAGAAACTCCTTGAAGTGTGTCACACCAAATTTGAACGCGGGCCCGCGCTGTAACCGCGCCGCGCCGCGCCGCTCTGCAACTGCCGGACGACAGACCGGCGGCGCGAGAGCGGGGCAGAAGCAGCGCGTGCCCGCGCTGTTGTATGACTATGGCGGCCATATTAGCCTGACTCACCGGAGGCAGGGCGGTAGCAGCGCGGCGCAGCGCGTTGAAAGCGGTATACGAATGTTGTATTTTTTTACAACCGCATGATGGAAACTAATGAAAAACTAATCGAATTAATGCGTACAAATAAATGTTTATATGATTTTCAAGATAAATATTATAGAAACACAACATACAAGCTGCGATTGTGGGAGAAAATTGCACTAAAACTAAATATGACTAGTAAGTAAAACTGCCTGCCTAACCCGTCATACTGAACGCGGTTTAAACGCGGGCCCGCGTTGCAACTGCTTTGAAACTGCCGCTACCTTCAGTGTGCCTACTGCCGCGCTGCAACTGACCCGCACTGCTTCTGACCCGCGTTCGGTCTGCCGGAGCCTGGTACCAATGGTCGTGCTCATCACATAAACATTTGCCCCTTGCGGGATTCGAACCCGCGACCGCAGGCATAGTTGTCAGGAGCGTTAACCACTACACAAGATAGACAATATAAAATGCTACGTAAAACTTACCACAAGTTCAAAATGGAATGTGCTGTGCACACATTTTTAATTAACTTGCCTTCAAAAAACTGTCTAAAAGGAAATGACCATTCTTGGTCAAACCACCGACACCAATGAAACAAATCCCTAAATTATTAAATAATATATACTTGAAACAAATATCAATATCCTCAGAGATGTTCTCAGTTTTTATTTTATTTTAATAGTTCGTAGCAAAATTCAGGGTATTTATCTAGCTATAACGTTTTTCGGGGAAGTTAAGCATGAACTATACTTCTTTTATTGGTATTTAGGGCTACATACTAACTGAAAATAAGTAAATTCGATGCTGTCCTCTAATATTGGCCAAATCCTCTATTGCCAGTGATAAATTACCTTACTAATTTTTTTGTTTAGAAAAGTGGCGCCATCTCTGTTTCTAAGGGGTGAAACTGCCGCTGCTGCGGGTGAAATCGCTTATTTTGGTCCCTACTATCACTGCAAAGTGGCTTGCTTTAATCACAAAGTAAAGATTTTATGTCATAAGACGTATTATATGTCACGTCGCCTAAGTGACGCCTGTTTATGTGTAAAGGTGCTCCCTCACCGGGAGCATTAGCGTGTAATGTAACATTATAGATGCGACTTTGAGCATTACATAACAATACAATATTATACATTATCAATAATATTCTTCTCCTTCACTTATGTATAGATAGTGCCATCTACGAAGGCGCGCCCCACTCTTTTTTTGATTGATGAAGGTGCGGGGTGCGGAGGGAGACACGCGCGTCAGTTGCGAGCCGGCCGTCATTCAAATATTCAGACTCGTCACGAAAGTGGCTCTGCTTAATTTATTTTTAAAATGTCAAGGAAAACCCAGTGTGTTGTACTAAAAATTAACCTGGTATAATCTACTGTCATTATTAAATTTACTGAAAGAATTATAATGGTAATTTAAACACCATAAACAATTTTAAATGAAAAAAAAACATGTGGTAGCTTATAATATTACCGGGATGTACTTTATCGGGGAAGGCTATAAAACATTACGCTAGAACCTACGTGTGCGAAGAAAAAACAAATCACGCGTATGAAGTCCCGGTGGACCGATGGTTCTCTTATAATGAAAGTTTATAAACATTTTTTTAAATGTTATAAAACGTTCTTACGTATTTCGTTTACGTCAATAGTAAAAATGATGCTTGTGCAGTTTAAAAATAATATATTACTTTTCTAGTAACTAACCATACCTACTTAAAACCATATCCAAGTAGAGCATCTTTCCCTTTGAGTGTATTTTTGAAGTGTGCTTGTCATTCATTAGTCATTATGATGTTCCAAATTCAATTCAAAGCTTGCACACATGTACTATAAACGATTTGGACGAGTGGTGGGGCGCGCCTTCGTGGATGGCACTATCTATAATGCTCGACGTAACGTTACATTACACGCGAATGTTCCCGGTGAAGGAGGACATTAAAATCGGTTTTCTTGTTAAAGTGGTTAAACGACAGGGACCTCGAGTACGTTTTTAAATTAAACGATCACTTACAGGTGGTAGCGAACGTGGCGGAGATCATAATAGCGGAGAGCGAAGAGGGCGCGGCGGAGCACAACGCGTGGCGCGACATCTTCATACTTGTGGACCTGTTGTGCTGCGGCGCTATCCTGTTCCCGGTCGTTTGGTGAGCTCAATAATATATTATAGGATGAGGCAAAATTTATGAATTAGGTTTTGAAGGGCAGCAGAAAAAAGAAACCAATTAAAAGTTACAGTCCGTTTCCGTCTGTTTTCTTTATTAATTTGTATGTAAACAATCTTTTTATTACTTTAAAAATAATAACAGTGAATAAAATTAATTAATTAATTATTTTATTAATAATAAAAAAGAAAAAAAATAAACTTAGACATGCAACATAAAAGAATAAGTGTAACCTATTAAAAACGAAACCATTTCCTTGTGGCAGGGAGGCTATATGCTGGCTGCGTTAACGCGTTGGATAGCTATGCTAATCCTTTGAGCTATAGGAACAAGTCAGCTTTATTACTGGCCGTAACAGAATTGCTTAGGCGAAATTTTTCTAAACAGCAATTAAAGAATTGAAATTAATCAGTCAGGTATCAAATGACAGCCGGGCGCCGCATAACAATGGAATTTCTATTGTGTCTCGTTTACACATACTTGACGAGTTAAAGCTATTCAGTGGTAAATTAGGTCGAATAACATAGCCCTGAGAATCAGTAAGCTCAAGTGGCAATGGGCAGGCCATATAGCGTCGTTGGGGCAGAAAAGTTCGACTAAAGGCGCAGGCGTAGGACGCCACAGACAAGATGGACAGACGACCTTGTAAAGATCGCAGGATCACGATCGGTCGATGTTGAAAACCGTGGGGAAGGCCTATGTTCAGCAGTTCCTTTGGCTGATGATGATGATGAAACCTTTTTTCTTTCATTCTCTATATCTTTAAACATAATTATCAGGTCAATACGTCACCTGCAAGACGCTTCGAGCACGGACGGCAAGGCGGCCATCAACCTTCGCAAGCTGAAGCTGTTCCGCCACTTCTACATCATGGTCGTCTGCTACATATACTTCACCAGGATCATCATCTCGCTGCTCAAGGTACGTTGTCATGGAAGTTGTTCAGATAACATAAAAGGTTGTACAAAAAAGGTATGTGTAGGAATTTTAAAATCATAAGGCCTGGATTACTCGAGCAAAACTTCTTCGGTACAAATTATGAATATAATAGCCAAGAATTTTCCTTTAAACCCGGCTTTTTACTTTAAAACTGAATTAGTAGACGTAAATAGTCATCTTTTGTCATACATAAGAATAAAAACTGATTGCTTAATTTAAAAACCTAAGATGCTAACATTATGTCCCGTATTTTGATCATTTTATAACATTTCACGAAAGAACATCACTATCATTCAGCTAAAATGAGACTCGTCAAAGATCACAGAAAACCTATCCTATTTGTTTTATAAATAACTGTTAAATTAGTACATTGTGTGTCCCAGATAACGGTCCCGTTCCAATACTCGTGGATCGACGAGATGTTCCGCGAAACGGCGACGTTCGTGTTCTTCGTGATGACCGGGTACAAGTTCAGGCCGGCGGCCGCCAACCCGTACTTCACGCCGAGCCAGGAGGACGACGAGCCGCCTGAAGTGTGAGTTATAATAATCTCCATACTCTGATTTTTAATTAGATAGACCAGAATGACAGCTTCAATCGAACTTTTTATTTTTTTAATGTTGCTAGCGTAGTACCCATAGTGTTGTAACAATTCAATTGTACGCGATTAATTGAACTTGTGATATGAATTTACAATCATGTGATTTTACTAATTAGGATAAATTATATATGCTTAACGTTACATAAAGCTAAAAAAAAAGTAATACATAAAACAGTTTTTGGAAGGAGTAGATAAATCTAGGTTTCTCTTGCAATAGCAATATTCTTGTATGGTCTTACTTATTTAGACTTTTCAATACATTCTAAATTCATTCAAATAATTATGATTTTTGTAGGATTCCTGATTTCAATAAACATATTTTATTTGAGTATTTTAAAATCGATTATAAACAACAATTGAATTAAATTGAAACTGTCGATTTATTATGGACCACCACTACTTTTAAATTACGAAAAAGTGGCCACCCACCAAATGACATTTTGGTCTATCTAATTAAAAATCTGAGTCAGCCTAGGTCACTCCGTTTTAAGTGATCATATTTAAAGGGCCGATTCAGCACAATAATATAATATATTTTTTTGTAGAAAACACTTTAGGTCAGGGATGCACAGACTTATTAAGACTAGGGGCCACTCGGGCAAATTATGAACTGATGGCGGGCCGCCAGAAGTATAGGTAATTAAAGACAATAAAGAATTGATAATTATGTATTAAAATTGAAAAAGAATTTATTAATTTGAAGCGTGGCACTGCATAGTGCTTACAATCTTTTTTATATTACCTGACAAAGACATAATACGTCTTTGGATAGTCATACGATTCAGTTGAATTTTCTCAAACTTTTTTGCTGCTTCTGGACACATTTTCTTAGCGGCAATTTCTATGCATTCTTTTACAAAATCCCCATCATTGAAGGGGCGACTGCGCTTTGCTATCATTCGAGAAATTTCATAACTAACTTCTGTAGCTGTTTCTGAATCTTGGATGGGTTTTGTAAACATAGCTTGCTGACCAATAAGCTCCCGTTTTAAAGACAACATTTTTTGCTTTCTTAATTCGCCTGTAAACTTGGTAAAAGTAGGATGCTGCGTTTCATAGTGCCTTTTTACATTATATTCCTTTGCAATCGCAACAGAATTCTTGCAAATTAAACAAACGACTTTATTATGCGACCATACAAAAAAGTATTTCTCAGTCTAAATTTCTTGAAACTGCCGATTTTCATCTTTAACCTTACGTTTTTTACTAGGTCCTGGCTTGTCCATGTTGCGTTCTAATCCTGGCTAGGATTAACACAGCACCTAAAAACAATTACAGTACCTACTTAAATTACCCATCCTTTTTTATTAAGGTAGATTGATTTAAATAGGTAGGGAAACACTTATTAATAACAGAGTTTTACTTACGATTTCACAACACAATTATACACGGCACTTGACGGGAAATCTACGTTGAATGTGGATCAAAATATATGACACCGGCTAGTCGAGTTAAAATCTACACTAGAACTATTGACACTTCACTCAAATTAAAACCGAACTATCGGTCGCTGCGGTTAGCGTGGCTTTTATACCGCGCGTATAGAGTCGAAAACTGTCTGGAGAAATCTCGAAACCGACTCTGGAAGCTTCGTGTATCTACCTACGCGAGCAATCGGGAATTCGTGCACTTAAGAGCGCGCGCGCGAGATTCAAATTACTTTTCGAACATATTTTTTTTGGTTTTATTCTGGAATAGAATTCAATATTTTTCGAATGTACGAGAGTATTATTTTTGCTGTCGGCGGGCCGCAAGCGGCCCGCGGGCCGCGGTCTGTGCATCCCTGCTTTAGGTTTTTATCCGCTATTTTTTGAGAAAATTGGAGATTAAGGTAATATTTTTTTCCAATTTTATGTTTTTATTAATTAAGGCTAAGGTTATAGAAAAATAAGGTTTGGGCATTGAATTGGGAGAGGCAACCCGACGGCGTAGATAACTTTTAAATTGTCAGGGTGTTGTTTTAAAAAATAATATTGTCTATGTTAAAGAAAAAAATTAAAATTAAAAATCTCGATTTTCCAGAAAATAATCAGTGTCCTGTTTCTATGATGTATACAAAGCCACTGATTAAATATTATCACTTAAAATGATTTGACCTTGTATACATGCTGACATTGCAAGAGGGTGCCAAATTTTTGGAGGAGAATGAGACCATCAATATGAACAACATTTACTATGCGGTCATGGTCGAAATCTTAAATAAAATTTCAGGTGCCCCATACAAAATCATCCAGCTACATTGACTATAATGTATGAAGAGGCAGAAAAAAAAACAGATTTTGAACCCATAGTAAAAGTTACCCTGTATACAAAATCCTTTTTTCCCTTAGTCACGACATCACGCGTGCACGACTGGACCGTTTTCGCTGATTCTTTTGTGTTGTGTTGGTTATGGCCAGGAGAAGGTTCTTATGAAAGAAAAAAACCGGCCAAGTGCGAGTCGGACTCGCGCACCGAGGGTTCCGTACAAACCTGCAAGAAAAAATATATATTTTGTAATGTAACTAAAAATTTAAGGTTTTCGGAATTTTTCCTTTATGTGTGCTATAAAACGTTGCTTCATGCCAAATTTCAAGATTCTAGGTCGACTGGAAGTACCCTTTAGGTTTTGATTCCCTTGCGAGTACTTGCGAGTTTCAAAATATGCAGCTTAAATTGCTGTTTCTTTTGATTGCGTTGACATAGAAGTTTGATTTTGTTACAGCTTAAAGGTATTATAGACCTGAGTATTTGGTATGAATTTCAATTTAATACCTCTACGCGTTTATGAGGAAATGGGTAGTAAGTTTAAAATTATTAAAAAAATATATATTATGTGATGTAACTAAAAATTTATGGTTTTCGTAATTTTTCCTTTATCTATGCTATAAGACGTTGCTTCGTACCAAATTTCAAGATTCTGAGTTCACGGGAAGCACCCTGTAGGTTTTGATTCCCTTGCAAGTGTCGAAAATTTGCGGCATAAACGGCTGTATCTTTTGATTGCGTTGGCTTAGAAGTTTGATTTTTTCACAGCTTCAAGGGACAGTAGACCTGAGTAATTGATATAAATTTCAGCTTCATACCTCCACGCGTTTCTGAGAAAAAGGGTCTTGACAGACGGACGGACGGACAGACGGACAACAAAGTGATCCTATAAGGGTTCCGTTTTTTTCTTTTGAGGTACGGAACCCTAAAAATGAGGAGCGACTTGACCGATTTTCATGATTTTGACTATGTTTGATACGCCACCGTATTATCACTGGAATAAGATAATAACTATTAAAATTACTGGACCGGGACGGGGGTGAAACAAGTTCGCTCAGACCGCTAGTAATAGATAAATACTTTCCTACATACGGATCCGAAACATGGTCTCTAACTATAGGCATAAAGAAGTTCAAAATCACACAACTGATATGGCCGTTGGTGCAGAAAAGTTCTAGATTGGAGACCCTTCGACCAAAGGCGCAGCATCGCACTGGATGCAAACCGCTCACAAACGGTCCCTGTTGCAATCCGTGGGGGAGGCCTATGTTCAGCAGTGAACGTCCTTTGGCGGATAATGACTGTCCTACAAATTTTACCATACCGTATGTATCGTAATGACAGCCCCTCTCAACACACTGGCTAGGAGATATTGTAAGTGCCCAGATGTATGCGCATTACACAACGGCAATCCAACATAACGGGAAAACCCCCGACTCATAAAAATTGCATGGCAAACGTTTCTGCCGTCCAAATTATATTTACCTCATTTTTACACGTTTATGGGTCCATTCTGAAATACTTTTCTTTCCCAGGTAATTTGATCATCATTACTCAAAATTAACTTACTCCAATTTCAGGCTATCAGAAATAGGCGTATTAGAGGGCGTTACGCGGATATCCAACCGAGGTGAAAAGCGACGCGAAGACCTCCAGCCTCTCATGCAAGAGACGGGTTACAACTCGGACTAAGTAGCCATTTTATTAAAGCCTTGGATACACTAGGGAACCAATAAAACGTTGAAATGTTTTGCTTTGTTAATCGACTTATGTGCTTTGTGTTGTTTGACATTTTAGCCCCTAGTGTATCCATGGCTTAAACCTAAAAATCAACCATTTGTACCATCACCACTAGCCTACAATTATTGGATTTTATATGATTTTTACTTGAATAAAACATAAGTGAAACAATTTCTGAAGTTGTTTTTTTACGCATTTATTCAATCTGAGGTCATTTAACAATGTATTTTCTCATATCACTAACTTATTACTTCATATGAATTAAGTGGCAGTTTTTTCACTTAAAATATATTGACAAAATTATATTTAGAAATTGTTTCACAGTTTTTAAAGTTAGATAAAATACTATTACAACCGACTTATTAATATTGATATGGAAAAAGGCCGATTAACTAATGCCTTATTTACGCGCTTGAAATAATTATTTAACAAAAATACGTGTTTGTAAAAATGTATAAATAATAAGCTTTTTCAGTATCAGCATTCAGGTTTTGCTAGACAACATTTTGGGCCATCTGCGAAACTTTTAAACTAGATAGATTTTGGCATAATCTGGAATAAAACATCGGTGCTATAGTTTTATTTAACAAAGATGGCTGTATCCCAAAAGGGTTAAGTTGATAAACTAGTCATATCTGATGTAGTTTATGCCTGTAATATACTATTCAGATTTTTGTATCGAATAGATAATTTGCCGTCTAACTACGACAAATGAGAAATGAGATGATTAGGTACTTGCCAAGAAGTAAGAATTTTTCCTGTCTGTTTTTAATACTAAGTTAATCTGTAAAATTAAAACCAAACTGTGGGCAGTACAACCGATTGCTAATCATGTATAAAATACAGATATAACAAAATTTTAACATTAATTACTTGTTGAAGATATCTTTAAGAATAATTCTAGTGTAAGGGTTTCACGACCGTGCTGGGAACGTGTGAGGATAAAATTTCCTTCTTTGTATTGATAACTATGACACTGTTCTCACTAGACCGTTCCATCACCGACCAACACCGTCGCGTGTCATGCACGGAGCGTGTCAGAACCGAAAATAATACGCTCGCGCTCCTTATAAAGGTAGAACCGTTTGCTGTTCCTCTACACCTGACAAGTACTGTCATGAAGGAGTAGATCTTGATTCTGCTTGAATCTAAAAATTAACGAATTGTAGCAATAATATAAAGCATCGTATTTTATTTCTTATTACGGTGTATAATAATTATTTTAAATATTAAAATGAGACTTTAAATTCCATGGTTTGATGGTTCACTTGTAAATATTTTGTCACTATTATTACATATTTTGTTTGATTTTGATATTGTTCGTGTACTTAGCACTTTTGGAGATCTTTCCCATTGTTATTGTTTTAATAATTGGCACACACATACGAGTTTCTCACATTCTATTTTTATTGGATTATTATTAAGGATAGGTCGTTTAGTTAGGTTCGATTTTAAAATATTGCAAAATAGAACTACGCCAAAACTTCCAAATAAGAAACAAACTACTGCTTACGGTGCGACTGAGCCTGAATGTTAAAGTTTTTACATTTAGTAATTACATATAACTAATGTGGCATTGTTTGCCTAAAGACTGAATACATTCACAACGTATCGAAAATGCAGTAATAATTTAATTTTCAACAGGCTTAGCACTTGCATTTCAACAGGCTTATCAATGTCTACTGGCGCCAGCAAATTCGAAACCGTTCTATTTCATTGGATTGGCTTCGTCCACTGGCTTGGGACAATCCAATGCACTGGCCTGGCTCTATTTTCACGAAGCCAATATTGGCCTGGCTTATTGGACTGTCTCGTCTATTGGCCTCGTGTAAATGGGCCATTATGCCCGCATAGCTCCGGACCCGCAGGTTCGACGATTACGTATATAATAAAATTTAGTACCATAACAGCTAATAAGAATATGTCAATTGATCTTTCATAGCAACTGGTGTAAATTAAACCTGCTCGAGATGCTATGAGATGTCCTTGTATATACATTTGAGCTAGAATAAAGTAATAGCTTTTTAAAGTAAATTATTGACAATACAAAATACTAAGCAGTTAGATGTTTTAAAAAAACATGATTTAACGGAACACGTAAATTAAAGCTGTCTTTTTAAAATTTATCTGTGTTATTCATACATAATGGTTGTTTTGTAAGCCTTGTGTATTTTGCATTATGTAATTAAATAATACCATATAAATAGCGAACAGACTTCGACGAATGTTTTTAACACTCACAGTGTAATTTTTGTACCCAAAATTGCGCACGGGCGGGATTTGAACCCGCAACTCCTGTCTAACCGGACCAACGCTCTTTCCAATCGAGCTCTCATGGATACGTCAAAAATAGTACGGTAGGTGGCGCTGACGTCACGCGTAATGAAGTAAGAACTGCAGTTTTTTGACAATTCAAGAGCTCTTTAGTAGGTATGTTCAATAATATTGTATTCAGTCCGCATGCAGTGTAAGTGGACTTTAACATCAATTGGTTAACAATTTCAGACATCTATTATGGTTTTTGTAATGTAAGTTACTTTTTGATGCTGATTTGTTCACTTGTTTTGTTCATTTTTATTTTGAGTGAGAATTGTATCTTTATTAGTTATGCCCACGTTTTATCGAAACTGTGTATATATGTGTACAATATATAGAAATTAAGCATATAACTGAGTTTTATTTACAATAGATAATGCTTAGTGATGCGGTTAAAGTATATTTCTCAGAGGACCCATTTTCAAATTCAAAAGATAATTAAATAATCTAGAAGTGATTAAAAATTAAGGTTTATTAAGAACCGTAACACTGGTCTTGTAGTGAGTTTGCTGGAATATATCTTGGTTTAAATTATGCTTCGAAAAACGTTACGCTGCTGCCCTGCGCCTGATCTCTCTCCGGGCGTAACTGAGTCTTCTCATCACCCTATAATATCCCCTTTGTCCTCGTGTGATCTCTGGAGATGGCCGCCATCGCTGTCATCGGTTGAAAGTATTAGAAAAAGACATTTAAATTGTATACTCACATTTATTCCCCCTGATTCAGATCAAATAAGTATAAACAATTTGGTAATACCAGAAGACAAAGCGTTATCATTAATTTACGTTTACAGGTACACACAGCCGCACGTCAGACTACCCCACTTTGACCTTGAGGCCGCCTCTATTCCCTTCGCAATAAAAGCTGTTTTCGAAGTTCACATGGGTAACTTGACGTGCTGTCGTCTGTACAATAAATTTAGGTGTTAAACAGTAAAACATCCAAGAACAAGCCACGAGTGTCATGAAATAAAGATCCCACAGGAACTGTAATAAAAATGAAATAATATGATAATTGCTGGTCAAATCTTCATCAATATAGCAAGATCTTTATGCCAACTCATACCGCAATGTAATGTGTATGGCTATAATGACGTTATAAAGATTTCTATGTATGTGGTGCGGTAGATGTCTGTGAAGGAAGGGACAAACTTGAAAAGGTATATCAATAGAGATGGAGCTGTGATGCGAAACTTAACGTAACGAGGACATTATCGACCATTGGTGAAGGTGCTTTCTAAACCATAATAACCACATAAGTAAACCGCTTCACTGAGACTTCGCGCGCGGGGGTGGTGAGGGGAGAGCGGGCGGTGTAAGGCGTAGGCGCGGCGGAGAGAAAGTGTTAGTAGACAAAAATAAAAATACAACTTTCAATTATTGTCTGTGAAAAGTTGTAATATTTAACTGTGTGTGCAGTTTGGTAACTCAGAAATACTATCCTTTGCTTAGAAAAAAAACCTTAGTTTGCTAATTAATTAAGCACTGTGAGATGATAAAAAAATCTTTTAATTTCTTAGCTGAAATAAGATCAGTATAATCTTTGTAATGCATTTTGGACGTGTACTACGAGCAATATTACTAATGAAGTGTTCTTGTAGGCAACATGCCACAGGTGGTAATATTGAAGCTACATTGCTTAAATAGCCGGAAAAAATAGCAATTTTCGAGAACATTACAAGATTTATCATCATTTCATTAGATTATTAATCATAAATTTTAAATTAAAAATCAAAATATAATACAATAAAATTTTCCATAAATGTTGCATCCATCCCGCGGCAATGTTTCCGGCAATGGCACATCTTTAAATGCCACTAATCAGCTTAAGAACTGTTCCAAGTAAATATTAAAACAAAATGTATAAAAGTAAAATTAATTTATTTGTGTATATTTTATACATATCGGCAGCTTACAACATATAAATTGAGGCTGCATTATTGGTGTCTCGTGTTATTTAGTGTAAAGCATTTACCGGTTAATGTCTGCCGTAGATGATTTCTAACACATTTTAACGGTGAACCTGCTACCAATAGAAATCAGCTAAATACAGTTTAATAAATATTGGAAAGGCATTAATGTTGACATATTCACAAAAAATCGTATATGCGATTAACAACTTTTTTAAAAGGCGTGAAGTTACGCTACCTATTTCAGCCGGTTTTATGTTATTTATATAATACAACTATTATGTTTCGAATGTGATACAATATTCTTTTATCATAATAATGGATTTGCTAATATGTCGCGTTTGCTGGCAATCTGTTTCAAAAACAAATGCAAACGAAAGCCATTGCGTGTTATTTCTCAAATGCTGTTAACACACTTCATACAAAGACAGTATTAAACATCTATTTGGAATTTGGATTGTGAGATTTTATTTACGTTTTAGTAGGTACAAACAATAATTAAAAAGCTAAAAAGAAACTCATTTAAGTAACCAATAGAAATAAAATGACTTATATATTAAAACTGATTGCAATATAAATATAAATTAGTTCTGTACATTATGCTGTTTCAAAGCAGTATCAATTTTGATTTAAAAAACCTCCAAATTTTATGTCAAATTATTATTTGCAATCAATTAAGAGGTCGAGTTCAAGAATGTTAAAATAATATCAAAATTTAATTTATGTTGATAGGATAATATTAATTTACAAGTAGAGAATAAAAAGCAAATAATAAAAACATTTAAATGAACAGTCTGTCGAATTCATACAAAAGTAGATAAACACAGAATCTTTTTTGAAATATCAGTTTAAAATAGTGTTCTAGGCTTATGGATCTTCCGTCGTCCGAAACAGAATACCGAAGAAAACAGCGACTTTATCATATAAGTAATACCTCTACAACTTCAAAATAGGCAGCTTAATCACATTCCTAACCCATCACATACGGCCACGGCGACCGTCCCCTCAAAGATCTCGAAAATTCAATTTACTCATTTCCTATTACTCGGGAACTATTTTAAAATTCGTTGTGCCAGCTATGTGTGTATGTGAATGTACCTATAGCATCTACTATGAATGACGTGGATTATAACTAGTACACCGGACAACTTACTATTTGTAACACCAAAAGGCGCATGTCTAGCACCACGAATATGAATTGGGATAGAAAATCCCTAAGGATAATGGACAGGCAATGTAATGTGTATTTAGATTTACGCGATATTCGCCAAACTATGTAACTGGCGACGTCAAACATTATTATATTATTTAAAAATAGCATTTGAATGCAGTATGGATCTTTGCTTTATACAAACTATCTAAAGACAGTTCTTAGCACTGCAGTAACAGTACTTAGTGTTAGGAGACTCACTTGACATCGGTTATAAGTTAGAGCCCGCTTAAATCTGCATTTTTCTTCTAGTTTTACTATGGAAGATTTAACACTGGGACAATTACACGCTGACACATATTTATCATGTGTTTAAAATTTTATCAGTTCTAACAACCTTAGATATTTCAGATGTCATGAAATACCTCTCACCATTATCCAAATATGAAACAATTTTCTACTGAGCAACTGCTACATTTTATTAGTAATACATGAGACGAAACATACGTTTATGTGTTGTGTTACATAATCTTGACTTCTCGATATTTGGTGTTGATTTGGACCGGATGTCCCGGGGACGATCGCCTCAATTACATTACTTCTAGGGTAACAGCGCTGCGACTATTTGCGTATCTTGGCCGCGTTGTCGGCGTTGTCTTTGAGGATCTTGGACTTGAGGTGGTCCTTGTACTTCAGGATGCCACCTTCCCATTTTGTGACTCTCTCGTTCTCGCATATCCAGATTTCTTCGGCCACCTGGAAAAGGAATACAATGATTTGAGTTTGTTGGTTGGTTCATTGGCGAGCAAGATCCGGAAAGATCCAACTTTCAAGGATGGAGATTAAGTAAAAAATAAATAAATATAGGTTTGCTCTTGACTCCAGACCAAGCCAAGTGCGAAACAGAGTCGAAGACGAGAAGTTAGTGAAAGAAGCAATTATAAGAGCAGTGCAAGTTTAAGATGAACCTTTTCCATATTGGAGTCAGTCAATAAATTATTTATTTTTGCATGTAGACTCATACACGACCCATTATAAACCATAACCCACATTTAAATGGATGGGTATAAAATAGTTTTACCAACAGACAAGTAAAATTAATGTTATTGGTTTGTATCTGCTGTTGATAAAAGTATGTGTCATGCTTTGGTAATGAACATGAAAATGACTAATAACTTTTAAAGTTGTGTCAATAACTGAATCAAATAAGGTATAGGTTCCCAGTAACCGTTCTCATAGATCAATCATCATCTTTTTAGATAAATAAAAATCTATAAATTTTTAAATTCACTTGAAATAATAAATGTATGAGGCAGGCACTTAGCCACCGCGTATTGTGTTATACAGGCACACCGGTACATGCTGGAAAGCCCATTATTATTATATTATATAATAATAAATGCAAATTACTGGACTATCGATAATACAAAATGCACAAAAAAAAAACATTTTCAAACCTATTGTTATCTATAAACGCACGAATACAAACAATGCGTTTAAAAAGAAAATGATGCGCTACCTCTTTTGCTCGTTTTCTCCGCCTGTCGCGAGTGTTTGCGTTTATTATATTGCTTTATTTAACGCGGAACCGCGGTTTGTCGTATTTACCTGGTTGATGAGCCTGAAGTCGTGGCTGACGAGCACCATGCCCCCATCGAAGTCGTTGATGGCGTCTGCGAGCGCGTCAATCGTCTCCATGTCCAAGTGATTGGTCGGCTCGTCGAGTAGCAGCAGATGTGGTGTCTGCCACGCGAGCCACGCGAATACAACGCGGCAACGCTGCCCATCTGATAGCTGGCGCATTGGGCATATCTGGAAGCATTTTTTATAGTGAATATAAAACGTAAATAGATTGTCTTGAATTGTCAGAAACTTAAATAGGTTTCTGGGATTTTCTTTCTTGAAAAAACATCACTTGTTGAAAAGTAATGCCTATTTTTGAAGAACTGTATCTTGGTAACTTTCGGCTGTATAGAGCTCGCTTTCTCCTCAAATTGTAGGAAATTAAGTCTTCTTCAAAGTATTTATAGTGACTATACCGCTCAGAATCTTCTTCATTAAAATATTGAGCACAAACTGAACAAATACCAAAAATTTAATGTTTTTTTGGGTATAGCTCCGCTAGCACAGCACTTTGGAAGTTGCAAATCTGGTATTTTAATATTGGTTTAAGTCTTTACAACATATACAAATTTCATAATGATCTGACCTTTTGCAAGCACGAATGTTTTAATTGGTTGTACTACTATTCGGAACTATTTGAATTTCAAATGTTATATATTTTTCAAACGTTGCAAACTTTTTAGTAATATAAAAAAACGGGAAATGATTTGTCAATTGTTTTTTATCACACATCAAAGTTTTACTTACGCAACGAAAATGGAACTAGGTCGAAAAGATTTTAGAGCGATGCTTTTAAAAGGTTCTCTCTCCGCAAGACTGTGCCGCTCGTCTTCAAAATGCTTTTGGGAGAGAAGCACCTTGTTTGAGCACCGTGAGTTGGTTGCTGAATTTGAGAGAGGTCGAGTTTCTTTACATGACGAATTTCGTGAAGGGCGGCCTTCAACTGTCGTCAACGAAAATAATGTGGCTATTGTTAAGCGGCTAATTGAAGAAAACCCGCGGATAACCTATAAGACAATTCGAGGACTATTGTGGATTGGTATGAGCAAAATTCAGAAAATTTTACACGAAGAATTAGTTTGGAAACTTTGCTGTCGTTGGATTTTTTATGAACTGACAGAGCGGAGCAGAAGCGCGTTCAATGGCGGTAACAGATGCTACTGATGTACGACCACGGACATTTTAATGTTGTTCATAACATTGTCACAGGAGACGAAACGTGGGTTTATTGTTTTGAACCCGAAAAAAAAGCAATCCTGTAAATGGGTGTTTGAAAATGAGGACAGGTCAACAAAAGTGTGGCAGGCGAGAAACTTTGGTAAAAAATGATCGCGTTTGCTTTTGCAGCTACGGGTCCCATCTGTACAATTCCACACGAAGATCAAAATAATGTTAATACCGAAAGGTATTTTATCATTTATTTACCCAGATTTTTAGAAAAAAAGTTCGCCAAGGACGACATCAAAGCCACGTTTTCCTATATCATGACAACGCTTCTTTACACACAGCCAACAAAACAAAGTCATTTTTAGCTTCCGAAAAAGTACAACTCGTCACCCATCCTACGAATAGCCCCGACCTAGCACCCTGTGACTTCTGTATTTTCTCCAAAATCGAAGATTTAATGAGAGGTTTTACTTTTACCAACTCCGAAGAGGCAGTGATAGCGTTCAATCAGCACGTAAAAAACATGCCTTCAGATCTGTGGTCCTCCAGTTTAAAAAAATGGTTAGAGTATTTTGAAAAGCAATAAACATATTTTTTTTTATACATAATTTTGATTTTTTTAATTTACGCAAAATTTATAGTGTGACCTACGTATAAGCAATTTCAGTTTATCACATGATGTACGAAACACCCTAATTGGAGCCTTGGTGGAGAAGTGACGCCATTTACGTCCTACAGGCACAGTAAGCACATAGTTCGAAGGCTCATCTACATTGTGTCCAGGCATGTGATAATAAAACTTTAAAGGCAATCTACTACAAATCATCCGCTAAAACTGGTTTCAAGTCATGTTTAGTTAAAAACTGTCTAAAATTTAAATAGGTTTAGAACAGTGTTTAACATTTTGTACCACAAATGAGTTTTTAGGGCAGTTTTTAGCTAAACACCAGTTTTAGATACAAAGATTCATTCAGTCACTCAGTTCATTCATAACATTTCCTAGTACGCAGGTTGCATTCAACACACTTCAGGGTAAATGAACAAAAGCTTCTTGAAATGATGGCTGAATAGTAATAAAACCCAAACCTTAAAAAAAGTTGTAATGACAAAAGAATGAGAAGAATCTGATTTGTTTTTGTAGAAAGTTTGTTTGTAAAGAAAGAGCGCGTTTTCAATTCATCTTTTTGAAATCATTTTGTAAGAAGTCGTATTTTATCGTGTATTAACTGATTTGTTATTGTGTTATGTCATGATGATCATTTTTGAACGTTGCATTGATTTTAATTTAAAAAAAACTTGTAAAAAAAGCTGTTCTCTATAAAGAAAGACCGCTCGGACAATTGAACAAAAAACGAAAAGGTAAATTAAATAAATAATAATAACTACTATATAGTGACCGTAGGTAGAGTTTGAAAACGTGATAACAATTGTAATTGTTTATTTTATTTCAGAATATCCTTATACAGCTTATATAATGTTTGAGTCTCACGTCGTGTAGGGGCACCTTTTTGTTGTTATTTAAAGGAAAAAATGTGATGAAATTATTACATTATAAAGACGCTATACAATAATTCCATTGTTTAATTGACGAAAAACCTTTTCTCATAGTAATAATTTTTTTGATGCTCATTACTACAAAGCTGAATTATTATTAACTAGCTGCTCCCCGCGGCTTCACCCGCGTTAATATTGTATCTCATTAAAATTCATTATAATTTATAACCTATGTGTTATTCCAGTAGTGTATGAACTATATTATTGTGAAGTTTTATTAAAATCCATTCAGTAGTCTTTGCGTGAAGAAATAACAAAAACACATCCATCCTCACAAACTTTCGCGTTTTATTAGTTAGAAGTAAAATAGTAAGATTGCACAGTTTAACAAAATTATGCAGATATATAATATACTAAAAAACATTTAAATTACTTTAGGCCAAATGACGCACATATAAGTTTTTTTAATCGTTAATAAACTTGGTTTAGAACTCAATTGACAAATCCAACTCGGCTAGGCATCATTTAGAAAACTGCACACAGACAACTTCTAGTCTAAATTAAATTACCCTAATACCTAAAGAGTCTAAATTAAATTACCCTAATACCTAAAGACAAATGTCTATGTGACCTTTTGTTACCAGTAATATAATGAATATAGATCCGCAACATAACCTCTAACCAGGAACCTCGTAAAGACGTTTAAAATTACACATTAAACGATAAAAATTAGCTGCTCGATGCTTATCTACAAGATCGAATGAAAAAAAAGAGATACATAAAAGAACTAAGGTAGCAGAAACAAAACTTAAGTACCCATGAACAAGGCACAAAGGAACAAAACAAATAGTCACAGGAGCAAATAAGTTTCATTTGAGGGACACCCTTCAACCAAAAGCGCAGCGTAGGGTGTCCACTGACAAAATATTCTACATACCTGCTGCCTGCCAGTGAGTCCGTATCGTCCTATGATCTTCCTCATCTCCTCGCGCTCGCGAACCTCCGGGAACTCCTTCATCATGTACTCCAGAGGTGACAGGTCCAGGTCGAGGAGTTCGTGCAAGTGCTGGTGGTAGCGGCCGATGCGCAGGTGAGAGTTCTTGCGGATCATACCAGTAGAGGGAACCAGCTGGAATGAAGGATAATGTTTTATTATTATGTGGTTCTCGAATTTTAAAAAATAGTAAAACGAATACTTGTTACAGGAAAAAAAATACACCCTACTACACTGATATTATCTGGGTGCGTATTGCGATGTTGCTTTGGCAGTTACGCAGCTCTGCTTTTGATCGGATCCACTCAGCAGATTAGCTTGGGAGACAGCACTACACAAGTGAGATAAATATAAATACTTTTAATTTTACTTAAGTTGCATTGCATTGCAATGCCAATTTGGTGACTCAACTACTTGAGTGGGAATTGAACTGCCTGGAACTTGAACAGATTTCAGCAAGATCGCAACATCACGGGCTATATCGCTTCCTGATAAATTTTTTGATACTTGTGTTCGAGGCTTAAAATAGTCCCCCCTAGTTACCCCCTTTGCTCTCAAAACTCACGACGCGATTTACGGCCGCAGTGGGCGCGGGTGGAATCCGCGCCGTGAGTTCTTAGCGTAACAGTAATGGTAGGATTTAATAATGAACTTACGTCTCCGTAGAGCAGTTTGAGTAGCGTAGACTTGCCCGCTCCGTTCGGGCCGACGAGCGCAAGCCGCGTGTCGAGGTCGATGCCGAACTCCAAATTCTTATAGATCCACGGCCCTGTGTCCGTGTATCGGAATGATACGTTCTGAAGGGAAAAAAGTTACCATTCATTCCTGCGTACTGGGTGTAAATAATGACAATAATTTATTGGTTTTAGTTTTAACAGTCGCATCTTTATTTCTTTAGATGTTTTTTTTCTTAGTACCACACCTGCGCCACATATGTGTAACAACAATTTCGTCGCCACATTTAACGATCCCATACATTTCAATGCAAGCACGCTCTCTTATGACACATTTGTACTAGGTGCATCTTGCATGTATCCTTAAATGTGGCGCGTTACAAATGTGGCGCCACAGTAGGCTACCTTGACACTACCACCAAACATTGACGTACTTTCTATTAACTGTCAAAACGCTTTATTTCCATAGATTTTCTATGGCGATATGAAAGTATGACGTCATAAGTTTGTGTGTTCAACTGTCGTACTCTTTAATGTTTCCGGAGCTATCAAAAATCGAATTATGCAAATTAATAAGAATGATAAATGAAATCAGGTCTTAAATATTGTATTTTCTTGCAATATTAGGGCCTGAGATTTCTTGCCCATTGCATTGTAGGAAACGACCCTTTTTTATTTCATGCTAAGCAGATATTTGACCTCGATTGCACCTGATGTCAGGTGTAGATGAGCTCCAGGGTGGTGCATATCTGCATATTGTCTGTAAATGTGGCACAGTAATTAATTAGTACTTTGTTATCGTTTATTTATTGTCCAGAATCTCACCTGGACCATAATAACAGGCGGGGGCACCTTCCCGCACGAGGGGAAGTAGAAGTTGAGTGTCTTGTCGTCGACAACCTTCTCGGTGAGGCCCTGGGCGACCATCTTGGCCAGCGTCTTCTCCTTTGACTGCGCCTGACGCGCGAGCTTCGCCGAACCGTGACCGAAGCGGGCTATGTAGTTCTGCGGGGAGTTTTAAATGTTTTACATTCAAAATCAAAAAGAAAATACAGCCAACAATTTGCACATAATACACCACAGAAAAAATAAAACAAAAGCAATAAAACACATTTTTACAAAACATGCAGCCGAACCCACTGCCTCAAAGGACAACCAAAACAGCTACAACGCGTTTTAGAAATGGTATCGTAGACAGATATTTATGCTAGACGACCGGTGGGGACACAGTTATGATTACAAAATAATTTGGAAATTAAGGAAGCGCTTGGGAGCAGTTAAAATATAATGCCATGATCGCACTTAAGATTTCAATGTGACAGTGACCAACTGATGTATTAGTCACTGTAGCCGATTTCGACTACGGTGGCCAGACACAACGACTAACCAACTGCGCGGGAGTGTGGGACATCTTGTAGTGCACTAGTGTGTGCACAAACACAGGTGCACTCTCTATTCCTTTCACTCTCATAGCCCGATGGGACAGCAATCTGATACGACCGGAGAGATTAACGGCTTTACGTGCTTTCTGAGGTACGGGGGTGAAACACCGCCAACTTCCAAACTCCGGGCTACCCTTAGAATTTCTGAACAGAAAACCCAGGTACATATTTTGTCCCGACCCGGGGATCGAAACCGGGACCTCTGGCGCAGCTGTCGCTTTAAAATGCGACCCTCTAACCGCTGCGCCACCGAAGCTGTACTGTACAGTCTCAAACTTATTAAGCCATCACACGGATCTCTAGGCTAGGCCGCAAAGTAGGTCATCTATAGGTTACCTTCATGTGCGCGATCTGGTCCTGCTCCCAGTTGTACTGCTTCATCTGGTTCTCGAGCAGCTCCATGCGCGTGCGCACGAACGCCTCGTAGTTGCCCGTGTAGTACTTCAGCCGGCGCTTGCTCATGTGCACTATGTTCGTGCACACGCCGTTGAGGAAGTCCTGCGAGTGCGATATCAGCACCAGGATGCGTTTGTAGCTGTGAAAAGGTAAGTAATGGTCATTGATTTGATTAATGTCACTAGCAATAATCACGCTGTGTACACCATTCATGGTATGCATAGTTAAATCATGTCTTTAGAGTAAAAATTGTATTTTATTAAGTGCACATTTCGACTGTAATCTGTCGGTGTACCTAATAATCCTACTACTATTATAAAGGCGAAAGTTTGTAAGTATGGATGTATGGATGTTTGTTACTCTTTCACGTAAAAACTACTGAATGGATTTGAATGAAACTTTACCACAATATAGCTTATACATCAGACTTGGATGAATAAACCACTGGATATGGAACGCAAGAGCGAATGTATGAAAACATCATCAACCAATTTTTGCGGGGCGGGGGGAGTTTGTCTTGTCAGTAATTGACATTTAGTGCGTGGAAGTGTCGATATTAATCTATCGATATGTGTTGAACGAATGAATGAACGAATCTTATGCAAAATATTTTTATTTTATTTTTATTACCAATATAATAATTATGGGCATGTTTAAATAAGCACAAGCCATTAAACGAATAATTGAAACATAGAATATTTTTATAAACGGTCTGGCAAGTAACATTAACTAGAACTTCCTAAGAATTGTGAAACAGGCCGTAAGTCCTCCAATGGTATATTAAAATCCTCTAATGGTATAATCTAGCAGTAAATGAGGTTACATTTCAAACTAAACTTCACAATTTCACGGGATTTCATGCAACTTTCAGTTGTATAAAAGGTAAAAATTGTATTATTAATGGTATTCATTTTGCCTCTCTTCGGACGGCTTCGACCCACTTTGTTTTTTCTTATTGGATCTACAGGAAATCTGGAATATTATTAAAAGGATGTATTGTAATAAAATATGAAGTTTAAAATATTAAAGAAAACTGTTGTATTTTTAGGATTACTTTAATCTACTTTAGAGTTAATCATTTTACAGATGTATTATTTTATTTTATATTATAAATTTATTAGTACGTTTATCGATATGATTATCGACAATTGTCAAGCACAATTAAAACTAAATTGACAAGGAAACGAATGGTGAATGTACGATAATTCTACCAAATGAAGTATGCGTCATCTTGTTGATTTTGCAGTAACTGACCACAACTTTTTTAATTAGCAATGTAACTTTTCTCTAGGAAAACACATTTTACTATTTTAAGAAAAATTAACAGCTTTATTGAGATACAAAGTTACTTACGAATGAAAAGAAATATTTTTTGTCGTGCCGCTATAATTTTTACACAAAATTACGGCACATTTACCCATTTTTTTCTGCAATGTTTCTCACCGAGTTCTGTCACCGTACTGACAAGACGTCACATGAAATTGAGGCTAAAATGCCCAATTCGTTGCCGAGGGGGAACAAGCGAAATTTCCTGTCATTGCGCGTCCAGTGGTTTATTCGTCCAAGACATCAGAATAACATATAGGCTACAATTTCTAATGTGAGGTCGTAAAAAAACACATTTTTTGCGCTACGAGACGGGACGAACCTGAAGTCCACGCGAACGAAGTCGCGGGCAAAAGCTAGTAAATACATGAATAAATCGTTCACATTTCATATGCATGAATAAATTATGGTCAGATTATTTCGGAAAGGTGGTACTCATGGTATGTGTTGCATACAATAAATGTACAATTTGTATACTCTTTAGATTTCTTTTTTTGGTCCATCTATCAACTGTCTGAAGAAGAGTTGCGTAACGCACCTGGTTGGTCATTTGATATCGAAATCGTCTTTACGGTTTTCAGGCGTGGTCGAAACTGAACAAGGCAGCGGTCAGTGATATTTTTTTTATCAGATACATAGACAGAAAACGGACACCGTTATTAGGTGTTTAAAGGTAAACTATTTTATTGAGACTACACCTGTGGGGGCGGCGGGGTGTGGCCCAGGCGAGAGCGCGGTGCGTGAGGGGTGCGGGCGGGTGTATCCACTCTCGCCCCGCCCCGCAGACAAGGTCTCAATGAAGCGGTCTAGACCTCTAGTGGGTATGTGGTCAAATGACAAGTTTATGGGTAGTAGCACTTACTGTTTGAGCTCCTCCTCGAGCCACACGCAGGCGTCCAGGTCCAGGTGGTTGGTGGGCTCGTCGAGCAGCAGCAGATGGGGCTTCACGTACAGCGCGCGAGCCAGCGCGATGCGCATACGCCAGCCTAAGACAACAAGCGCGTTAGAGCATTATTCAAACTGTTGAGCATTATAAAAATGACCCAATTTATCACTTGGTCCAAAACTTTACAAGAAAAAAAAACACAAGATAACCTCCATGGTCGTTTTGACGACCCTTTCACAACGTTGTCCACAATTTAGACGTTTTCAAGGAGAGTGAATAGACTGTTACCACGCAGACATGGTCCATCTTTAGGCCATATTGTCACTACTCATCTCATCAGGTGTAATATGGGCCAGATGTCTGGCTATAAATTAAAAAACTCTAGTTCCTAGGTTCAGAAGAAGAAATCATCTATATTGTCTTGGCTCCGAGGGGTTGTGATACCACCGTAACTGATTTCCATAAAACAAGTACTTTGGGATTCGGTATGTGTATGTAACGCGGTCAAATATTTTTGAATGATTTTAATCTCTACTTTTGCAGAATAAACTGCTAACAGAGAATGCTGAGAAAGATTGAACTTTAAAGGATGCCTTTGCCCAGCTGCGGAACAGTAATGACTAGAGAGAAAAAACCATCACCTCCGGAGAAATCCTTGGTGGCCTTCTGCTGCATGGCCGTGGGCCGTGTCCGCGCTCAAATCATCAAGCCGCTCGTAGACGTCCATGAGATCCATGAGATGCTACTATACACATACATTATTACACTGCTAAGATGCTGCTCACCTCCGGAGAAGTCCTTGGTGGCCTTCTGCTGCATGGCCGTGGGCCGTGTCCGCGCTCAAATCATCAAGCCGCTCGTAGACGTCCATGAGATCCATGAGATGCTACTATACACACCATTACACTGCTAAGATTCTGCTCACCTCCGGAGAAGTCCTTGGTGGCCTTCTGCTGCATGGCCGTGGTGAAGCCGAGACCGTGCAGGATGTGAGCGGCGCGCGCCTCGGCCGTGTCCGCGCTCAAATCATCCAGCCGCTCGTACACGTCCATGAGTTGATCTTGCGCATCTGTGGACAAACGACAATCAGGACAGGAGAAAAACAAACGCAAGAACATTGCAGAACTGTTTGAGCAGAATTTGGTGTCGCGGAAGGTGACATCGAAGAAGAATACTGGTAGATAATGCTATGAAGTATTAAGTCCACCATTTGTACTTCCTCTTGTATGAGCAATGAAGAATATGCGAATAAAGAAAAATAAGGTGTTAATCCCTCACATAGTTGTTTACCAACTATAAGTACTACATTTTTACGAGGTCGGTTTCAGCTGACTTTTAAATTATGGATAAGAAAGTCACATTTGTGATAGCGCGTCAGAAGATTTTCTGTAAATGCAATTAAACTGGCGGTACTGACTGCTACAAGCAGTAGCTTACACCTTACGACTTACCTACCGAACACTTATGGCCTGTTTCACAATGTCCTTAGAAGTTGCGGTTAGCATTATCTGCCAAATACATCATACGAAATGAAGTTCCACATTTGAATTATTCGTTAGTGCTTATGGTATCTATCCCCTTAAAAGGAAACGACCATTCTTGGCCAAGCCACGGACAACGATGAAACAAATCCCTAAATTAGAACTATTTTTTGTATACCCGAAACATAATATAACAACAACATTAACATTTTTTGAGGAATTTTAGCATGAATTATACTTCTCTTATTGGTATTTAGAGCTACATACTAACTGAAAATAAGTAATTTCGATACTGTCCTCCAATACTGTCCAGTGGTCAATTGCCTTTAAAACTCACCATCATCATCGCACTGCGCCAACTCCTCGGCCAGCCTCTCCAGCTTGACGCGCTCCTCGTCGACCTCCATGACGCACTGCAGTGCGGTTTTGTCGGAGGCCGGCATCTCCCGCGTCAGGTGGAATATGTCTATGTGATCCGGTATGGGCACCTCTCGCCGGCCGAGCGCGGCCAGTAGTGACGACTTGCCTGTTGATAAGTAACGTGGTCACATTTCAAAGAATCAACAATAGTTAAAACCAGATAGTGGTAAGCATAAGGCCCGCCATACACGACAGCTCGAGTAGTTAGCCAGTGATCAACATACACGGACCGCTCTTGCATTCATAGTCAACAGCTTAAAGCTGCCATTGAGAAAGTCACAACTGCTCAAGCGGTTCCGTGTATGTGCGTACGTAGAATCTGTAGTTCACTATGCAGTCGCAGCTTGAAGCAGTCCACCTTGACTGCTTGAAGCTGTCCGTGTATGGCGGGCCTTAGACATGACGAGTCTTAACGCGAATATGATCTTAAGGAAGAACCTTCGAGCCTGTACCGACAATTCAAGAATGTGAGGGTGGCAGAAGAAACTTCGAGCCACTCGCGGAAGCGATGCCGATCCACACGATTCACTAGTTGACTCGTGACCACGGCAGTTGCAACACAGCCTAAACGTCGAGCAGTGTGTAATAGATAGCATTTCAAGTTTTTATTCGCATTTAGATAAACCCGTCATGTCTAATACTTGTTGCAATGCAACGCGAAAGTTTTAAATCTTATATTACAAACAGATAGTGGAAGCCAAAAGTTTTCAAACCCGATCTACAACGCAACGCTTAATATCTACCGCCCTGCCAATATGAGAAGTTCGTGAGACTACTACCTATCACATATATGCCGTAGCGATACAAGGTTGTGTGTAAGCATACACAATCCACATCTTGGTACAAGATTCTAACTCAAAAACAAAGCAACAAACTTTAGTACACCAGTATCGGGCACCAACTATAAAATACGGCTTCACTATAAAATTCACAGACAGAAATGTGCCTACATAAAGGATCGGAAAAGTATGAGCATAGAATCGGGGTAGAAAAAAAGGATATACATTGGACATACTTTCGCATGATGTACAATATTATATGCATTTTAAGTTTACACGATGGAAATTATAGTTAGCCATAGATAAGATGCCAGCTGATGAACATAGGCTTTCCCTATTGGTTTCAACTCTTGCCAGATCATCGTCCATCTTGATGATAGCCAAAACACAGTTAAGATAGCATTACCGCTCCGTGTCCGCTTACAAACATAGAATTGGTACGGACGACAGCACGTCAAGGTAAACACTGCGGTATCTTATGCAATTGTAATAAGGATTAATTTTCAACAATAAGTATAACTTGATGTGCTGGCGACTGTACCTACATATTTATATTTCGCAAGGCCGTATTAGTGCATGTGTTTATATTTTTCAACATAACATTCAACAACTCAATGGAGTTGCAAGTAGTTCGCTTTGCATAAACAAGCTGCTAATTGCAACTTTCTTTCATATTCAATTGTGACACTAGGAAACAATCAGCAACTGTACAGAATATAATATTAGTTTGTAAGAATATATAATTTTTAAGAAAAATTAAAATATATTACGGTCTTCCCCTAGCGGGTTTCGAACCCGCGACTGCTGGTGTCGCCGTTGATGTAATTTACTTGATACTCGTGATGGTAAAAATATAAGCAGTAATCGCGCAGCAAAAGGATTATAGATAAAGAATGTTTATGAGACAAAATATGAACCTCCCTCATACTGTTACATCATTATTACAATTTCACGTGCATAATTATTAACTATTGATTGATCCAGTACAACGATGTTGTTTTTGCTTTACAATACCAAATATCTTCTCCATTCTATGTTACATAACCGAGAGTGAAATGACGAACGTTGGTCATGCTGGGATGCCAATGCACTTTGTACGACAATAAGGTTGACGCAACGTTTTTTAGGGTTCCGTAGCCGAATGGCAAAAAACGGAACCCTTATAGTTTCGTCAAGTCTGTCTGTCTGTCTGTCTGTCTGTCTGTCTGTCTGTCCGTCCGTATGTCACAGCCACTTTATTCTGAAACCATAAGCATCACATAGCTGAAACTTGGTAAGTAGGTGTATCTTGTTTACCGCTTTCCGATTCAGATACAAAAAGTAAGAAAAAATAATATTTAAGGGGGGGCTCCCATAATTGAAACTAAAACCAAAAATTTTTTTTTACTCAAACCTATGCGTGTGGGGTGTCTATGGATAGGTCTTTGAAAATGATGTTGAGGTTTCTAAAACCATTTTTTCTAAAAGTGTAAGGTTTGAGATATAGACGCTTCCAAAGTGGTAAAATGGGCGTCCCCCCCCATCTAACTTTTGAACTAAGAAAGTGAAAATTTTGAAAAAAATATATGATGTAGATCTCAACAAAAACTTGCAACGAAAATTGGTTTGAAGGAGATCGAACCAGTAGTTTTTGAGATATTGCACATTTTTATCAACCGCAAATATAACTTTGTCTCTCATACAAACACTATGGAAAACAAAGTTATTTCTGCTGTTACAATATATTGTGATGTTTTCGTTAAGTGAAAGTAAGTGGACCCTAAATTTAGTTAAGGGTGGCACGGAACCCTCAGTGCGCGGGTCCGACACGCACTTAACCGGTTTTTTGCTATTCGATTAGAAACTGAAAGCGGCGATAGCGATTATGTTTTTCTATGTTAGTCGAATATTGTAAACGATCTTTTTATAACTTGTAAACTAATATCAGTGAATAAAATTAACTATTTGATTTCAAAAGATCTCAGTGTATCAACGATGAATTGCCTATGTTTGTTGTGAGTTTTGCAATTATCTTATTTTAAAATGAATTATTTCGATTTAAAGTAATTTCAAGAATGTTTATAATATTAGACAATCACAAAAATGGACTTTAATTAAACTCGCATAAATGCAGCGTAGCTACTAGTCATCTAAATCCGAACACGGAAACGTCTCGGAAATTCGCTTTGCTATTTTATAAATGGAAATAATACAATACAATTATGTTTTTAATTCACATCATCATATCCATCAATTCTCGCATTTATTTCGGGTCAGCGGAATCCTATCGTATGTCATAATCATCTACTTTGTGGGAAAAATATCGTGTGTTTCATTCACATGTGGACTTATTTTTGAACAAAATTAATAATTCCCTAAATATCTATTATGAATTTACTCGCTATGATGAATTGGGCGCACCCCTTTGCCCCGCAGGCGAGGTCTCAATTTCGCGGTCTACAACCAATACACAAAACGGATGCCACTGCCTTGTTTATTTAATAATGCGATCCATTGTGTGAGATTGCTTCGCATGATACCAGAATGTATCTTGTGCTTTCAATCAAAGAACGACGGATATCAAACCTAACCTAACCCCCTTATTCATAATAATTCAAACAGTCAAATAAACCTATTTTAGCTATTACACTGTTTTGTCACTTTCTGACAAATGATGACAGCGGCAAGAAAGAACGAGACAAAACAGTGTAATAGTTAAAACAGGTTTATTAGACTGTTTGCGTTTTTATGATTAATGTTTGAGCGTTTTGTTGTTTTACTTTAAGTAATAAAAACATTTCCCGCGACTTCGACCGCGCAGTTATCGGTTTTCCAGTACAAACTTTCGCCATTTTTCTTTTTCTTATGATATGCTTCTGTTATTGCAGACAGAGCAAGAAATATACTATCCCCTTCAGGTTGTTTGAAACTGTAACCTACCACGGTTTTTCATATTGTCTATTTAGTTTCTAAAGACATTTTTTATTGCTTAGGTTACTAAGGTAACTGACCAATACTTTCTATTCCTTTAAAGAATACAATAAAAGCACTAAGATCGATTTCACAAAAGATTGTGTCGCGCTATTATAACCGATTCATTATGTAACCAAAAATGTAAAAAGAAGCATTACAGCCAATCAGAGTAAAGGCTTACATTGGAAATGATGCTGGTAGTATAAAATAGTTGTCTTAGAGCTGGTCATTTCATAGAATTAACACCTAAATGTATGTGGGTACATACATTTGGGTGTTAATTAAAAAAGGGTTTTTTCACAAATAAATAAACAATGATTACTTTATTTCTTTTAAGGCAGAATTCCGAGCAATGCGGCCTGCATAAGCGGCTTGACTTTGACATACGCTTTCTTGGCGGTGTGAGCCTACAACTGAACTATGGAATATATGCCATAATATGGACAACTATTTTGCAGTGCATGCAGTTTTACTTTAATAATAAATATTTATCAAAACAATAACTTACCACATAACTGTTTAAAGAATGTGAGACATTTCAAAACAGTGAAGTTTATAATATCTTTTTGCTATATAAACTTTACATGAATTAAAATTTATCCTAGGGGTAGGTCATTCCTAAAAATTTATGTCTAGATTTAATTAAATTATATCTAAATTCTAAATTACTAAGACAATGCAACTAACCTTAGTCATTACAAAAATCTATGATACATACCACATCCATTGAGTCCAACAAGGCCGTATCGTCGGCCACAGTTGAGCTCAAGCAGCGTGTCTTGAAGAAGTTCACTTCCATAGAATGTAATTGAGAAGTTTGCGATCTTGATATCCCTAGAACGGGGATGTACCGCCAAGGAACCCGTGCAAGACCTCGCCTCGGAGTTCATCTTTGCCTCAGCCTCCAATTTGAGACAGAGGGCCTCTGTAATTTTCCAAACATCAAATTATGACATTTCAAGCAATCAAACTATACTAAATTACTGTCTAAAAGATACAATTCCTTTAAGCCAGCAGCAAGTCCAATAATTTGAGCTATGCATATATTATTTTATTATCATTACTTTAATTTCAATTACAAAGCCTTTAAAATGTATGTATAGAAAACAAATTATCAGAACTTGGCATTTTTCTTTACAAGGATCAAAGAAAGTAAGTCTGAATGAGTGCCATTCAGAAAATGATGAACTGTTAGTTAATATATCATAAAAGCGAAGGCATTAGTAATTGGTAATGACGACTTTTCGTTAAGCCTTCCCCTCCAGCTAGTTCCATAGGGTCGAATAATATACGTACTGCTGGGTAACAAAGGATAGTAGCAAGTTGTAGGTTATGATTTCAAGTGGCGGCAGTTTAGAGGTCGGTCGCGCATGAAATTAGAAGTACAAACCTTCAGCCGTGAGCTCTCTTTCCTCCGACTCCGTGCCATTGGTAGCTGATCCATTTTCCTCCGAGTTAGTCACTCGTGCAACGGGTTTTTTGTTCCTATTACTAGCCTGCTCTTTCTTCTTCTGTTGCGCTCTCTTCTTCGCGTCTGAAGGCATTATTGGCTAATTAAACTGTAACAAATAAAACCACGACCATTTATTCCCCGTATCACTGCGCTAAATTGGAAAAGGCACGATATATACGTTGCACCTCACTCAATGCATTTTTAGGCTACACTGAACTGGTAATAAAACTAAAAGTTATTAGTGATGCAGTGTGAAAGTCACGTTTAACAGTTTCTCGTGATACACAAATTAGATTCCACATATTGGTTTTACCTAAATAATTAAAATCGATGTTAGCAAGTCGTCCGCGTCTACACGTGCTGCTTTTGAAAAGAAGAAAGACAAATGAGTGAGGAAGAGAGACGGAAAAATATTGCCTGGCTGGCTGGCTGGGCCTGGGCTGATAGTATATATTCTGTGCTGCTGATAGATTATAGATTATTGCCCTTTTTTCTTTTTACGAGTTTCTACGGCTTGCGGCTTAGAGCTATCCATTGCCATTATTCTTGAGGGTATTTCCCTATTTATTTCAATATTCATATTATTCATCTTCGAGCACTGATTGAGTAAATAAAGTCTTCGAGTATCAATAATTATTATTCTTCAATAAGCAGTACAGGGTGTAACCAAAGGCTTAACGAAGCCGAAAGAAAACCACTTACTCCCCCTATTCATACGATGATTTTTACCATATTAATACAAAATCAACAATAAATCAATTATCCATAACCGTCAATTTCTTTCGAAGAAACCGTACCTGGGAAATGTCAATTCAAACAAAAATCTTCTATTAGTACTAACAAGTATTTTTCTTTGAGAAACATGTTCAAAATCATTACTTTTTAGGGTTCCGTAGCCAAATAGCAAAAAACGGAACCCTCATAGTTTCGTCAAGTCTGTCTGTCTGTCCGTCCGTATGTCACAGCCACTTCATCCTAAAACTATTAGCATCACACAGCTAAAACTTGGTAGGTAGGTGTATCTTATTTACAGCTGTCCGATTCAGGTAACTTACGGAGATTCGGGAATTCCATTTGCTTATAACACAACATAATACAACATTATGACGAAAAAAGGGGAGGCTGCTTTAAGAATAGGCAAGTCAATTTCACCAATCACCAGCAATAAGAGGTTTTTTCATCCTTTTTAAGCTTCAAACTATTTTTCAAACAGTAATTTTAACATTGATAACAGTAATTCAATTATATTTTACTTAGTATGTTTATAACTTTTTTCCAGTCTGTTTTCTATAATACATTCAACACCCGCCACTAATTAAAAGTCAATAGTTTTTAAGAAATTTTTGGCGTATCTACACTTCTACCTATTACTCTTTTCCTATGATCATCACAAGTCCATCACCTCTTTTCAATAAACTTGTGAAAATAGAATATTCACTATTATATGCATGAAATAAATAATCATTTTTATCTCTAATGTAGCACCTATTTATTTTTACTTTTAATCTGCCCTTATAAAATGTTTTATCAATACAGATTTCTAGATTTGTATTGCATTCGTAGTAGTAACTATTCTTCACTCCATAATAATTCTTCTCCAGAATGCATTGGTTTTGTGTAAACTGATCTGAGGCTCAAATTACATCGACTATTAACATAAATCTGATTTATATTCAACAAATAAAATTTTCTATCACGTAAATTGTATCGAAAACTGTTAAAGTGTCGTTCTTTACAGCTTAACAATTTTGACACTAGAAGCGCTAGTAAGAATCTTTGCATCGCCTATTTTCTTTGATTTAGCCATGTTTGGATAAACAGCTTCCTAAACTCCCTGAATCAACGGAGATTTTCTTGCTCTGGCGACTCTCATTGAGCGCAAAGTAGCCAAAGTAGCGCCATAAATAATATGACAGATACAGTGCGACATGGATCTTATGGCCAACGGTGACAGTCGGAACTAACGCTGTCACATTGAATAATGCGGTTGTCAGATCGAGTGTAGCGAAATCTCCCCAATCTTACAAGAGATTTTCTGATTTTCCCATTTGTTTATTTTCGTGCGTGTTCTGTGTAAACTATTAATATGCTTGTCTTTAAATACTGTACAGCTAAACTCCTTAGATAAAGTTTTAATTTTCAATGGTTTTTATTGTTACTACAATTCTTTTGCGTCTAAAATCGGGGGAACTTATATGGTATGCCTGATATGCCTCCCATTACCGTTCCCATTTGTCCTATTTGTCTTGTTGGTCGAGGAAATAATATAAACATAATAAATAAAAAGACCCTAATAAATAATAGACTCCCTGAGTCAAGGCAGATTTTTTTGCTCTGGCTACCTTTTTGAATGCTAGCGCCCCCCTGTCAATGTCATCTGTTGGCCAGAAGAATATAGATTGGAAAGCTCTTGGAGCGTTTAGGACCTTTATAAAGTTTGGGGAAGCAACCTGTGGTGTCGCTAGCGTCGTTTTATTTTTCTTTTATGCGGATGATGAACAGGCAAAGGTATAAAACCATCACACAAGTTATAATATTTTATTTCTCATAGAATTAAATGACACCCTAATTATCACTGTCATTTTTTTGAGTCGGTTCATGATGTGCATGTATGTGTATGTGTAACATACACTTGGTGTAAGTAAGTTTGGCATCATACACCGACTCCAAAATAATTTGTTTCTCCCAAAAAGATACAAATGCGTTATTTTAAACTTTTTAGTCAGTTTTTTGAAGGCGGTTTCTTTTTTTAAATTATTTCTTTACTTCCACCCCAGGCAGGAGGCAGTGGATGAATTAAGTAATCGAGCACTGAGCAAGTAATCACTACACTACTAATCCAACGAAAAATTTACCGATCCACCACCACGTACGGACAATAGCACGTCAAGGTAACAACACTGCACTTTAACATCTAATAAAGGCTAGTTTGCAACTACTGGAGCCTGCTGTTATGGGTGTTCAAGTATTTCTTAAAATAATCAAAGATGAGCATCAATCATTTACGCTCAAGTTCAAGTTGTGCACATGAATGAGTAAACAATGCAATCTGTTTGCAATGCAAAATAAAAATGGAAACCAAAGAAGTGGACAGATACCCAACAGATAAAAACCTATAGAAGAATTCTCAGCAAAATGGTTTATAGTTCAAAACAAGATGGTGAACGATTTTAAACCGCCAATTTTGAAATATATAAATATACATTGTTATGAGAAGACACCTTAATACGCACACATATATATAAGAATACGTCTCCTCCCCTCTTCTTCTATCCTCCAGTCCTCAGCTCCTCATTGGCTCATTCCCCTCCATACTCTTACTAATCTGTGTTCCCCTCTCTGTGTGTGTGTGTGGTCCTTCCTTTGAGGTATATTTTATTTGCATTGCAGTATTTGTGTCTGTATTTTTTATTCCCGTGTATAACGTAGTGATTACTTGCTCAGTGCCCGTGTGTGTGTGTAGAGAGTGCGCAAAGTGAGTGGAGTAGGTTAGGTTGGTTGGTTGCGTTGCGTAGCTGTCAAAAAATTTTTCTCGGTTACGAAAGTGAGTGCGGGCGGACTACGGATCTTTCAGAAATGATTTTCAAGACTTAAGTGAGACTAGAGTTATGTATGCCTATACGTACCCGTATGCAGATATTTTATCTTGTTGTTTAACAAGTAGTACTTACACTGATGAAAGACACCATGGTGCAGTGTCATCCACCGTTGGAGTTAGAGGAATTGCCAAAAGAAGACGAAGAAAGGCTAGAAAAACTTTTTTCTAAATTAGATAACGATGGGAATGGGAAGATCGACATCCACGACCTATCTGTGGCGCTCAAGGAACTCGCTCCACACATCAACCGGAGTTATGCTGAGGTTAGAATGTGCAATATACCGACTGTTAAAGTAAGCTAACGGTGGTTTCGCTTTCTAGAAATGCGGGTGACGACACGACACGTGTGCCCATCATTACAATACTGGCCGCAAAAAGAACGAAGTGAAACCGCCGTAATAATTGACATATATTCAAATTTATGAACTAAATTTTATGTTGCTTATAGGTGGTCTGGCATGCTATGGTTCAAAAACTACTGTGTATTTACTTTTCAATCATTATTTTTTAGATCATGGTGTCTTGGGTTCTTTTATTTTTTTTCTAGAAATTGCTATTTACTAGGTAACCTAGTACTTACATAATATTAATTTCTAACCCCTGTGTATAAAACTTATGAAGAAAAACACCTTATATGTAACTATGCAAAGTGCAACTTTATTTCTGATATAGAAGGACAGATTTTTGAGTGTTATAACACCTATAGTGGTTATGAGGATAAACTTTAGTATGTTGTCCGCTGATTTCGGCGACAAACTTTATTGGCCCCAGTCCTTAAGTTTAGGCATAGTACCAGTGGGGCAAAGCTCCTCTTTGCTCCCTTCTCCCTAATTTGACAGAAGTAAAGAAAGCAGTAGAAGTCCAGTTCAGGTAAAAGGCAAATTGATGTAAAAATAACCGCTTTGCAGTAGAAGCCCCATACAAATATAAAAATAAAATAAAAAATTGAAAAAACTATTTATGCTATCAGACGATAGCAGATAGATAAACCCCTCAAAGAACAAGGTCCAAAAATGCCCCACGATCTACAGAGTTGAAAAGTATCTTGAAAAAATTCTCAAAATTTATAATAAATATTGCATACTTATTACCCTTACTTTTACGGTTAGTCGTTCAGGGACTGGTATGAAAACCTGACTTAGAATCTGATTTAAAAAAACAACCTTTTGATTGAAAAGGTGTGGGATACATTCCCCTCCCCCAGGGTTATAAAATCAATGTTTGTCTCAATTCTGCGAACAACTTTCCATAGTAGCCGGAGCCACTGGACGAATAATAATAGAATTGATCAAACTGTAAAAATTTTGATATTGTGTATGCCATATTTTTTTTACATATTTTTTGTTTTTTTTAAAGAAACATTTCATTTCTGTAGGACATGGGGCAATTCTCTAAAGGATGTGGTCCTTCTTCTAAGGCATTTCAAAATGATGCTATCATAGTATTGTAGTACTGTATGATATTTGGTGCACCAAACACTATACTACAATACTCCTTTAGTAATACACATTTATTTTGGGACAACAGTATTCACATATCTAATCTTTGTTTAGTGGATCATATCATGTATATTTTGCTTTTCTTTGTGCACGAAAATAGATTTAAACAATGTGATGTACATAATTTCTAAAGCCCTGACATGAGTCGGTAGATGCAATGAATGCAAGACTTAAAATTGAATTATTCATTCCTTACCGTTTTTACTGATTCCACAGGATGTAAGATTATAAAGTCATATCTGGTCATAACCCCTTCATTCTGTATAATAATGGGTGTTATCCTCTTTTGTAAATATAATTAAAATCATTATTTTAATACTATATATTATGTCTATTTTTTTAGTTTAAGTTTATATATACAGATTCTGTGATCCATGGCTGTTTTAGTTTATTTTAATTTATGCTAATCCTACTACTATTATAAAGGCGAAAGTTTGTAAGTATGGATGTATGGATGTATGGATGTTTGTTACTCTTTCACGTAAAAACTACTGAATGGATTTGAATGAAACTTTACCACAATATAGTTTATACATCAGAATAACATATAGGCTACAATTTTTGAGGTTTCTAATGTGAGGTCGTAAAAAAACACATTTTTTGCGCTACTAGACGGGACGAACCTGAAGTCCACGCGAACGAAGTCGCGGGCACAAGCTAGTGTTATAATAAGAGCTCTGTGCAACATTTAAATATTATCAGTTATTGTTTTACTTACTCTACTTATATGCTAATATACAGCTGATTTATATGTATTTTTTATTTATTTATTTATCTAATTTAATATGTACATGTTTCTTACCCAACACTTCTACCATCATGTCGTCACCTTCTTATGGATATAGGCTTATACCGCAATCTATATTATATATTTTGATCAGTTGAATGAATGAATGTTGAATTACTGAATAATAAACCAATATTTGCATAGAATAAATACTTGTCAGAAAACATTCTTACATCTCTTGTAATTCAGGAATTACTGGGCCTGTTTCACTACGACAAATATTAAGCACTAAGCAACAAAAAAATGAAACATGGGATATCATTATTCATTTCGTATGTACGAGTAGTAATGGACATGAAGTTATTACCTATCATTATGATACAGGCTGATAGTATTAGTGTGACATTTAATTTAAAAAAAAAAACTGACCATTAAATTAATGTAAAGTTCAATGATCGGGCTCCATGCCTATAGGTTTCAATTAGTGTTTCCTGCCTGAACATCGACATCAAGTGCAAACTAGTTTTAACAGTTGATACTAGTAATTGAATTGTGCTGACCTACAAAGTTGCCCCATAAAAGTTATTTAATAGTTGAATTATGTTACGTAATTTGACTTTAATTAAATTATCTACCGTCTAGAGATGTAGTGTCAATGAATGAGTACAAAAATATCGTATTACGTAAGTAGTCATCTTTTAAGTACTGCACTGCGCGATTTTAATAAATTATACTTTTAATTCGGGACTTTCTTCCGAGATCGGCAGTAGACCGACAGACCGCAAATTCAGACGGCATTGCGGATATTTTGTGATTGCGGCAAGTTCCACATTTAAATTGTCAAGGAAAATGTAATTTTATAATTTTACTAGCGGTCCCCTACCGTCGCAGCGTGTTTTTTTTTTAGCAAAAATCTTTCATTGTTAAATAAGCTATCCATCACAAAACGATTTTTTTATCAGACCAGTAGATCCTGAGTTTAGCGCGTTACAAGCAAAATTTTTTTTTTGATTTCATGGAGATGAATATTTTAGAAGAAACGAGTAGTATGAGTGTTGCGTGATGTCTGCAACTGCAATTTGCGCTCACTGGCGTTGACGCAGCCTAAGAGTCAAAGAAAACACTTTCAAAATTCAGCAGGCTTGCACTTTTATCGGTGGCCGAGTGATATAGGCATGCGCCCGAATAGCGTAAGACATAGTTCGATTGTCATAGTTCGTCTGACACAGTTGTTCCTTGCAAGTGCAATTTATAACAAACACTTACAAAGGCATCATAAACTAGGCTTTGTGCCATTTAGAATAAGGAGCCTTTCTTTTTAATTTGATTAATCCTTAAAACATTTTGTCTACACTCAATCACAAACAACACATATTTTTTTTCTAGAAATTCCTTGCCAAATCGGGCGGGAAAGATGCTGGCGACGTCACACTCTCAGAGTTCATCCACTACGTTCGCGAGCACGAGAAGAATCTTCGTTTGCAGTTCTCGCATCTCGATAAGAATAAAGATGGTAAGCAACCCATTTTAATGTTGTCATATCGTCATTTGTTATTCTGAATGAAACGGCGAGCATGTGCCGTTTTACTATTGACAAGTAAGCACTAAACAAATGAATAATTATAAAATGGAATGTCATCTACTATATAGAAATAAGTCGGGTTTTCCTTCCTGGCGCTAAAACTCCAGAACGCACCAACCGATTTTCACGGTTTTGCATTCTTTGGAAAGGTCTCGGGCTCCGTAAGGTTTATAGCAAAGATTTTTTCCATAAAACAGGGCCGGGCGGGACGGGGCTGGAGGCGAAACGAAGTTCGCTGGGACCGCTAGTTTCGTATAAAGTAATTTCGTATCAAGTAATTGAGTGATTATAACGCTGTCCTCAACGCTGTCATACTATGGCATTAACCGTTTTAATGTTACACTTCCCAATACAAAAAAAAACCTTTGATTTTATTGTTTGTTTGTACGTGAACGTTTGACTCAAAAACGAGGCGGTTTTATCAAAAAAATATTCAAAGATCAGCATGCACAGCCCAAAGTACTGGACATAGACCGTGAAAATTTGCAAGTCTGTCACAACATTACTTAAAATCTGAAAATAACTTTATTGTACACCATATACTATTATAATACCGGATAAAATCTTAGTAGTACGATTCAGGCGGTCTTATTGGCGCTTGAAGCGATTTCTTCCTTACATAAGTAAGGTCAACCTTACCTGCATGTAAATGATCATTGTGGAAATGTTCATGGATTTCATCCCAGGGATACGAGAATCGTGTATCCATTCAAGGGGACAGGGAACCGTTAGTGATCACATATTTATTAAATAGTATTTTGTTGCTAATCTTTGATCAAGTAAAATAAATTTGAAAATGTAATTCCCTGTATGGATCGGAGCTGAATCCATTTTTGGCAACGACCGTAACCAGCAGACTACGCACACATACACATTTTTGTGTTTGTCAATTTTATGTGCTCGAATCCTGGCATTCCTGGCCAGAGTCCAACTATACCGGCCAACTGAGAAATTGTGGCAGTAAAATGTTTTTAGGTGACTAGAGGCTAGACTAAGCTTCATGTGACTTCGCCCGCATAAATCGCGGATCTCCCATAACATGCGTTGTTTATTTTTCACTAGCGGTCTAGGCATACTTCGTTTCCCCCGGACCCGTATAGTTATTATCATCCTAATAATCAGTTAATCCAATAAAGTAAAATTCAAGACGAAACCAATAAAGTAAAAATCATGAAAATTGGCCCACCTATTCTCGAGATATAAGTGGGTAACTGTAACTAATACGACTTATTTAATAAAAGATTCCGTAAAGAAGTTGTATAAAGAAGAATTAAAAAAATATATTGAATTTGAAACATATGCCATCCTATTTTGTTAATTTGTCATAATATTTTCGCGGCGATGGAATACCTATATTTTAAACGGTCTGATATTATTCTGACATTCATTCACGTGACTGTAATACTAGACCTTACAAAGCAAACGAGTGGAATGTCCATAAAATTAATATTCCTAAAAGGTATAATAATTTTATGGGAATACTAGCTTTTGCCCGCGACTTCGTCCGCGTGGAATAGGATTTTTTAGATCATTAATAGAGCTATTATTCTTTAATACATATTTTTTGTGTATCTTGAACCGTTTTCACGGCGCACGCAACGGAAGGCTTCAAAGATGAAATAATTTCTCCCGTTTTTTACACATTTACCACTATATCTTTGCTCCTATTGGTCGTAGCGTGATGTTATATAGCCTTCCTCGATAACTGGACTATCCAACACAAAAAGAATTATTCAATTCGAACCAGTAGTTTCGGAGATTAGCGCGTTCAAACAAACAAACAAACAAACAAACAAACTCTTCAGCTTTATAATATTAGTATAGATCATAACCAAGTGACTTGGATTTAATAAAAGACACATTACTATTGACGATTTTGATGTAAAAACTAGCCAACAGCTATAATGAATCATCATCACATCATGGTAGACAAATGATGTCATTCTAGTTCTTGTTCATTGTTCTCATACTAATTATGGATTAAACCAACGTATGCGGTAATTTACTCCTAATTTGTAAACATTACAAATGACTTTAATTTGAGGTCTCGAGATTCAAAGACCTGAGGCTGATCGATGATGCCCCACTAGTTGAATTGAAACTTCGCTGCAAGAACTTGAACATAGCCGCAGAGTTGCATGCCTGTCGGTCTTTTATAGGCTGCATTTCGGCCACTGTGCCAATGAACTGCATGATCTTGTTCCAACAGCTCCATTCCATCACAAGGGGACCAGACGTAAGCTAGCGTACCATCCCTATGTTGTTGACATTCCACCCGCTCAGCCTCTTTAAGGCAAGAGTGAACCTGCAGATATGCGCCACTTTAGACCTTAGATAAAAGAATCAAAGAGTCCAAGACATTGGCTCGACTCCTACTTAGGGAAACCATAAAAGTGACACGTTGAGCGTGATGCGGCGATCGAAGATATATCTTTGAATTACAGCAACACAGGCTGTGTTAAATTTAAAGATAAACATAACAACTGCTTAATAACAGTAGAACGATTTCTGGATTATTATTTAAAATGTTTACAGTAACATATTTGCGTAAAAGAAAGTAATGAAATATAAAACATACACATAGGATTAAAACAAAAACTTGTGTCGAGTTTATGAATCCTTCTAATCCACGTAATCTGGATTATATCATTGACAATTTGATAACGTCACGAAATCAGCGCCTATTTGACTTTTTTAGGTAAACATATAACATAATAGACGTTAAACATGTCATGTAGCTATTTGCATTTTAATGAATGGTTATGTGTGGTCTTTCTTCTATTTTTACGATGGCTGACCTTGCATGCTCTCAAACACATTATAGGCACATGAATACTATGTAGTTAGCCTAAATTACAAGATTCCTTCTCCAATAATTTCTTCATTTTATAATTTTTCTAAGATATGTTATTTATATATTTTCAGGAAAGGTCGATCTCGAAGAACTACAGTCAGCGTTTGCTGATTTGGGCATAGCAATTGGCAGAAATGAAGCCACCAATCTACTTAAACGGTAACTTTCAATGAGTTTAAAAGATTATTAATTTATACTTATTCATATGAACCTATGTTTTAACGACTACACTGTTTTGTCTCATTCTTTCTTGGCGCTGTCCTCATTTGACAGAAAGTGAAAAAACAGTGTATTAGCTAAAATAGGTTTATTAGAATGTTTGAGTTATTATGAATAAGGGGGTTAGTCTATAAACTACGCGAATGTTAAAAGGTGAATATGCAATGCGAATTGATTTATAAACATGAATAACAACAGAGAACAAAAGTAAAAGAGAACTCAATAATATAAATTGCACTTGTAAAAAGCAACCGTTACTCTGTGACAGACGAGGAATTGAACCCCGTGTCTTACGCTATCTGGGCGTATGCCTATATATTTTTACAAGTGCAATTTATATTAATATTAAGTTTGTAAGGTGACTAAACACTATAAAAACAAAAAAACTATAAAAGACAACTCAGCCAAAAACTGTGTTATTTCTTACACTATAACAATCGATGGAAGTTAATAGTACGCTAGTTACGGCGCCGTCTAGTTAAGCAGGTTGTCGGCGTTACTAAAATAGGCACCTCGATATCCAGACCACATGCCGTCACGCGTACTTATACGAGTACCTATAGAATGCCTATGAGACGTTTGTTTAATACTCGTATGCGTCTAATAAAAGTCGAATGCGCTTTGTCGGCTGGTTGAATGACGGCAATCAGTGATGCGTAAACTAAACTTTATTACTAAACATACAGGGTTAATTAGTATTTTGATCTTGAATGTATGCATGATGCTAATGCCGATTAGTATTTTATATTGCACTAGCGGCCCGCCAGCGACTTCGTACGCGAGTAATAGTTTTAATCCGTTTGGTTCCCATAAATAGATCGTAGCGAAAATATTTATAAGTCTATACGCATTAAACTACTTCTATAGCCTTCTCTCATAAATCAGCTGTCTAACAATGTAGCTAACATATTTTATAACCGGACCAATAGTTCCTGATATTAGCGCGTTCAAACAAACAAACAAAAACATCCAATTTTTTAATATATACGTAAAAATTCGTAAAGATAAATGTTATATTTAATAAACACACAACACGCAGCCCGGTTTTTAAACTGGTCAAACTTACACGGGGATAATATATTTTTATTTTACAACGAAATGAATACTACGCCTATCGTCAATCGTATATTTCTTTCGAGTCCCTACCCGCTACCTTAAGAGTTTGAACTTGAGATTTGTTTATAGTCATAGCGAATACTCTACTTTCTTGAATTCAAATCGTGAATTCAAAGGGTTAATGCTATGTAGGGATCTACCCCATCATCATCATCAATACCCAAAAGCCGTCCACTACTAAACATAAGCCCCCACGACAAGTTTGCAAAAAAAAAAGATTGGACACCCTTCGACCACAGAAACAGCGTTGAATGTCCACCGACAATATGAACAGACGACCTGCAATCTACACTGTACACAGACCGCTTGATACCTACCCTGTTTAAACACAAAAAAATATTATTTACTGTTTTATGGAATAAAATCTCTTCTCGAGCATTTTCTCGAGAGCAACATCCAGCAACATCAATAACAAACATGTGTCAAAACATTGTGTCTCAGACATGTCAAATGATTGTCAAAAATGATACACAAAATATTTTTATCATTAGCACTAAAGAGTTTTGATATCAACTTCGAAGAAAATCACCCCCAGAATAACTTTGTAACCCTTTTTCACCCCCTTAGGAGATAATTTGCAATAAAATAAAAAAATAAATCTTCCGTCAACTCTGTAAAAGAATGTGCATGCAAAATTTGAAGTAGATTGGACCAAGGGATCACGTTGTTCCATACAAACTTTGCACCCCTTTTTGACCCCCTCAGGGGTAGAATTTCGAAAAATCCTTTCTTATCGGATCCCTACGTCATACAAAGAACACACCCTCCCAGTTTCAGGTTTCTACGATCAGCGGTTTAGGCTGTGCGTTGATCCATCAGTCAGTCAGTCAGTCAGTCAATCAATAAGTCAGTAGTTCAGGACAAAGCATTTTATAGGTATAGATTATTTGTTTGTTTTAGAGCATACAATGCTAGTTAAAAGAGGAATTATTTTCGACCTATCCATAAGAATTACTAAAAACTGACCCATTCGACCTAAGTTCACATTGAAGCTCCACTTTGCGACGAGTGTATTTTAATTAGAAACAGTTCTATAAACTAAGATTTTATATAAAGCTTCTATATTTGACACCCTGTATATATTTGTCTGGGATTGATCTATGCAAGCACACACGCGTAACGCTCGCGCGAATGCTTTTGAGACAGATATAAAACAACATTTTAGCATGTGTGCGTTCGTACTGACAAGTCGCTGTAAGTCCTAAGCGTTCGCATGCGGCTTGCGAAACTCATGCGGGAATCAGGATGATGTGCACTGCGGGATATCTTTAAATTGTATAGCAAGGTTTCGCATTAATATGCGCCAGACAACATACCAATTATCTTGGATTAGAAGTAAAGCATTTTCTTCCTTGTGTTACGGATACCAGACAAAAATTATGACGGGGCGTCTCGCATAAATACTCAAATAAATATAAACATTCAAGAGTTAGATACAAATGTCACACAAACATTTGCCCCTTGCGGGATTCCAACACGCGACCTCTGGCATATTACCTATAGTCAGGAGCGCTAACCACTACACCAAACGCGTCATCAAATAAGGTTAGTCTTACGTCTTGTCTCGACTATACATAACTAGTAATGAATCTACTAGTGGCATCCTTGTTGGTACCGTCCCGCAAGTAACTGCTATATTTCGGAATAGATGATAGACAAATTTCGGAATAGATAATAGACAAATTCGGAATAGATAATAGACAAATTCGGAATAGATAAAAGACAAATTTCGGAAAAGATAATAGACAAATTTCGGAATAGATAATAGACAAATTCGGAATAGATAATAGACAAATTCGGAATAGATAATAGACAAATTTCGGAAAAGATAATAGACAAATTTCGGAATAGATAATAGACAAATTCGGAATAGATAATAGACAAATTCGGAATAGATAAAAGACAAATTTCGGAAAAGATAATAGACAAATTTCGGAATAGATAATAGATAGAGGTGTAGTAACGTTCGGTAGATGCAGATGTTTCACATTCGCAATAGTTTCGCGATTTTCTCTTGCCGCATGTGAATGCGTAGGTGGACCCGGCTTAAAAAGTATAAAGGTTTTTTTCGCATTGCACCGAAGCATACCATGACCGTGTTAAGGACGTGTCAGGCATAAAATATTCTTTGCATTGATATCTATGACACCTTGCCCACAAGGAACCATTACTACCTATACCGCAGGCCCAAATAAGAACTTGGCTACGTGCAGAAACCGAAACAGCACACCAAGCAGAGTGGAGAAATGGTGAAGGTTGCAGGCAAACAAAAGACGCAATTCCGGAAGCTTCGAAAAGGCTTGCCCGCAACCTCATCCGGTTACCAAGAGACAAATTGCGCATAGTTATAAGCACTATAAATGGCCGCAGTCTCTTAAACAAACATCTATTCACAATTGGTGTCACAGACAGTCCCCTATGCAGAGGTTGCATGGAGGCAGAAGAAACACCACAGCATGTGCTCATGGAGTGCGTGAGTGTTGCGGAACAACGGGCAAACATTCTCAAATCCCCGGCTACATTTCCGGAGGCCTTTAGCAATCTAGGCAGATTGCTAGCCTTCTGGGAGAGCCTGGGGTGGCTAGAATGAAAAGAAGGGACATACGTAGAATGGCCCAATCGTGAGGCTAAGTGCGGAAAACACCCCAGCCAAACTAACTAACTAACCTTGCCCACAAGACCGTTCTGTCACCGACCAACACCGTCGCGTGTCATGGTATGGTAGGGTGCAGTGAGAAATTACTTTAAAGGCTGACTAAAAGTTCCGAGGCCTTATTGTTTCAGTTATTTAAAGTATTTTTTTGATGTGACATCTTGCTGCCATGATCAATATACGATAGGATGGCTTGCTGATTCGAATTCGAATTTTGAGTTGCAAAATTAAGGCCTCTGATTTTCTCCAATGCATGAAAACGAAACATGGATTTGAAGTAATTAATTGACTAACCCCCATATTCATAATAACTCAAACGGTCTTTTAAACCTATTTTAGCTATTAAAAAAAAAGAAAAAGGGATGGCTCACTCAAACAACCCGCCCTGTGACGCCGTTGGTACAAAGGTGCCCATCACACTCGCCGCGTTTCCGCGCTGAATTGCGATGGACAACCTTTGGGCCAGAAACGACCCAGAGCGGGGGAGTCTTGACCACTTTTTTAGCTATTACACTGTTCTGTCACTTTCTGTCAAATGATGACAGCGCCAAGAAAGAATGAGACAAAACAGTGTATTAGCTAAAATAGGTTTAAAAGACCGTTTAAGTTATAATGAATAAGGGGGTAAGTATACAATTCTCTTGCAATGCCAAAGTGTTATAAAGCTTGTTAAACATGCTTTAAGTAAATCAATAGCCGTGTCCACACCAGGTGCATGCCAGCCTCGGTGTAGTGGCTCGCGAGCTTGGCCACAAAATTACAGCAGCCTCCTGAACCACGTCCACACCGCATACTCGTAGGGTTGCCACCCTATTTTTATGGGATTTATGGGACAGATGGTCATAAACCTTAAAAATACGGGATTTCTCTTTTTCACGCGAGACAAATAAATATAATTGAGTTTTTACTTTTAGTTTGGACATAACTATACTTTGTTACAAATTTTTATTGCACATAACGTAACGCAGTCGAAAGAAATTCGGTGTGAAAAAATATACTCGTTCGACAGAACAGTTTGATCAAGGAATACTGAAAATAAAAGAATTATCGTGCTAACATTACTTATCAGAGGTGTCTTGGAATGCAGATTTTCGTTAAATACGGAACATTGGCAACCCCGGGGGGACATGTAATCTGGGACGTCCCGTGAAACACGGGACGCTTGGCAATGCTACTCACGAGGCTGCCTAGCAAGCCGTGGTGGACGCGGCTATTGAGTCGTCAAAAAGTACTTAAACATACTCTCGGTCAATTGCAAGCCCACAGTGAATGCATGCCGAATGTTAAGGCGTTGTGCTCAAATGTTTCAGAAATCCCGGTTGTCCTAAGTTCTGGTGGTAAGTGGAGTCGCGAACACTTAGACGCTTCTCCGCTAAACATGTGCCAAATGTATAATTTTTAACATTAGAGTGGTTAGATACGGGATTGTTACCATGTACGGTAGAGGACACCGCCGCCTTACCACTTTAAAACGCTTGCCGACACGACACTAAAACGAGCGTCTCATAAAACAAAACACGATGCGAGCTGCAAGCAGTTTTCTGGTAAGGCTGCGGTAATCATGTCGAAATATCGGAAATAAAAACATAAGGCACTGATAGCAATCACGTATCAAACAAATCTCATAAGCCAAATGTGCTAAAGGCGAGGTCCTGTTGATTTGGTTCCGTACCTAATTACCTATAAAGTAGCTGTAGCGATATTTTTTCCCTTCTCCACAAACTTGTATGGTACACAAATGATCTTGACTTTTATTTTCGAATTTAAAGCGTTTCCTATCGTTTATGCTTGTTTTCTCTATAAATAACTTATTAGAAGTTTCCAAATCATTTTTTTTATGTTTATGATCTCTAATTAAACTTGAATACCATATTAATAACTTTTATGCCGCGAAACTACACAATCTTTTATTCTGTGGACATACAATAACTTTGTATCAGTAAGGAATGGAACCAAAATCATTTCAGGTAACAGCGTTAGAGCGATGATCGTTGAATAAATGTAGACACACACATTGTAAAATAACAACATTTGTGTTGTAAGCGTTCTCATTAGTACCTTTACGACGCTTGTAATATAACCATCTAAGTATCTCATCGTATCATAAACGATCATAGCTTTTGACATCAGCCTTTATTTGTCAGCAATAGTTTAGTTTGTTTAAGTATCAAGTCTGGCATCAAACGAACTATCATGGCTCGAGAATGTTGAGTTACATTTAGATACCAAATGCGGCATTAACATTTGCCAATCAGATTCATATTTTTATGTTGAACATTTTTGCATTGTGCGAGTGATCATTTTCTTTAAAATTTACCTTGTTATATTTTTGGATTGCTAGTTAATTAAATCCAGTTGATTATTAAAAGTTTTTATATTTTACATAACACAGTTTGAGCACTCGTACATCAAATGAATTAATGTGAAAAAAATCAAAGAAATTAGGGTGCATTGCTCCGGTTTATTTAAAAATAAATGAGATATTAATTACTCCATTAAAATAATAAATTGTAATATGTTTGTTAACGATGTTTGAAAGTGGCTAAATATTATGCTCTGCGCCATCGAGAATCGTTTGATGCCTGACTGAGACGTTTTTATATTTTCTAAAACATCTCTCTCACTCATACAGTGATGCTGATTAGAGTGAGCGAGTCGGAATATATTTCTTCTAAGTACACTCTATTTATTTGCTTGTACTCATGGGGTGTCCAGCATGAACCTATAGGTAGTCCGCTTCATTGAGACCTCGTCTGCGGGGCACAGGGGCGCCGGGGAAGGCGAGAGCAGGGTGCGTGAGGGGTGCGGGCGGCGCGGATACACCCGCGTCCTTCAGGCTTCGCTCTCTCGCGTCCTCCCACGCCCCTGTGCCCTGTGCCAAGTCTCAACAAAGCGGTTCACTTATAATATTTAACACTTAAAGAAATCATTACCCCCTTCAGTTCGTACCCGAAGTTCTAGGTAAACTGGGCGAATGCCTATACCACTCGGTCATCCATACGCTGGTATTGATTTAAAAAAATGGTGGTTCAGTAGTGATTTGTTCTCAGGATGGACCAGGACGGGAGCCTGAACATCAGCTACGATGAGTGGAGGGACTATCTGCTCCTCGCGCCGTCCACCGACATCCACGCCCTCATACACTTCTGGAGACATTCTACGGTGAGTGCACTTTGTACGATAACTTTTTCAAAGTGTTGCAACTCGCAAACGTCATATTAATGTTAGGAGTACTGTACCGCTACCATGAGTTTACGACGGTTTTACTCGCTAGCGACTACGTAAAAAAAGTCTATGTAAAATTGCACAGCGCCTCTAGCGGTCACTAGCAGAACTTAAATTTCCCATACAAAAAGTAATGTTGTCGCTAGCGAGTAGAACCGACGTAAACTCATGGTAACGGTACTGAAAGCTCTGAAAGTCACTTTACGTTTAATCCAAAACAGACCTACACGATAATTTCGCGCGGTTTATGCGTCGGTCCGTGACAGATTGACAGCTCACGTAGGGAAGGGCACCATCACTATCGAGAGATAATCGTATGTAGTGCCGTTCTATGCTTCTCGATTTACTTAGTACAATACCTAACGATGCCCTTGTATTATTGTCATTCTGAACATTTTGTCTATGCTATTATGGTTTATTCTGTCCACTGCTGAAAATTTATTAGCAACACGCTCAAACAACGTGTCGCGTACGATATGATAAAGTTAGGAAGGTGCCAGAAGTAAATGGTATCATTACATTGAACCTTACCTTTACATTTGGGGGTTGAAAGTGTTTTTGCAACTTTGACAAAGATAGCTACGCCTACACGTATGTTGATCTTTATAGGTTTTTTAGGCAGAAAGATTCGACATAACGCGTATAAAAATAAAACGTACACACAGATTAAACAGCGCATCACGCACGACTTAAAGATTATCTAGAATTCTAAAAACATTGAAGAAAGCCATTCAGCTATTCGATTATAATATCTCAGATCGATCATATTCACGAAACGTTCAATCAGTTTGATAGACAAAGCCAGACAGTCCGATAATGGTGCAGGTTCATTGCCAATCTTCGTTGAAGTTCGTTCGTCCGTACTGATAAGGTCAATGTTAATATTACGACAAGAACGATCTTATTACTTGTTACAACTCGTGCCATTCATATCCACTACAAACTGAACTGTCACCAAATGTACAGACAATAAATCGACGGGTCAGCATAAAATGGAGGTGTAGTATGTTGCTTGAGGATTAGTTGTGTAACATTTGTAAGGATTCATCGATGACTGTAATACATCTATTATAAATAAATAGATGTCTGCACTGAACTAACCACTTGGTTAGGCATCACAGCATTAGTGCGAATGGATTGACAGTTTTAATGTAAATTTATAATTCTTCAAGCATTAAAATGTGTTTTACTAAACATTTATTCGAAGTATACCGTAGCTGCGTAGGTGTAGGTGACTGACGCACAGTGTTAGGTCGTCAAAATAAGTTACATTTTGTTTAAATGTTTTACTTGCGATGAATAGGATATCTTAGTATCTTTTTAGATAGTCAATATTGTGTACTCTTTCAATCGGTGCAGCATAATAAAGTACCTGTAAATACAGGAAAAATAATAGGAAATGACTAGCCTTTACTAAAATAATGATTGCGTCACAATCGTATTTGTTATCATTAGTTGATAATACAAAGACATTTCAAGGATAAACGTAAATGTATTTTTTTTTCGCGAATATACTAATAATGAATGTTGTCCGGAGGACAAGAATTAAATAATGAATTTAAATAAGAAAAAATACTTCTTTAAAGCGTGTTTTACACGCTTTTAATACTTTTTTGTTGATAAAAAGAACTAAAAAGTCAAAAATAAATTTAACCTGATCAAAAAATAACACCCATACGTTTGATTCAATGTTTTATTAAATAAAAGCGCTTGTATTCATGGAATTTCAGAAGAAATTATTTATGGAATTTCAGAAGAAATACTTCTTCTAATTCTTAGCAAAGAAATTACATCTATGAACAACTTAAATATTTAGGTACATGCATATAATTTCCTATGACAATAACAAGAACGAATATTATTTTGTTTTCTGTCAATAAAATTTACTTTATCGTCTACAATGATAAAAACTTTAAACTTGGCAATAACATCTTATCGCCTTTTAGGCAACTTATCTCCTTCAATTATACATAACAATGTTCTAACTATACCTACATATAGCTAAACTGATAAACAAAGGTACCCTTCAGGAAGTTTTAGCTAACTGTTTGATGAATGCTAATATACTATTTTTTTTTTTAAATTAGATGGCCAGACATAATGCACAGATTTTTCATAGAGGATAGAATATATCAGTGACTTTTGTATTTAAATTTAATTTATTTTCGAATGCACTTCTGACTCCTGCCAGTGACCGCTTATTAGATGTGCTAATGATCCCCAATGCGAGAAGAAGTAAAAAAACGTACAGCAATTCATCCATCCTTATAAACTTTCGCATTCAAACTTATACATACTGTCCGTATAAAGAAAGACTTGTCGTCGTCCGTTAAAAAGGTTTATTTCTATACAAAATCTCCAACACGAAAGAACACAGCGAATCTATATCTCTCAACAATACAATCTTGTTTACTAGTCAAAGTCAAATCCAAAACAAAAGTCCTAATTTGTCTGTCCGTCGGTCTCCAAGTCACCAGTTCGTCTCTTCACCATGTAGGTAGGCTGAACGCCTCTACCAAACTATTTAGGAAGTAGGATTCCCTATCAGAGGTATTGAAATTATTATCTAGTAGATGCATTTTCGCCACTTCTCCAAATACACAATTCGAAAAATTGGTAACTGAGCTGAGTGATTCATATTTTAGTAAGAACTCAAAATAGAACATAACTTATTTAGGTGCAAGTGATAAAACTTTTATGTCTTATCTGTAGGTACCCGTGTGTTACAAAAATACAAATAAGTTCTAGCACATTCTATTGCGTAATACAAACAGATCACTGACTCCAAGATTTGTTTGTCACATTGTTTTAATGTTTAGAGGGTGTGGTTGCGACGTATAACTCAAGAGTCCACGGCTAGACCGATTATGACGACGTTGATGTGTTATTTCCTGCGCGAAAACGTTGCTGTGTGTCCATACGATTTTGACACGTCCAGTGATTGCAATAAAATATCATATCTTTTAAAACACCATGTAACGTGGTCATAGGGTTGATCAGTTGAGAAAAGTCATAACAGTTTGTTTGAGAAATAGTGTTTGCCACTAGTATCTTTTAAAAATAATACATAATAAAAAAATGCAGAACACAAGAATTTTGCATGAAAAACATCCGGCTTTTGTTGCCAACAACTATGCATCTCCACTAAGCTTTTGCTGTTTTCTTGTTTTTAGATAACTGTTATGTTAAGTATTAACGGTTTTTACGATGGTAATGGAAATGTTTGAAAAAGTTTAACCAGACAGTATAGTAGTAGTAATAGTCCCCCTGGCCGATTTCGACTTCGGTGGCCAGTCACATCGACTAACCGACTGCGCGGGACATATTATAGTGCACAAGTGTGTGCGCAAACACAAGTGCACTCTCTGGGACAGCAATCTGACACGACCGGAGAGAGATCAGGCGCAGGACCAACGGCTTTACTTGCTTTCCGAGGCACGGGGTGAAACACCGCCAACTTCCAAACTCCGGGCTTCCCTGAGAATTTCTTAACAGAAAAACCCAGGTACATATATTTGGCCCGACCCGGGAATCGAACCCGGGACCTCTGGCGCAGCCGTCGCTTTTAAATGCGACTCTCTAAACGCTGCGCCACCGAGGCAGTTAACCAGACAGTATAACCAGATAACAGAGGTAGAGAATATGTATGTATGTGTCATCATCATAATGTACCGCCATTCAAGTAAATAAATAAATCTGAATCTGTGTTATGATTCTATCGGCTGACATTGATATTACTTCTCCGCTGAGCTTAAATCGAAATCTGATTTGCTATATCAACACACTTTGCCCTTATGGTGGAAAGCCCTTATGGTCTCGTTGACAACCCTTGCGAGTGCGTCGGCGCAGCTAAATTGGATGATCGATCATCACACGGCCGCGGCCCATCTCGTACGACGTCACATCTACGACGCGCCTTCGCTAAAATGTAAAGAAGGAACATGGCCTCATTTCACACATTGAATATTATAGTATATTCAATCTAGATTTTTTAGCGGCAAAATTTATAATTTTATTTTGTTGCTGCTGTGTTATAGCTCCAAGTGAGTACATTATAGAACACAACTCTCCCACCCCCCAACCCGCCGCTTCACCCCTCCCCCCCTTGATAAAGGTCCCAAATTTCATATTTCCTCTATTTTCAGGAAAACTATACAAGCTAGGACAAAATAGTCAATGACTAAATTATTTGTCAATAAATTACCTACAAATAAGTATTAACATTCATTTTGGTACGAGTTATAGTTTTTAAGCTATGGAGCATCAAAGAGTACTAAAAATGTGCGCATAGCAGAAATACAACATTTAACACAAAATAAACAATATAATTTATAAATTTTCACAAGAAATGCGTTTCTGTAGTACATACCTAAACAAATCAGTATCGTCATTGTTATCTTCTAAAGGTTTGTCGAATCTACTAAGGCCCCAATGTATGCATATGGTGGAACTACAGAATGCAGCTTTGACATATCCACATACTTTTCTGTAGCCTTTTTTGCAGCTGCTTGATACTATTTTCAGTATCTACTGTGGAGCTGGTGCCTATGTGGTATTTAGGGTACGAAGTTAAAAAAAAATCCAGCTTCAGTTTTCTGGGTTGAATAAATTTGCTCGCCATAATTGAACTTAATGAAAAGTACCTATGTGTTGAATTCTGACAAGCAGCTCCTGAAGATGGAAACATTGATAATATCACTACTGTATTGTTCTTCAGATCAATGTTTTTGTAAAAGTGGACCTCTCGTATATCGTTTATACTTTTAAGGTACCTACTATGATACTATCCGAGAATATATCTGTCTCCTGCCTCTTCTATCTGCTTGCGTGAGGCATCCGGGTTATTTAAAACGTTTATTGTATCTTGCAAGTCGGTCTTTTTAGCAAACAGGAAAGACTAAACCTTTCCTTTGTTGTAGAATGCCGATGTGGTAGAATATATTCTTACGTGGTGGGAGTCAGTCCCAGTAAAAGAACCAACAGATCAATGTCTTGCCCAACCACTACGACAATGTATTTTCGACGTACTACATAATATCGGCATTCTAAGGCACAGGAAAGGTTCAGTCTATTCAATAACATATATCATCGACTTGCAACATACAATAACTCCTGATGCCTAACGCGAGGAGGTAAAAAGGCAGGAGAAACATATATTCTTGCATAGTATGGAGCTAAGCAAACCTAAAAAAGTATAATCGTGTTACGAAACATTTAGGTACTTCAACTTCACTTCTTGACCAACTCTCAAGAACAATACGGTGTTCTTCTGAAAAGACCACCTTCTTCAGCTTGTCAGCATTCAATGCATACTTTGATCAAGCTCTACAGTTGATACTGAAAACAATATCATGCAGCTGCAAAAATGGCTACAGAAAAATATGTGGATGTGTTAAAGGTGAATTCCGTTGTTCCACCATAAGCATACATTGGGGCCTTAGTAGCTTCGACAAACCTTTAGTAGATAACAATGACGATACTGATTTTGTTTTAGATAGGTAAGTACTACAGAAACGCATTTCTTGTGAAAATTTATAAATTATATTGTTTAATTTGTGTCAAATGTTGTATTTCTGCTAAGCAATCATTTTTAGTACTCTTTGATGCTCCATAGCTTAAAAACTATAACTCGTATCAAAATAAATGTTAATACTTATTTGTAGGTAATTTATTGTCAAATAATTTAGTCATTGACTATTTTGTCCTAGCTTGTATAGTTTTCCTGAAAATAGAGGAAATATGAAATTTGGGACCTTTATCAAGGGGGGGAGTGGGAGAGTTGTGTTCTATAATGTACTCACTTGGAGCTATAACACAGCAGCAACAAACTAAAATTATTAATTTTGCCGTTTCGCCCATACATTGAAATCTAGAATGAATACACTATTATAGATGTCTTAGGTAATATATACCTGGCAATTTAAATGGTTCATGATTTAACTGCATCTTGCAAAGACGGAAGGCGGATATACGAGTAATCATATGTACAAAAGTTAATATAGCTCTTACTGCATCAGAATTCAACAACCTCTAATTGCGCTGCAGTCTGAAATATACTCAAATTAGTATGTTTCCTTATTCATATGGAAAGCGGTTAGGTATAAATAAAGTTCTCTATAAAATTGTCTTCTTGGTCGGCACTCACAGTAGTCAGTAGTTAATAGTAGGTAGTTTCAATTTCGTTATTAGATTAATTGCCTTACATGGAATAGTAAGTTTAGTAAATAAAAGTATATCAATAAAACAATGAATGGAACTATGTATCTGTGTACCTACTAAAATAGCATCTTGATCACATATTTGTCAGTTGACTCTGGTCTGTTGAAATATCCTCTGAGGTTCTAAAGGCTGGCTCAAAACGGATTTTTATGGATCGGTCATTGTCCATTACCAACTGGAATAGATGAAACCAGTCACAATTTACGGGGACTTCGTTACTCTTCGTGTATACAAATTAGACTAAGAAAGAAAGAGGGAAAACGAATAGGTAGTTTTCCAAACGTCGAAACAATTAAAATACTCTTTGTAAGACAATGATATACAGTACACTAGGACCTACCAATTTTGAAGTTATCCGTAGAACAAGTATTATTTACGTAGGAACGCGTGTTTAGCGGCTAGCATGTGACGTAGGTAAAGCAAATGTTTACACTGACATGTCAACACTATGTTTGTTTAGTGAAAACGTAATGTATTTGTTTGGGTAGATCGAACAGTTGATGCTTTCGTAGTAGACTCTTCATGGCAAATACGCGATCTCTGGAGCTCTGTTTTTGAATCATTCGCTTGGATATCGCGTGTGATAATCGTTCGAAAACGAATAAAAAATCAACGGAAATCAAATCACGCAAAATATACACGTAAGTACTTACAAAATTGAGCTCTCTTTTTTCAAATCCCTGTGTGGATTTCAATTGATTTTCATTCCAAAATTAGACTTCAATCAATGAATATCACACGCCATCTTGACGCGAGTGATTCAAAAATAGAGCTCCCTGTAAAGTGTAAGTGTAACGTATAGTGATCTGTCTGTCATCAACCTGGCGCCCTATTTCTTAATCACTCACGTCAATATAACGAATGATTTTCGTTCGAAAACGAGTTTTTTTCTTCGACTTTTAATTCATCTTCGAACGAAAATCACACACTGTGTTTATATCATAAAATTAATATTCCTATCGGAATAGAAGAACAAGTAAAAGCTGTCAAACGATACCCATTTTGGATGGCAATAACCAATTTTAGTAACTTTAGTTACTTAAAATAAGATAACCTTTCGTCCAGGTGATTTATACTTATCTTCCTAGGTTAAATATATGATAAACAGTCGACACAAAATATCGAACATGCAGCCTTAGTGTAAAACGAAAATTTATTTATTTGCACAAAATATTCGTAAACATGCATTAAAAATTATTTTGTCTTTACTTTTTACATAACGTTAAAGTTTATAGAAAAGAATAAGCAAACTTCGTACTTTATATTTAAACCGGATTGGCAGGGATTGGCAAATATAAATAGTAAATTGAGAGGCTTCGATTTGGACTAATTTACCTCATAAATGAGAAGTTGTAAGGGTTATTTTGCTGTAGTTAACAATAATCAATCGCCGATCAAGTCCCCATGTTTCAGAAGCACAATTTATCTTAAATATACACAATTTCATTTGAAATTATAAAAAAATCACTTAAAAGAAATTTTCAGCGAGGTTCTTTCGGTTTGAGGTTTCACAGCCGTCAAAAATGGTTCTGCTGCATCTTATCTCGTATCTCTTTTTATCGCACAGCTTTATCCTACTGACATCTCGCTTTTGTCGTTCTATTCCGAAAGGGATAATAATTCTATGGTTTATATCCGTAGATTCGCCATCCCGTAATGACAAAAGCGAATGTTCGGATATTAATATGCTGTACGTTGGTAACTATTGAATCTGCGAGTCCCTACGTAATAACATATTCCATGCCAACGATCAAAGAACAAACGCCTCATCTTCAATTAAATATTCCACCAATTTATTGACACTCAATAAACATCTCATCACACGAGAGGAATAAGTCCTTTGGAAAACACCCATATATTAAGCTGAACTGAAATTATGTCAGTGCGTAGGTGTTCTGCGTCACTTCGTTTAGTTCAAAGTGGAAAGTTTGGAGACGCTGGGAATATCGTTGTGGCGGCTCAGTGAGTCCGTAACCTAGCCGTCTAGTCTGGGCGAGGAGACATCAGGGACTTTTATTGAAAAAAAAAACAGACAATATACCATACACTATGGAAAATATCGTATGGTAACTGGGCGTTACTACCAGCTTTTCTTAAATTCGCATTCCGATTACATGATTGCTTTGCCACTAAATGCAAATGAAAATCTGAATGTTTTTAAGAAAACTAAAAGAATCTTTCAGATGTCAAGGTACCTTACTCAATCTTCCTTCATCTTAAACGATTGTTAAATTAAAAAAATACATTTACTTCTATGTATTGTTTATTATTCTTATATGATATTGGGAAAACAATCTTCAACATTGACGACGCGACGTAGCCTACGCGTAAAAAAAGCACTTACTAAATTTAACAGGCTTGCCAATGTGTCGGATGCCGAGTGGTTTAGGCATACGCCCGGAGGTTCGACTCCAGTTGCTTTTTACAAATGCAATTTAAACGTACTAAATTATTGCATAACTTGCGAATTTCACTATGATTCCACCTTATGACCTAAGGCGTCCGAAACAAATAATGCTTACTTACTTTCATGATTTTTACTCTAGCGGAATAGACAAAACGTAAAAGAAGTGTCTATAACTAACTACTCGTAGATACAAGATATTATGAATAAACTAGCGGTCCCAGCGAACTTCGTTTCGCCCCCAGCCCCGTCCCGTCCCGGCCCCGTTTTATGGGAATTTTCTTTGCTATAAACCTCACGGAGCACTTTCCAACGAATGCAAAACCGTGGAAATCGGTTCGTGCGTTCTGGAGTTATAGCGTCAGGGCTGAAAACCCGACTTATTTTTATAAATATATATTATTTTTGTAGTAGATATTTATGCACAAATTTAATATTTTTTTCTTGTTTGTTGTAAATAAAGCAACATTATATTATAATCTTAGCAGTCCAATTATACTGAACCTCACGGATGTGTTTGTCAACGTTCTTTTGTCATTCTTTTGTTTACGCTACCGCCGGCGGCCTATCAATCCCTGAGCGTTTAGTGGTCGTTGTAGATTGTTTGAAGTCATTTGAAATTCCATTGGCAATATAAAGATCGGTCTGCAATTCCAATACAACTTGACTCGCACTTGAGTCAATCAGTCGTTAAGTATGTAGATGATTATTCAATTCCTTAGAATCGGTATTATTATATAGGAGGGGTTATCAAATAGTTTATACGCCGCTCTTTCAAGATAAAGTTGTTTATCTGTAGGTTTTTGCGAATCATTCAGTTGTGATTTGGGCGTGTCAGATTTGTTTTTGTGAAATATTTTGTTTCAGGAATTATTTCTGAATGCTGAAGTGTACCTTTGCTTGACAAGCCTTTATAAAAAGGTGTTTTTTTAAAGTTTCCTACCTGTTACAGAAGTGAACCTTGAACGACTGAGATAATAATGTAAAATAATATGATCATTGGTCTTATTTTTGTTGCGAATAAACTGTTTATGGCATTTTTTTGCCAGTAATAATAAAATACCTAATATGATATCAGCCGGTTCAATATTTTAGGACAAGTTGTTACATAATAATTATACTAATTTAATCTCTTGTTTGACAAAATCAATTTTATTTTAGTTTAGGTTTATAAATCAAATGGTATTAAAATTAAACGCAAATAACTTCTACGTTTACTATCAGTTAAGACTTTAATTAAAGCAATATTACGCATTTTCTTTTAATTTATACGTAAATACATTGATTTATCTATCAGCTATACCAAATGAGCATTATTATCGTATGAATACTTAGTTAATTGTAAATCAGCGAACTTTGATCGACAGTATAATGTGGGTGTATCAAACTAAAGCGATTTTAATTGGTTGGCGGTTTGATAATGTTGGTACCGGAAAATGTTTGCGATGGAATTTTCTGCTCTATCCCTTCAAGATAGCTGATTGCTGACCCTGATCTACGGCTTGTTGTGTGAGTTGAATTTTTCCACTGTTACCTTTGATTAAAGTAAAATAGCGGTAGATACGGCATGTCATACTAATTGTCAGCTAAAAAATGGCACTACACATTCCTTACGTCACACGTCTTATAAATATCACCCGCACACGCAATCCAATGGAAATTAGGCGACGGGGGCCTGATTTTAGCGGTCCACTTTCGAGTGGCGCGTCACCTATCTTCCGCTATTTTACTTTAATCAAAGACTGTTACCAGTAAAGGCTCCATCGGATGGTATAATAGATTCCTGCCATCAACAAAATATTCTGTCCACAAAGAATATTTCATCATTTCCTAAGCCTAGCTATACTAGCTATACCTAGCTTTCAAAATGCAAATTACAGCTATTGCTTACAAGTAACGGGTGTTTTTGATTACCAAGTCTCGGGTAGCCAAAATGAGGCTTCTCGTCAAGATGAACTGAGAACTAGGTACTAGGTACAATACAAGTATTTCCTTTTTCCTACATCAATGTCAGGTTGTTCGCGTTGAGAGGGATCAATGGAATTTGAGTTTTAAAGTAAAATAAAAGGATATTTCACTGAAAATCAACATTTATCTTTAGACGTAAAAAACAAACTAACAAAACAAAAACTTGTCAAAATAATAAAAAAAAAACCGGTTAAGTGCATGTCGGACCCGCGCACTGAGGGTTCCGTGCCACCCTTAACTGAATTCAGGGTCCACTTTCACTTAACAAAAACATCACAATATATTGCGACAGCAAAAATAACTTTGTTTTTCATAGTGTTTGTATGAAAGACAAAGTTATATTTGCGGTTGATAAAAATGTGCAATATCTCAAAAACTACTGGTTCGATCTCCTTCGAACCAATTTTCGTTGCAAGTTTTTGTTGAGATCTACATCATATATTTTTTTCAAAATTTTCACTTTCTTAGTTCAAAAGTTAGATGGGGGGGGGGGGGGACGCCCATTTTACCACTTTGGAAGCGTCTATATCTCAAACCTTACACTTTTAGAAAAAAATGGTTTTAGAAACCTCAACATCATTTTAAAAGACCTATCCATAGACACCCCACACGCATAGGTTCGAGTAAAAAAAAATTTTTAGGTTTTAGTTTCATGTATGGGAGCCCCCCCTTAAATATTATTTTTTCTTACTTTTTGTATCTGAATCGGAAAGCGGTGAACAAAATACATCTACCTACCAAGTTTCAGCTATGTGATGCTTAAAGTTTCAGAATAAAGTGGCTGTGACATACGGACGGACAGACAGACAGACTTGACGAAACTATAAGGGTTCCGTTTTTTGCCATTCGGCTACGGAACCCTAAAAAGATTCAAAAAACAATAATATTGGTTTGCCACACAGGTAAAATAGTTTTTTTTTACCAAACAGGATTTAATTGTATCGGATTTTGTATCCAACCCCTTAAAAGGAGTAGCGGAAAAGTTTTCAATTGCATCCACCACGATGCGGGATCGGTTTGATTCTAAAAGAATGCATTTTATTGATTACAAGTTCAAATGCAATCTTTTAGAATCAATTTGATCCCGTATCATGGTGGATGCAATTGAAAACTTTTCCGCTACTCCTTGAATGAGATGAGATGAAAGTGATGAAACCGAAGCTTTCTAAGGCTTCTGTTTTCCATTGTATTCAGTACACAGGGTATTGCGATGTTGCTATCTGCTTTTGAATGCACTAACAAATTCGTATAATCTATACAGCATATTAGCGGCACTATCGAGTGAGTGAAATAGTAATACGTTTATTTCTTCTTAAGTTGCATTGCAATGCCAATATGGCGACTCAACTAATTAAGTGGGAATTAAACTGCATGGAACTTGAACTGCAAGATTAAAGACTAAAGCAAGATTGCAATCGCCCCCTGTACTGTTTGCTCTAGATTGCAAACAGTTTATATGGAAAATTTGTGTTGTGTTTGTGTGATGTTAGAGTGGCAAAAATTTATAAAGTGCAATTTTGAACAGCTTTTTGTAAGTAATATTGATGTTGTAGTTTTTTAAATTAAACTAAACATGGACACTACAGGGGCAGCAATAAGTCAATTCCAAAAGAATGCACTATTATGGGATAGGCAATACGTAACTTATGTAAGAACATGATGTTGCTTTTAAAGCGATGGTCCCTGAGATTGAACTGAATATTTATTGTGTATTATTAATGTATTCTTTGCTTCCGACGTATGAAGTACACTCCTGAGTGCAAATTCTCGTGCAGTTCCCATTTAAATAAGTTCACCGATGGAAATTTATTTTTCGTAGAAAATAATGTTTTGCTTTATCAGGATCACCATTTCTATGCATTTCGATTACTTCCGTGCTTCAGTTTTTTTACGTGTAATTTTTTCGTAACGGTCATTATCGAATTACCACACGAAAATAGTTAGATTGACGCGAGAATCTAGGCCCACGCTCCTCCTCTAGGAGCACCTGTTATTAATAATTATCGCCGCGTGCATTTTTATAATAATAGGTATTTCCAATTTTGCCAGGAGAGCCGAACTGCGCATTACCCTGCCTGTAATTTTGGCTATACCTACTGAATCATCATCAGTATTGTCTGTCTGCATTTGCGTCACTGACGCTGACCTCCATTGCTTACTTATTGCTTAGCTGCCAGTACCGAAATTCAATTGTCTTGTCTTACAACTTCAGTCCTTCCGCCGTAAAACGTTTTCTTTTCACGATCAGTGAACTGGAAAATACACAATTGTTATCCTTTTTTCCTGGAATCAATGAATAATCAATTCTCAAGTGTCGGCTTCAGTTGTGATGGTGTCAAATTGTTGAGACAATACTTACTAAGATTATTTTGCTAATTATCCATTGCCTTCTCCATTTCACATGCTGCCCAGCAACCAACCAGTGAAATGGATTCCAGTGGTTTTCTTTCACATTCTGTTATGACATTTGATATGTCGTGTCGTGTGGTTGATGTACATGTTTATTGAATGCTCAACTACTTCAGAAATATGGATGGGATGGGATCAGTCACAATGAAACTCGGAATGGTGAGTAATGTGGCGCCTAAAATAGATACTAATACTCATAATTACGTAAAAAAACTCGTAACAAGCGAACATAACATAACGTTTGTTTCAGCCTGTGTACTTGTATACAACACATGGTTGCCACCCACGTTAGCGAGCACTGTCATTAAATATAGCAAAATACAGTCATCGTAAACTGGAACGTAACTGGTTAGATCGGCCCGTCTTGGCCGGCTGCCTTGCGTCGGCGCAGCTGACGTCACGTGATTAGTCGCGCGCGCAGCTTTATGGCAATATTGTGACTTGCAGATCACTCCGATTCCTAAAGCGGTGCAGTTTCGAAATATTTAATGCATGATCATTATGGAAACAAGGTTATTGGAAAGCTGCAGGCTGTTGTAAAAGATACCTAATTTGCTGTATGATAAGCAGCTGCTTCAGTTAATATTACTAATATCTTCGAACGAGGCGCTTCGTATAATTATGATAGAACTTCACTTACAAGTAAATTCGTTTAGTCATCAAAAACAATGCTCATTTACGGTAATACACGTTAATTCCTCAATAGATCTAGATAGATAGATCATCAATATATTATTTATTACATATATTTCCTAAACTAAACAAAACCATCCATTGGTGGAAACGTCACCCTTCGCAGTACAGTGTAAACTGTTCATGTCTGCTGAAAATCAGCCTAAGTTTACTTCGATTTTCAATTTTATTTTGTTGTCTGTTGTCAAATTCTTCTAGGCATGTTACATTTGACTTCATTATAAATTCAAATGATGCTTTCGTTAGTATATTCGCAATTTTTGGGTTCGTGACTTCGTGTAAGCCAGTACCGTGTTTCTAGAATATTTAACGTATCTCAACTTGTATATTATAGATATTCTACGCGAGTAGCAGGATATTTTGAAAGAGTTGTCATGAATTTGATGTAGGTCAATTGATAATTAGCACGTGTCTGCTTTACTGTCGCCGTGTTTAAAGTGAAGGGAAGTGGTTTGTAAATCAAACAAGTGACTCGACCGAATGTTGGTTTATTACTACTCAATAATAAAGAATACAGTTTATATATTAGGAAGAGTACATGGTATACTTACACTAAACATACAGCACTTCACCTCCGGGGGTGAAAAGAAAAAAAAATGTAGTACATATATATTTTTTTTTTATGATACATAAGGTTTTGTCCTATTTTTATGTATTAATTGTTGCTTATTATTTTTAACTATTTTTACATTTACTCCCATATCTTCTAAAACTTTGAAAGGGCCTTCATACACTGTATCTAATTTCTTAGCACATTCATTTTTCACTAAAATAAGTTGTCCATTATTATATGTTACATGGTTCATATTCTTATCATAGTTACATTTTCGCTTTTCCTTACTCAAAATTAAATTGTTACGAGCATCTTGTTGAGCAACTTGTAGCCTATATTTTAATTCTAACGCATAATTTTCAGGATTATATAAAGGTTCAATATAGCTTACTCTACATAGCAATTTACTGGGTCTACCAAATACTAATTCAAAGGGCGTATATTTAGTCTCTGTGTGAACCGTATTATTAAAATTGTAGCACCAAAATGGAAGCCACTGACTCCAAGTGTCTTTTTGACCATTGCATTGTATTCGTAAAAATGCACCCAAATTTTTGTGGGAATTTTCTAACGCTCCAATAGATTGGTGATGGTACGCTGTTGAAGTAAGTTTTTCTATTTCTAACAGTTTACATACTTGTTCCATTGTTGCAGAGACAAACTCTGTACCTCGATCAGTTGCAATAGTACTTGGCACACCAAACCTTAAAATAAAATTATTAACTAATTCCCTAGCTACAGTCACCGTTTCCTTGTTTTTCAATGGATAGGCTTCAACAAATTTAGTCAGCTCGCACTGTATTGTTAATATATAGCAATAGTCTTCTATATCTTTATCCAATGGACCGACAATATCTAAAAATATTTTTTCGAATGCTTGCGAAGCCGTTGTAGTTATCTCCATCGGTTCTTTTACATATTTGTTGGAATGTTTCATTTTTTGACAAGTAGTGCACTTACTGACAAAAAACTTAACATCATTATCTAAACCTGGCCAGTAAAATTTTCTTTTAATATTATTAGTCATCCTCCGAACTCCAGCATGACCACTGGTCGGTAGCAGATGGAAATCGTTAAGAATAAACCTTTTTTCCTCGTCATCATCAATTCTCTTAACACCTCTTAATATACAAATTTGTGGACCGGTCCAATCCGTAATTGTTTTTATTTCTTTTAATAAATCTTTAATAAATGATTCATTTTCATTTACTTTAACTATGCATAGTTCATTTATTTCATTTTCTTTACAAAACTTCTCTAACTTAGTCACAAATTCGGCTCGCGAGAATTGCGCCCTAAAGTTGAGGTTAATGTAAAGTGCATTTTTATTTCTAGTTAATATAAAACACTCTTTTTCAATACTTATATCTTTGTTTCTCCTTAATTGATTTAACTTATCGTCTCTTATAAAGCAAAGTTCTACAAAATCACTAGGCATTTTTAATAACTCCACTATCCTTGGTTGATCAGGCCAAAGATTTGTGGGTTTATTAGAAATGGATGGTGTTTCTAGCTGTGTATCTAAAGCTCTCCTTTGCGCTCTTGTCATAACCGTTATAATTTCATTATTCATTTCTTTTAATGTATCTGACGTTAAGCTTATCCGTGATAAAGCGTCTGCTACGCAGTTATTTTTCCCTGGCACGTATAATATTTTAAAGTCATACTCTTCTAAAGCCAATCTGAATTTTAAAAGTCTACTGGAAGGATCTTTAAGTGAAAATAAATATATTAATGGTTTATGATCAGTCATTATAGTGAATGCTCGGCCATAGACATAAGGTCTAAAGTATTTTATTGCCCAAACAATAGCAACCAATTCCTTTTGGATAGTTGGGTAATTCCTTTCAGCTTTGTTTAAAGGTCTACTAGCATAAGCCACAGGTCTCATGTCTTTATTACACAAAACAGCGCCAATAGCTGTGCCTGATGCATCAGTTTGTATAATAAACTCATTACTTTCAGAAAAATCTGGAAATTGTAGTATTGGAGGGGTTGTAAGTGAAAATTTTAATGTTTCAAATGAGTCATTGCATTCTTTCGTCCATATGAATGGTTCATTTTTCCTTGTTAATTTATTAAGGCTATTAGTTATTTCAGCAAAGTTTTTGATAAATTTTCTATAATAATTACAGAATGCCACAAATCTTTTTACTTCGTCTGCATTTGATGGCACTGGATAATTTTGAAGAACTTTTATTTTAGCTGGATCTGGTAAAACTCCATTAGATGACACTACGTGTCCTAAATATAGTAATTCTTTTTTGAGAAAACAACATTTATCAGGATTTAATTTAAGATTAACTTTTCTCAATCTCTCCAATACATCAATCAAATTTTTATTGTGCAAGGTCATATTTCGTCCAAATACTATCAAATCATCTAAATATATAAAACATTTTTCAAAAGCTAGACCAGACATGGCTACTGACATGACGCGACTGAAAGAACTAGGACTTGTCTTTAGTCCCATCGGAAGTCTTTTCATTTGGTATTGACCCGAGCTTGTTGTGAACGCTGTATACTTTCTACTCTCTTCATTTAATGAAATTTGGTAATAACCTTGATTTAAATCTAGATGTGAAAAATATATGGAACCAGAGAGAGAGTCCAAAATGTCCGTTATATTTGGTAATGGGAACTTGTCATCGACTATGCAATCATTTAATTTCCTATAATCCACTACTAAACGCCATTTATTATTTTGATTAGATGTTGTCTTTTTTGGTACCAATAATATCGGACTAGACCACTCACTCCTTGCTTCCTCTATTATGTCATTCTCTGTCATCTTTTGAATCTGTTTGGTTACTTCTTCTTTCAAACTATGCGGTAATCTGTATTGCTTTACATAAACTGGACTTGTATTAGGTTTAAGTGTTATAGACTGTTCATAAATATTGGTTGTACTAAGTTTATCACCTGGCAAAAAGAAAACGTCTGCATATTTGGAACAAATTTCAGTAATTGAAATTTTTTCATCAGTATTCAAATGATCTAACTGTAAAGTATCAAGTAAAAGTTTAGCTCTGTCTGAATTTTTTGAACAAGAATCGAATTTGCAAATATCATATTCCTTAAGTGAATCTAACTGTGGTTTGAAAATCGGTAAACTAATATTTTCCTCACTAGTATTCAGTATTTTAACTGGTACTCTATTGTTTTTTACCTTTACTATACTTCCCGCCAAAAAAATATTTTCCGACAATTCTTTTGCACAAATAACGTAATCTCCTTCATCCTTTGAATCTATAAATAAATAGTGTATTGATTCACTTCGAGCTGGTAGAAGTAATATTTCTTTCGAATAGTCAACTGTGTCATACATTGGTAGGGGACATTCCATACCATTTAAGTAGAACGTGATGATATTTGTACTCAAGTCGATATTTGATGCGTACTTGCACAGAAAGTCTAAACCTAAAATTCCATCTGCCTTTAATGGCACACAATCGAAAACATAGAAGTTATGATTGAAACATATTCCAGAATGTTCGTTACGATGAATCAACTCGAGCGAAACATGTCCCGCAGATTGAATTTCACCCGCGATACCTTTAACTATCGTATCATCTCTAAATATGGATGTGTTAATTGGAATTGCGTCTTTCTTTATGACTGACAATGATGCACCAGTATCTACTAACCAAAAATATTTTTTGTTGCCAATATAAAATGTTACAAATCTTGTTTTACCATTTAAAGTCAAAATATAATGTTTAGGATCGAAAAAACTGCATATCATTCGACTGTGATGTCGAAGTTTCTGCCGTTTGAGTATCGTTCTGGTTACTAGGTGCAACTTGCTCGTTGTAAAATACTCGCTGATTACCGTTACCCCTATTATAGGTATTCTGATAACTCGATCGACTGTCACGCGAAAATCGCATGCCTCGTCCTCGATATGAGTTCGTAAAACCTCGCCTATTAGAATTATTCCCTCTTACCGGATTATTTCCGCGTTGATGATGGTATCCTCGCTGTCCTCTTGAATAGCCGTGGAACTGCCTTTGATTAAGATTACGCTGGAACCTACCTCCTGTCCCACGTCGTGAAAGATGCATTACACCTTCACCTCTCGATGTCGATGCCGATGTCAGCTCCTCATCTTTTGCAGCTTGAAAAGCCTCGTTCAGGTGCTCATAGTTACGGGCAGCAATGATTGTGCTCAAACGGGGATCTCGTAATCCTTCTGAAAAACGTTTAATTGCCAACTTTTCATTCAAAGGCTTCAAAACATCATAGTTTTGAGTGTTTCCGTCTGCCTGCGATATCGTTAAGTCTGAAAACAATTTTTCTACCTCTGTACCGTACTGATCGATTGTACGCCAACCTTGACTTATGTTTTGTAATCGAGACTGAATAGCTGTAAACGACTTTTTCGTAAGCAAATGTTTTCTTAAGTCTTTTATAAGATCGCTTACAGATGCATAAGTTTGAGATAAACGCAATTTAGCGTTTTCTGTAAGTCTGCTTTTTAAAACAAATGTCACCAATAGCTTTTTCCCAGCGTCAGATAACATTTCCGAATACATATCGACTGCATCAATCATTAATTTAGTATTATTTTCATTGTTGTTCATCACAGGGATTAAATTACACGCCGTTTTTAAATCAAACTCCATGGTTGAATGTTTGTCCTCACTTGCTTCTATAAACTCAGAACTATCCCTATCACACAATTCTAAAATATTTTCGTAAAATAATGTTATTTTTGCTGAAACAGAATTTATTGTTCCTAGTAGTTCTTCTGATTTTACTTCCTTACTTAATAATTCAATAATCTCTAAACTCTTATTAAAAATAATTTCTGCTTCCGCTAATTTATTTTCTATACACTTTCCTTGATAACGTGATTGACCTCTCTTTATTAAATATTTTCTAATAGTTTCAATATCTTTTAAACACTCAAGTAATTCATTTTCCATACCTTACTTTAAAATAAAATAGTAAAAAAAATACATACCAAGTTTTGGTGAGTGCTCGTAGTAGGGGCAAGATGCTCGTATTACGACATAGAAACGTAAACAATCACTTAATGAACTTACTTAATTATGATTAAATTGGGTACACATTATTTTTAGATCAAAAGTGATTAAATGATACTAATATTTTACTAATTAAGCATTATGCACTTAATGTCTCTACTTTTGTATATATGTTGATTATTATAGGTACTTCCGTTTTACGTGAATGTCTAAATATGATTAATTTTTCACTTCACTTTTACCTCATGGATATTTTATAATTTCACTTTTCACTCCACTAAACATTTACCATTTTTGACGTCGCTGCTCCTGGGATGGAACCGTTGTCATCACGCCGCCGACGAAAAGATTTCCGCAACTCGTTGAAAGTTATCTCTCTGCGCATCCACTTCTTGTGCGTTTTCTTATAGATTTTATAAAAGCCATAGACTCCTGCTAAGGCCATAAGCGTGATGATAACCACCAAAAGTATATTCGTGGTACTGGCATGGTACTTTAGGTCCTCTGATGCGGACGCGGAGTTGCTTCCACCCGAAGCATTCTGGGCTATGATCACCTCTTCTTGCTTAGTTTGCTTGGTACCCATTTTCCGGAAATTTATTTCCAACTTCGTTTGCTAATATAACTGGACACAGCCACCAGACAGGGGGATCACGCACGACACTGGAATATTCCATTGTCACTTTTGGTGCTAGCGCCGAAACCCGAGAAATCTACACGCGCGGTCCAAATATGGCAAGGGTCGCCATGAAGGGAAGTGGTTTGTAAATCAAACAAGTGACTCGACCGAATGTTGGTTTATTACTACTCAATAATAAAGAATACAGTTTTATATATTAGGAAGTGTACATGGTATACTTACACTAAACATACAGCACTTCAAAAGTTTACACTGAACTGCTAATAAAACGGTGCGTGTTAAATTTCGTCAGCAACACCATCCTAACATTGTTCTTTGTGTAATTGTATACAAAGCACAGGACCAGACTTAGGACTGTACCGTAAGCTCTAACTAATATCTTTCAGGTACCTATGCCATATACTTTGATGAGCTCCAGTATGAGATTTGAAGATGTTTTTGAAGATTTTTGTTTCACATATTTTCGAATGCTTTCACGAAAAGAGTGAAACACTCTGGAACAGTATCCTAAACATCATGCAGCTCTTTTTAATTTGACCAACTATTGTCACAAAATATGAAATATGTTATATGACTCTTATTTTGAAAGGACTCTTGATACGACATGAAAATTTTTTTAGAGAATATCATAGAAGGAAAAAAGAAGGTAAGAGGGGAAGAGGACGGCCTAGAATAAGCTATTTCGACCAAGTGAAGGAGAAAATTAATGTCATGTCGTATCAGGAAGTCAAGATAAAAGCAGGCAGGAGAAAAGAATGGAGATTACTCCACCGACAAGAGTGCGGCTCTTAAATTGAAGAAGAAGAAGACTCTTATTTTGAATTAATTGGTTCGTCTCTGGCGCCTTCAGTATCAGATTCCTTACCAACTCATTTAAAAGAAGAGATAAGATGTGGCTTCTGTGTATCGGCTTCTGAATGGACAGTTGAAGAGGCTTACTAAATATTATTACTCTGATTACCTTCGAAGTAAAGTTAGTTTAGAGTTTCAGGACCGGTTGCTAAAGTTTTTGGGGTTTATAGATTTGTGAGATTGGCAATGTTGATCTAAATTGGCGTATCTAAGGTCCTATTTTTGAATTACTTGCCTCAGTATGGCGTGTGATTTTCGTTGAATAATGTTTGATTTTCGAATGAAAACCGGATAAAATCCACACGGATGATTTAAAAACTGTTACCCGATTTTTTAAGTACTCGTGTCAATATTTTTCGTGATTTTCGTTGATTTGCGAATGAAAATCACTCATAATATTGACGCGAGTGATTGAAAAATAGAGCTTATATTCTGCGATTATCTCTATTTTGGTTCTATTTTGGGTCTATCATATCTCGTTTAAAGCAAAATAAATCGTTATCGCTCACATCGCTATGTCACATTTCCGCCAGGTTGTTACACTGCAAGTTATGTAAGAATAGAACCGAAACTATGACGTCACACGCTAAATGTCGACACAGAAACATCGTTGTCCGTGAGAAGTTGCAGTGTTGCCAAATTATTCGGTTTCCTGCATTACAGTTTTCGCTCGTGTAATGAGTGTCATGCTATGAATAATTATGTGCCCCTATTCTCGTGACAACCAAATGAGACTAGAGATAGTCTAGACTAGCTAGACTGTACAAAAAGATGACTCGTTTTTTATGTACCTATTCAAAAGTTACTGAAGATACAAAGAAAAATAATCCATGAATTTATATTATTTGTATTTGAACATTTAATAATCGATTTCTGGCCCGATCTCTTTGGGAGCAAAGTGTTTAAAAGTGTTAATCAGCTGCTCTTTAAAACCGATTGACAAAATTTTGATGATAAAAATTAAGGTTATTTGGCTTATTTTTTTATATTGACCGCTTGGCTCCTTGGGAGTGTCTTTAGGTCTTTAGACATCCATCAGGCACTCAATGTCTCTTGCTGATTCATAACATAGCCTATTCTCATTCATTGTCTAGCACTATAGTGAACGATCCAGAACCTTTGCATTGTTTTATCCAACAAACATTGTTGTATTACGGAACTTCCTTCTGATATATCTAAGAGACTACCTTCCCCGTGCATGGAATATACTCGAACCCATCATTATTTCATAGCCAGGCCTGTGCCGGTACAATGAGTTTTCCTTCTAACAAACTAGTGAAACTGCATTTGCTTCATGAAAACATAGAACAGAATCTTATTATCCAAATGTATGACGTACATGCAGCCATACTACTGCGCTTTTTAAATAAGCATCAGACAGATTCGTTTATATAACGGCCTTTTGTGTAGCTATACGAGTATTGTACTGCTCCATCGAAATGACGTTTTGGTGCAGAAATACGAAAATTGTTTGAGACGCTAGATGCAGTAGGTATTTACCGCAGTTCGTTTTGATCATTAACCATTGATTTAGCACATGCCACCCAACAATAATGGTGCGTATTACGATGTTGCATTGACAGTTGACAGTACAGCAGCTTTGCTTTTGAACGGATTAGCAAATTCGTACTGCAATGTCGTATAATGCTTGAGTAACTTAATATAATCTATAATTTACTAAATGAAAAGTTTTAGATTGTAGACCCTTCGACCAAAGGCGCAGCGTAGGACGTCTACCAACAAGGACAGACAACCTTGTAAAGATCGCAGGATCACACTGGATGCAGACCGCTTGTGATTGTACGATGTGTAAACTGTGGTGAAGGCCTATGTTCAGTAGTGGACGTCCTTTGGCTAATAATGATGATGATGACGATGATAATTTACCAAGCGTTTGTTAAATTCAGCAACCTAAACAACATTATAGGAACCTTTATAATTACAGCTTTTCTAAGGTAATAAAAAGCTGCCATTTTACCATTGTTTTAGTTTTGAAGCTAAATGAATACAATGGTCAATACAGTACTTTGTTCTTGCTTTCAAGTAATTTGTGATATGAATGCCATTGAATCGAAACAGCTGGCGTGTCGTCAGCGAGCTATGGCGATCTACGTCATACGTGTGCGTGGAACTTCGCGTGACTTCGAGTTCAAACTGTGGTTGCTAGGCAACCGTCGTCACGCTGTTCACAATGAATTAGTAACTTAGCACAATCCAGAGTTAGGGCAACTCAGTGTTAAACGTGGTTAAACGCTAACGTCATGCTGTCTTTGACAAATGTTTTTTTATACAAGTTTAATGTCCTCGGATCTAAGTCATACAGACAACTAATTTTATTAAAGTTCAATATTTTCACTTATCACTAAAACTAGCGTGACCTTACCTAACTCATTCAAATGCGAGGCTGGTTTGCATTTTAATGGTCATTGGCATGAGAAATAGCGATCCGAATCTGAAGGCGCGATCCGCGATCACGGCGCGCTTTACTTTCTTTCTCACTTTGTTTTCATTGTATTCTTCAATAGCACACAATAATAATTCCAACACAAAATCACAATAAGTGACTCGAAAAGGAAGAAACAAAATCCATCTTCCTCTTCGCGTCTCCCGCGCTAAACTCCTATGTCCTTGACATAGGAGTTTAGCGCAACATCAACATCGATAAAACTGACAGCATCGGACAACAAATAAAACCCTGGTCTTAGCCCGTGCGCTTAGAATGGATCATGGATTGGGCTTACTAGCCTACAGTGCGACAAGGATCTTCTGGTCAACGGATGCCATTGACAGGGGGGCGCTAGCATTAAAAAAAATGTAGCCAGAGTAAGAAAATCTAGTTCAGGGAGTTTAGGAAGCTGTTTAACGAATATTTTTACCCAGACATGGCAGTCAAAGAAAAGATTTCTCGGATGGAAATGTCGTTGAAGGCATTTTCTACCATACATAAGGCATATCATGTATGTTCATGTACCACCGTATTACACGCGAAACAATTGTATTAACAATAAATACTATTGAAAATTAAAACTTCATTTAAGGAGTTTAGCTCAACGGTATTTAAAAACAATAATATTATTAGTTTACACCACAGATGAATAATATATGTATGTTTACACAGAACACGTACGAAATTAAAACAAAACGGCTAATCGAAAGATCTCTTGTAAGATTGGGGAGATTTCGCTACACACGGTCTGGGAACCGCATTTTTGAACGTGACAGCATTAGTTTTTATTTTTTTGCAGCAGCATTTTTGTGTTTTTATTTTTTGTTTAAACTCGACACACGTAGATATTTACTAACTATAGTTTGTAAGAAAGATCTTCTTATTCTCAATAATACTAACCCGTCTATGGATTTTTAATTGTCCGAAATAAAGATTTTTTATTTTATTTATTTATTTATTAGTTCCTACTGTCACCGTTGGCCAGAAGATCCGTGTCGCACTGTAATTCAAAATGTGTCTAGCATGATGTCAAAGTATGGCTTTTTCAGTGGAAGTAAAGAACATAAAGAAGTTCATATTTAAACTAAACTAAGGAACAGAAAGTTCTAGAGTAGACTCTCAGTAACAGTAAGAGCGCTTTTACATTTAAGCAACTTTAGCAGCGCGACAGCCGCGCATCTGTCAATTTCATACATAAATGACAGCAGTAAACCTGCACACTAACGGCTCCTTTACACCCAATTAATTCATTTGTAAAAAGAAGTTAGTACATTATGGGCTCGTCTTCTTTCTTTATATTATTGACGTCATTTCAAACTTGACGTGCGTTTATGATGCCTACTTGTATATCGGTACCATGAGTTACGACGGTTTTACTCGATAGCGACTACGTAAAAAAAGTCTATGGAAAATTGCACAGCACCTCTAGCGGTCACTTGCAGAACTAAAATTTTCCATACAAAAAGTTACGTCGTCGCTAGCGAATAAAACCGACGTAAACTCATGGTAACGGCACACTTGTACCTTAGCATAATCGTAATTTCATTCAATAGCTAAAAACACTTGTTGGTGCTAGTTAAAAATCTTTACAGTCACATTATTCTGTTGTTGCTGTGTCTTATATTGTCTTATGTGTTTAAGTGATTCCTTAAATTCAGGAACTTTCACTTTTTTTACATTATTATCGAATCCAAAACTGCGTGGTGTTGCTTAGTAACGCGTGTCCACATGTCTTCCAACGTACGGGGCGAGCCCCCAATGAACTTGGGTTTCGATCCGGCTGCTATCAGCTGTTATTCTGCCTCTACCAATGTACTATACCAGAGCGATACCCCAACGTCACCCGCATACATTTTTCTATCGCAACGCCTGCGCTTATCGCGCGATCGGAGGTTCGTGGTACCAGCCTCGCTCGACGCCACATATAACCGGAGCTACGCGGTTTGCCGAACTCGCTTTAATGACGAAATAGTATGACAGAGTGAACTATTCACTCGATCAGTTTGAGAATGCTCTTTGGCGCGATAGGACGCGATACGCGGCTCGCCACGCGGCACTCTCGACTAATTCAAGTATTACTCGATCTGATAGTTTTTAGTCCCAAAGAATTAAATCGTCTGTGATCATTTTATAATTTATTAAATAGTATTTTTTCTTATTTACGGCATAGTAAATTTGACAAAATGTCTCTGGAATTGGAAGATATTACGGGTACGACCGGCGACGTGTTTGAAGATTTCCTGATCATCTTTCGGAGATGTTTGGCAAAGGTAGGTTAACGAAATCTAAATTTGGTTTAGCTAGGACCGACGCTGAACGTCTAGTCTGCCAGTGATTTAGTGAACAGCGACTATAACGTATCTATTAACTGTCCGTGCATAAAATACCATTCAAATATGGACATGGATTCGTTTGTGGACGCCTGGGACTGGATAATAAAGGTACCTCAATTTATTTATACCGTGTCTAGTGTAGTTTTATACAAAATTTTATTTGACCTACACACCCACATGTTACAACCTTGAGCTATCAATTTTACTTTCACACTTTTAATTTTGGAAAGTTTTCAAGATCCCCACAAGTGAAATACAATGAATGATGTAGATAGTCATTTTGTCAAGGGCAAAAAGTTTTCGTCGTTTGCCATTCCCGCCATTTTAATGTCAAGTAGTCTGTCTCTTTTTGCCTTATTGGGCATGCGCGGGCGCAGGTATCGACGAAAGGAATGTGGCATGTGTGCCGAGCTGAATCCACGTGGTTTCCTGTTGCTATGGGGACTTATGCCGCGTTTGTCTTACTTCACAATCGTGGCCGTTGAGGCACTTTTAATTAAAAACTACCTTGTATGCATTATGAATATTAGGTAATATGCTAAGCGATAAATTTGAAAGCACTAAAGCTGAGCGAATACTAGAATCTTCGATGAAGTATAATCTTTCTAAATCTTTTAGAACGTAACAAAAAGTCATGCTGATAGCTGATAAATTATGTCATCGTTATAATTATATATTTTCTTCAAACGTTACTCTTAAAGTTTTTTTTTATAGATTAGGTATATCATATAAAATTAGGGCACCAAATTGGGTGCCTTCATGAGTTAAAAGGTAGTATGTTAAAAGGTATATGGTATGGTTAAAAGGTAGATATTCTGACGATTACATTTGATAGTCTGTAGCATAAACTAGAAATTCAAGTTTTCGACAATGTGTCTGTACAAACCCTGATCAATCAAGTTTCAAGCAAATTACCCATTATTATGTACTGCCATATGATAATGATAAGATAATTTATGACTGTAAACTATAATCTAAAGCTCTTTTAACGATGTCAGCATGACTTCTACTGCGTAACTGATTTCTTTAACTCTCCTCTACTCATTTTACTATGGGAGAGTCTGCTTTGCGAAATTGCGAACTTTGATCGACTTTCTTTCGCCAGCACTTTCACATTCCTCAACCACGTGTGCGTTACCTAATTAGCCACCACTGCTTTCATATGTTTAGTTAATCTAGTTGTATACATATAGCCTTAGAACAAACGGCCACCAAATGAAATGTAGTGATGGTGGTATAAGCTTACTTGTGATGGATTGTATCCAATTCAATTACCAGATTATGAGAGTGTGTTTCGAATTTCGAAGTCATCTGTTGGTTGTTTCGTAATTATCGAAGAAGTATGACAACAAATCATCTATTCCGTAGAGCATAAATATTTTGTTTTTAGTTTAAGATTCTACCATTTATCATGACGTTTTAGTTTGTATGTAATAGGTACGAGTTGCAGTTACAGAGGGAGGGTATTGTTTGAAACAATGAATGATTTTCAGCTGAAAATAAATGAAATAGCCTGATATTGTGTACAATTTTCCTTATTCTTATGCACTTCTGCGAATTATATTTATGTTTTTGTGATTTTATGCAGTACATTTCTATAGTAGGTGCTCTTAATATCCTTAAGCCTTCAATAATACACAATCACTGGTAAATAAAACATATTTGAATGGTATTTTAACTACAATTTTAAATTTTAGAAGTAACTACTCAGATTCTCATTTGTTATTAAATATGTGGTTTGGTATTTGGTTTAAATCATATTTAATACGAGTATGTATACGTAATTGTCATATTCTGTTATAAACTCCCTTTTCAATGAATTTAATCTCTATAATCATATCAGGATTTAGGTTATGACACTATGAAAATTATGTTGATAAATCGCCACGCAACAACGGTGCATTTATTTATTTATTTCATCATTTTATATGTATTTGTAATGCATATAAGTTAAGTAAGTTTGAGCAAGTAATTGAAATATTTTGCCAACTGTAATTGTTATCGTGGGCAGACTGCTAACTGTTAAATACTGTTTGGTGCTGATAAGCCCCCTCACAGCAGGATATGGAATGACCCAGATTACGTGCTGGGCTAGGCTAACTGAATGGTGCTGGCTACACGTGATTGATTACTCTTGAACCTTTTGTAAAAGATTCCATACAGTTATCGACAGGTATAAAAAACGATAATAAATAACTTCACTTAATACACATATCCAGTTTTAATAATAACAGTCCCTTACATATCCTGAAAGTGTTAGCCCATAAATATCCCACTGCTGGGAAAAAATAAATAGTAAGGTAATGTGGTTTATGAAGTCATATACTAGATTCGAATAAATATGACAGGTTTTCTTAATAATCAAATAACCTAAATTAAGGCCGCATTGGCGTCACGGTTCGACCTATTTATTCGATGAATTAAATAATTATCAAAGTAGAAAAACCAATGTGCTTCATTGATCAAAATAAGATTTCTCAAATCACCTTTATATGTTTAGCGCTAGAGTTTAAAATCGTAAAGCAGTTGTAACGGTGATACTGAGTGACGTAGTGCGCTTACGCAGAAAGTGAGTCACATCACATCGGATATTCGCGGAATTTGTCCGGTACAGGATGTCAGCCTGCTACAAGGATAGCAAATGTCAGCAAACTTACTTAGTACAGTCGCCAGCACATCAGGTTACCCACTTTTGTTGCAAACTATCCCTTATTACAACTGCTTAAGATACCACAGTGTTTACCTTGACGTGCTGTCGTCCGTACAATACCTAATGCTTATCAATCAGCTTAAATACGTAGGATGTATTGTGCCATTCATACGCTTGCATGCCAGAAGGTCTACTACGAAAAACGAAATACGTCAATACGATTATCGTTTATCGGACCCGTAAGATTTTTAGTATGGAATGCTTATTACGAAATGCTTCGGATCCGCAAAACGATTATCGTATTGACGGATTTCGTGTCTTGTAGTAGGCCTTCAGTTACGCACTAGGCATGGAACATATGAATAGCAAATGAAATTTCATATGAAATGAAATTCATATTCAGATACGAATCTGCAACTTTTTTCATATAGACTGCTACAAATCGCACTCTGCGAAATCATAATATAATACGCTTTTCACAAGTCAGCTGTGCGTGAGAAAGTAGACAACATTTGAATTTCAGTTGACAATGTGTTTATTCCCACCATTCTTATTCCGTCTATCGTTTAATTACCATTAACGGTTGGCTATTCATTATAGTAAAACATAGACCAGTGGTTTAAAAGTTATAAAGTAATTACAGACTTATTATTTACTTAAAGGTGGATTCTAAAATATTCGTCAATTATAATTACAAAAATAATAAGCACAATTTATAGTTTAATTAGTGATTCCCCGGTAGCTACTTTCCTTGGGTTGATTGATTCGATCACTCACGACGAGTGATAGCTTTGGTAGGCATTTAGGTAAATTCCGACGACTTGACGCTCTGATATCAGTAGGGCTGCTGTCAACAGACGCCGTTCTAAAAAATTACGCTGAATAAAGCCTTGAAGATACATGAAAACTATCATAAAAGTAACTGAAACCATTCAATAAAAACTTGGACCTAGAATGTAAAGAGATGAAATTGGTGTAAAATAGTAGCTTGTAGAATTACACTTCAGTAGACGGTGAACGCCTATAAACGTGATAACAATATAAGTAATTTATATTGTGTCTGGATTACTGTCAACTAAAGTGTTAACAAACTAACACCGACAGGGTTTTGTTAATTTTCTTACGTTATCTATTTGGAACATCCATCAAGGTCAATTCAATAACAAAGCTCTTTATTTTGGTTCTAATAACTTTAATCATATAACCATACGTTCAAACCAAACTTTATAAAGCAGTACAGCATAGTGTTTAGGACTTGCTAAGTTAGATTCCTATGTTCTGCGGACTAGCCATCTGTTAGGTTCTCGAAACAATTTCTACTAGTGGTAGCCCTAGTTTAATCGAGTGAGTCTAGATAAATAGCTGATAAGTGGGGCAAATGACATGACACGTGCCTTGTTTCTGCTATTGCGTACTCGTAGACGCAAATATCATTCGAAACTAAATGTATTACAGAACTACGCAATTTAATATATGTACACAATTATAAAACAGCTAAAATTATTGCGTCACTTTTTGCTTTGCCACTGAAGTCCTTAAGGCCTAGTTGCGTGATGAATAATTAACTAATGGTTGAATGTCGTTACCAGCGGTTTAATATTTACGATTGAACGTGTTTTGAAAAAAAAAATACATTGAAAAAATGACAGAATAGCTACAAAACGCGCACTATCGAAAATTTTCAACTGCTGGTAACGACATTTAACCATTGTTCATTAACTATCGACTGTCTGAAATAATCATAATAATCTGCCTTTTTTTTATGAGTTTCAATCAAACTTTTTATGTATTCGGGCAAACTAAATGAGTAATTATTCGAGTAACGGGCTAGGTAAGAAAACCTTTTGAAATACATGAAAGAAAAGCTACCCATTTTTAAACATGTGTACATGCATAACAATCAATTGATTTGAGTTTTGATTCTTTTGATATTTTTAGTTACCTATAACTTTTAAATGTCACCAGTTCGTTGCTCGGTCACCTCTATAATGTCTGCTTAAAGCTGTTCGATTGTATCTCGTCTGCCTAAAGAGGCATTTATTGAGTATATTAAAGGCGTCCTACTAAGACTTCCATGAAGGATAAGACCTTCAGAAATAAAAGAAACAGACAAATATATTGTCAATATTTTAAATTAATAATGGAAGCCATAAAGCATATCGATTGTTAGTAAGATGAAACATAGCTCTCGTACATAAATATATCAGGTAATAAATAATGCAAACATCTTCATAAATTAATAGTTTGTCATGTATCTAAATTATAATTAAATGGTACTGAAATCATTATGAACATAACATTTATTAATACGTAACGTGTGTACTTCTATCTACACTAATATTATATTGCTAAAGAGTTTTTATTACTTGTTTGAACTGGCCAATCTCTGGAACGTCTGCTCCGATTAGAAAAAGTATGTTTGTTAGATATATTGTTAAATAACTTATTTATCGGGGTAATACAGCTTTTTTAGTTAACATTAAAATTATTTTATCTTAGGTTGTGCTATTTGGTGTCACACTAGCAAGTTTCAAACGTATCACGTGCATATTGTGTCTGTTTGTCAAACATTTATCATCACATAACTGGCCGCAAACCGAGCTAGGTATAAAAGTAATTTCAATAACATGCACTAGGGCCTGTCGAGCAGTGTTTGCTCATCTGATACCATGTTCAGGGCTATTCACATATCGACTTCCAACTAAGTCCAGCAAATAGTGCATCGGAGTTTGTTCATTTCGCCTACATTTCGTTACCTCCTCTGTAATTCGGATTATGTACGAAGAGACATACTCTTGCGCTGTCAAACAGTTATGTTCACCATTTGGGCGCTTTGCAGACGGCGCGGCGGGGCGGGCCGGTACTTTTGACCGCGTCTGCCCGTCGATGCCTTCGACTGCCCGCCAGTAAGACAGAAAGAAAAAACGTTTATTCTGCACCAACATAAAATATAAAAATATTTTTAAAAAATGTTGCTTTTAGATACATTTTGCTCTTACTTCTAACATAACAATTATATTGGCACTGAAATGGCCTTCGTTCAGTATGTGTCAGTGACGGCAGAAGCACGTCACGACTACTGGTATTCTACAAAGACCACTTTGGATTAGCCCCGAGCGAGACCACCAGCTATCACAATAAATATCTATATTTAATCACATCTGACTTTGTTTAATGTACCATCACTATCATTATGTACCAAAATTCAAACAAATGAATGAAACTACGCCGCCAGTGCCCGGCGAGCACCTGTGGCGAGGACTTTTTGCCATTCATTACCAAGTTATGTTAGTAGGATTCCATTTGCGCTATTGTTCGTGGTGAAATTTACCGACCTGGCCCGCCCCGCCGTCTGCAAAGCGCCTATTTTTCATAGTTTCACTATAAACTAAAAGTTGTTAACGAAAGTGAGCAGACGAAAAACATTGAAACTAATCGACGTAGTACCCTGTACCACGCATGCAACCGTTTCAACAGTTATTAAAAGGTAAAAACTTAATGCGATCTCATGAATATTAGACGAATCTAAACAATACTCGATTTGAACGAAATGGAAGCGATTCGTAGTGACATTGACCGCATTACCGGAACCTTCTAGTCTGAATGAAGTGAGCGACGCGCCGGAAGGTTAAACGTTGGAGTTTGGACATTCTAGTTATCAGATTTTAGTATCTATTTACCTGTACCTAATGGTTTTTTGAAGAGACCTTTCAAAATTAACCGTATTCGACTCGCAGACCGCACGCGACTACGGCATTTAAGATGCTCTTAGCTAAAGAAAAGCTACATGGATATATGGCCCTTGAATATAACAGGGGCCTCCAAATCATTGATCTGAAAGTGTAGTAGGTTATATGTGCAGACATCACTCGTGTGTATGTCAAGACTTCGAGTAGGTACACCACAGATGGTAATAACATATAAAATATAGTACTCTATGCTAGTCTTATCTTCTATTCAAGTACTATTGGACTCGGACTTGTTGCCATGAGTAATCGTATCATTGTACTTTGTACCGTATATAAAATGAGGAAACTGACGTTGTAAACTTGTAATCAATTTTAAACCGTATCATATATGCCGTTAGCAAACTATTACTAATCGATTAGGCACTTGCTCGTTTGAGTAACGTGTTACCGATATGTTCCTAATTGGTTTTTATATATGTATCAATAGAATGACACGTGGGGTTTCACTAATATACATTTACCGAAAAAGATAACATAGAATTGGGAAATGCAGTTGCAAAATATCTAATTTTTTAAACCATTTAACGATACCAATATGTATGTAATTTTGACTAGAAGTGGTAATGAATTGTCTTAGGGATACTTTTTCGATGGAGTACAGACAGCTTTGCTGATGCACTACGAATGACATAAGGTTTTGTTGTTTAACTGTCTTTAACCTTAGTTATTATCCACCTGCTTGGCTGCTTGTGCCAAAAAAATATGACTTTATTCCAAAACTGCTGTCCAGAAATATGATTTTGAAACTCTTTAAACTTCGAACCATAACTATTAAAATAATACTGAAATCAGTATGCTGAATATGAACATTTAGGACAGTTGATGACCGTTTCTGAGTGTTTTTGACCAATCTGACCGTTAATTACCGTCAGTCAGATTCAGTCACTAACGTCATTTCCAACACTAAAGTACCTGGTAGTAGACATTCATATATTATAATCTTGCTGTATTACAATCAATACATGGTCAATGTTCGTCCAGAATACGTGGAGCACTAATTTATTTACCTCTTACGTATACAGATAAAACACGGGAAAACCCGTTTACTGAAATAACGTGACAGTTGATGTAGTTTACAATAGAAGTATTTATTTTTGAGTTTATACCATGATACATAACTTAATGACATGACACACTCCTTAGATCCAAGTCATGATTGATGGCATACATGTCTACATACATGTCTATATCTTACATGCTTGCTTACACGATGCATGGTCATAACCACCCACTAGTGATAAGCATTTAGTCTTTCCCAGAACTATTCCCTCCATTTAAATCCAGTGTTTACAACCTAGAACCATTGATAAGCTTTCTCCTTTTACTTCGATATTCAAAAAGGTGTCTATATATTTTGTGTCTTTCTATAGCATATGTAGGTATCTGTCACACACACCTTGTTAGGGCGGAGAGTAGCAAATAAAGTTAGCATTTTGAATATTACAAGTACTTGCAACAAACTACTTCAAACCAGAACTCATAAGCAAGGTCCAACTTGTGCTAGCTTGGTCAAATTCAAAGGTCGTAATCACTAACCTCGACATAACAGCTAAAAAAAAAAACGCGTGTCACTCTCACTGCTCTCGGCCTTGGCACCGATATGTATACACGCCTAAATCACTGCTACTCCTCTTTTTGATTACCTGTAAGCCTGATCAAGCAGTAATTAACTATTTATTAGGTCAACTAAGAATGTATATTGATTTGATTATTAAAACACGAGCAATGAATTATATCATATACTTTTTTCAATAGGAATCGGAAGATAACTTCCTTTGCTATCCTGTCATCGTGCTCTTAATTCAAGTCGGGCCTTTCATTGTCTTTGCCAACACTGTGACATGGTGTTCCCAATAATATCCTCGGCTTGTCTTAGAACAATGATATACATATCAAACCTTACGTACAATATAACTTTTTAAAACAACTTGCGAAAAATAAAGCACTGAAAATGACACAGCTTGTCCTTCACTGTCGTTGACTGATCGTCGACCGACAGTCATGTCAAAATGATTAGACCACTTTTTAAAGATTTTAATTGAAAATCAATATGAGTAGAACTGCAGTTTATAAGTTAAATTTTCTCGTTTATGCAGGACTCTATAAGATACACTCAATGACCTGGACATTATATTATATCGCATTTGTTGTCATCAATATGGACCGGAAAGAAAGTATCGTAAACCACTTCAAGGATGCGACGGTAAATAGTAGCTTGTTTCTTATTCTGTATTAGATCTAGTGAAGAAAGTAAAATAAGTACCAATTAATTTAGTTTATTAAAGTTCAATATGTTACAAGTATAGCTTAGGCAAGCCAGATGGCATTATGTGTACCTTTGAACAATAATTTGCATTGAGTCCATTTTATTTTGAATAGCTCTATCAACACTTTTCGCATCAAGCCGGCGAGTTGACGCATAAACCAAAGATATGGATATCAGAAATAAAGAAGATAGAGAAATGCCCATCCGGGTACCAGAGCGCGGATGGCACCTGTGAGACTGTGTAATACCGTGGCTATACAACTGTTATTATGAGTGCTAGTGCACCGCTTGACTGTCGAAACGCAAGCTTATTTTGTCTGCCTCATATAGTGTTTCATGTAAGGTTTAAAAGTCGTTTATTTTTGCATATAGACCCACTGGGGGCACTTCAAGCCGGTTTCAATGCATGGTGATAGGTGATCATCATACCTGTCAAAATAACCCTTATGTATATTTAGATTTTTAGTAGTTACCGAGGAAAGCACGTAAAGCCGTTGGTCCTGCGCCTGATCTCTCTCCGGTCGTGTCAGATTGCTGTCCCATCGGGCTATGAGATTGAAAAGAATAGAGAGTGCACCTGTGTTTGCGCACATACTTGTGCACTATAATATGTCCCGCGCAGTCGGTTAGTCGTTGTGACTGGCCATCGTAGTCGAAATCGGCTAGGGAGATTATTATTATTAGTTACCGAGATATTTGCAAATAAAGTTTGTATGGAAAATATTATAAATGCTACTAAAAATAAGTTTTCTTAGTCTTACGTAGCACACTACTCAATATAAACTGATACTTATTCTAAATAATATAAAAATAGGGATTCATTTGCTAAGTATGGTGGTCACTTATCACGACGCATCGGTTGAAACGTTACTTGATCATCCTTTATATTATGGCCTAAAACAGCATCGCGATTAATTTGAAGTCTATATGTTTTTGATTGAAATCATGGTTACTGCGCAGCGTTTGTTAACTTCCTAGCTACCGGCAGGGCAAGCAAATGATCAGTAATGGTAGCTATCTAGGCGCGCTGTTCTTGAAACCTTTTGTACGAAAACTCTGTGCTAAAGCAATCAATCCTTTAGCCCAAAATTTCACCTAAAGATAACAAGAAAGATTTGACCCGTTACCAAATCTTCTTCTGTGTTTTTATAATCGAAATAGCCAATGAATTTTCCCAGACCAAAATCCAACAACCAAACGCTTCAACTATTTTCAAACGGTGCCCTTGCACTATTAATAATTCTTTAAAATGACAACAGCTTATTTATATGTATTAATTAAAGTGTCCGTTGAAGCGAATAGTGAACCATTGTATTATCTAGCTTAGAGAGTTTCATATAATCGCATATAACGTGTTCATTTGTATATTCTTATCATAGCTCTTGAAAACTCCTCATGGTTAGAACGGTGAAAGTATTTATTGTGGAGACAACATAAACTAGTTAAAATTATATTTAATGTGTAAAAACTTGTTTGATTCTTTATTTTAGATTGTAGCGATATCTAGAATTGTACCTCTTTCCCCCTAATCGTTCTAATCTTGGTACCTCTTTGTGACACAGTGATTCCACGACACTTTATTTAACCTATATATTTCCGCTAATTCCAGTACCTGGACATCGGCGAGGACATGAACGTCCCCGATGACTTCACCCAGAGCGAACTGCAGACGGGGAAGTGGTGGCGTCATCTCCTCGCCGGAGGCATCGCGGGAGCGGTCAGCCGTACCTGCACGGCGCCACTGGACCGCCTCAAAGTGTTCCTACAGGTAACAACTCCCTTGTATATCCTGCTGTCCTGGTAACTGCTAAGACTGAAGAACTGGTAAGTAGTAGCGTCATCTCTTCGGTGAAGTGTTTAGTGTTTCTACAGGTAACCCTTTCATGAACTAGTGACTTGTTAGTGCTAGTTAGTGGTGGCTTCATCTGGCCAGATACATCGCGTGGTTATCTGACTTTGTTCGTAGCTGTACTATCTCAAAGTGTTCCTACCAGCAACAACCCCTTTGTATCTCCCGCTTTCCTAGTAACTGCTAAGACTGAAGGACTAGCAGCGTCATCTCTTTGGTGGAGTCTTATGTAGCTATCGCGCGGCTAGCTAGACTTGCTCGGCCCCGTTGGACTGCTTTAGTGTTTCTACACTAAACTGTTCATGAATGGGTTTCATGAACAATGGGTTTCATGAACAGTTTGGTGTCTTATGCTGTCCAGCGAGCTTGTTAGTGGTAGCTACATCTTTTGGTTCTCTGAATTTGTTCGTCGCTGTATTATCTTAAAAGTGTTCCTACCGGTACCGGTTCCCCTGGTATATTCTGCTGTCCTGGTACCGGCGAGCTTGTTAGTGGTGGCTTCATTTGACTAGAGATATTGCGTGGTTTGCTGAATCTGTTACGCGCCGCTGAACCGCCTCAAAGTGTTCTTACAGGTAACAATAAAGCCCCTTGTATGTTCTGTTATACTGGCAACAGCTAACCGCCACAAAGGTTTTCCTAGAGGTAATTATGAGGGCATGGACCCTCTTGTATCTTCTGCTGCCCTGGTACCAGCTAGCTACTAAGTGGTGGCGTCATTTCCTCGCCTTTGCGATCAGATTTGAAGTGTTCCTCAGGTTTCATCCACATGAACCCTCTTAAATCTTCTGAGGTTCAAGTACCAGCTAACTGCGTTACAAATATTATTAGGGCACCATACTGGCAATATAAATCCCAAAAATAATAGGTAATTTCTTGTGATTAGGTGTTGTATATTTAACTACTTACTAGGTGATCGATTGCCCTAGTTTCTTGTTAGGAAGTACCTAACAGCTGCGATTGGAAGCGTGAATCACTTCATACTTATGCAATGATCTTTCATTTCAATATCCACCATATTTTGTATTGGTTCCTTGATACTCACCTTAATGGATAATTAATGGTAAAGGTAATCATTTTTTTTCTATTTTCCAGGTGAATCCAACCCGAGAGAACATGAGTAAATGCTTAGGAAAAATGTTAAGCGAAGGCGGTATCGGCGGCATGTGGCGGGGGAACGGTATAAACGTGATCAAAATAGCCCCAGAATCGGCCATCAAATTCGCAGCATACGAGCAAGTGAAGCGTCTCATAAAGGGTGGAAAGAATCAACCCTTAGAGATACACGAGCGGTTCGTGGCGGGCGCGACCGCCGGGGCTATCAGTCAGACTGTGATCTACCCACTAGAGGTGCTAAAGACAAGATTAGCTTTAAGGAAGACCGGCCAGTACAGCGGTATAATGGACGCGGCTAAGAAAATATACGCGCGGGAGGGTTTGAAGTGTTTCTACAAGGGCTACATTCCGAATATTCTGGGGATCGTGCCGTACGCGGGGATCGATCTGGCGGTGTACGAGACGTTGAAGAAGAAGTATATAAACAAGTACCAGGCGAACAACGAGCAGCCGGGGATACTGTTGCTGCTGGCTTGCGGCAGCGCGTCGTGCACGCTCGGGCAGGTGTGCTCGTATCCGCTCGCGCTCGTGCGCACTCGGCTGCAGGCGCAAGGTAACTATCTAATTTTCTTATCATATGAATAATTTAGCAACACAGCTACTCTTGGATGGAATATTGCATGCCACTGGAGAACAATGTAGATGTTTCTACAGATAAAATAATTTACTTATAAATTGGTATTGATCGTCATGTACAGATCCAATTTAATTTAATTTCAAATCGATTCTGTAGTTTCATTTCATCGATTTGTTTCTAATTAACTGGTTTTGAAAATACCTTTTCTCACTAGTACAAAGCTACATTATATCAGAGCGGCAAGTTAATAATTTAAATTATAATGCCATGGCATTATATTGATGTTGTGAAACATAATTTATGTAGTTTGTTTGATGGATAAAATCTCAGAGATGTTTAGTATTAAAATTAAACGTTAAAAATTTATCAAACTCAATTGTTTGAACATTTGCACATAATTAGTATCAATATTTTACTTTGTACGCATTAAAAGTTGTAAATTAGCTAATGCATGTTAATTAGTTTCTTACAGTAAAACTTACGTAATGGTATGGCGGCATTTCTATTGCAATAATAATTCGTAACGTAACGATATAACGATTTTGCGTCATTCGTGGTTTATCACGAATGGAATAACACTATTATTTTATGAATTACTAGCTTTTGCCAGCGACTTCGTCCGCGTGGAAAAGTGACTTCTTTCTCCCGTTTTTTACACATTTACCACTATATCTTTGCTTCTATTGGTCGTAGCGTGATGTTATATAGCCTATAGCCTTCCTCGATAACTGGACTATCCAACACAAAAAGAATTATTCAATTCGAACCAGTAGTTTCGGAGATTAGCGCGTTCAAACAAACAAACAAACAAACAAACAAACAAACAAACAAACAAACAAACAAACAAACTCTTCAGCTTTATAATATTAGTATAGATTAGCGATCCCGGCTAACTTCGTGTCGTTGCCCTCGGCGGCCGCGTCCTCGTTGCTTAATTATTGTACTATCCTATATTTCATGTATATAAACCTTCCCTGGACTTCCACGAATATTTCAAGACTAAATTCAGCCAAACGGTTCAGTCGCTCTCGAGTTTTAGCGAGATTAACACAAATATCAATTTATTTTTATAGATATAAAAGATAATAACATACTTAACTAACTGAGATATAATTAATACTGGCATATTGTTGAAATGAGACTTATTTACTGTAGAAAGTTACATACGTACATTTTCGTATGCCAAAATGGCTGATCACAGCATGTACCTATTTTTACCTTATCTGTAATAACATCATTATTTACCTGTTTCACAAATAAAATGATTTGATTTGATTCGTATGCGTCCCTCAAATGTTCCCACGAAACGAAACTGCTTTTGCTAAGCTTAAGTTACGAATGAAATAAATATTAGGCAATTTTAAGAAAGTTTTAACGAACGCTTCGTTTGTTCATTTTAGCTCGATCGAAACGCTTGCAACAAACTATTAGTGTATAGGTAATTCTGTTCGCTTCGTAGCGTTTGCTACGTGTATAGGTATAATAAATAAATAAATCGCCTGGTTTCTAAGTAAGGATTTTTTCCTTGTGTATCCGAAATCCGTGTGTCCGAAGTACCAGACATCGATTATGACGGGGACGTCTCCCATAAATACTTAAATATATACATATAACATCCATTACAATTCATCACACTAAAATTTGCCCCTTTCGGGATTCGAACCCGCGACCTATGGTTTAGTAGTCGGGAGCGCTGACCACTGCACCAAACGAGTCGTCGGTATACAATACATTTGTCATCTTGACTCCACCGTTTGCAACACGCATCGCATTAACCGTTCATGTCTCTTTTTGTTTCAGAAAAAGCAGCCCAAGTGTCAGAAGGTACCATGCGCGGCGTGTTCCGCGCGATAGTGCAGCGCGAAGGCTTCTCCGGCCTGTACCGCGGCATCACGCCGAACTTCATCAAGGTGATCCCCGCTGTGTCCATCTCGTACGTCGTCTACGAGTACGCCAGCCGCTCGCTCGGCGTCAACATGACGTGATCTGCCCGCTGACAGCGCGCCGCGCCGAGAACTAATCAAACATTGGCGTAACTAGCGCTAGTATCGCAACCCCACAACAAAATGTTAATTATTTTTTAAGAACATGAAAGGCGATTTGCTTGAAAACAACTGCCTGACGAGTCAATCGATCGCGTATACCGACAATGTGGCCCAAAATTACTCGATATAGGGGAAACGATATCGCGCGCTTCGCAGCACCTAGTTACGCCATTGCTCGCATCACATTCTATCTTAAGCATATTAGCAAATCTTGCATTTGATTGTACATAGCTCTCGTGTTAAGTCTTATTATTTATTCGTGAAATATTCCATTAATTTAACAATTCTCGTCCGTTGTTATGTACACAGTAATTTATTAAGCCTATTATTGCGTTGGTTATGTATCGATGGTTGCATTTCTAAAATTGATAATTATTGTGATCTTGAGAATTTGCGTTTGTCTTGAAAATATGTGACACGCCTGCTTGAATGCACGGCAGCATCTGTGATTATAATAAATTATGTAATTTTTTTAAGTTTTTTCTTTTTATTTGCATTTCCTTGGTTTCATGCTTTTTATGCTTTTTCGTAGATTCATCATTTTAATTGGTATATTATGAAAAAGAGGTAGCTGCATAACTAACATAGGAAGCAAAAAACAGCTATTTAAAAAGTTTTTTTTTTGTTGTAAAATACACCTCGTACTTGTATTTATAATTGCAGTCAGAAATTAAAGCAATTTATATACGAAGAAAGGGATAGTAGTATAACTACTTACTGATCGATATAGAGGTATCCAGTTAAGCAAAAGAAGCGATGCTCCTACGAGAGCTATGTGTACTGTTTAAGCATGGAAGTATGCCGAGAACTTGTGAAAATTAGTAGCTAGGCATTTATTCTGAATTTGACTGTTGCGTTAGAGTTATCTCTTGAGTCGAACTAAAGGAAGCAATACTATAACATACGGCATTATATCGATAGCAATAGTATTGTTAAATATTATTGAATATTGAGTTTTTATGTGTGTTGATGTTTAAAGAATACTGGACTATTCGATACACGACTCCTTTTCAAGGTCACAATAGCATCGATATACTTATTACTTATCGATGGTTTAAAATGAGTATTGCTCTGACTATTTCTAAATAGATTTTGCAATATTAATCGGGGGTTTTCCGCGTTTATGTCGTAACTCCTAGTCAAAAGCATTTCCATATATACTGTATATTCAGCCTGCGGTATCACACTAACATCCCTAATTTGGAGTTTTGGACAATACTCCACCGAAAAGAGCCTAGATCTTGATCATTAATTTGCAATATTAACTGACAGTGTTCATTTTCAACTTGTATTCCTTCCTACCGAGCTGAATCATAGATAGAAAATAAATGCTAAATATACATTCCCATACTCTACTCCGCGTACTATAAACATTTTATCTCGGCGTGTTATCTATAAATAGTAATAAATAGGTAGGTTTTTGGAAGTTATCTTGCCTTTATCGATGTTCGTATGTAGCTGTAGGTAGTTTTTGAAATTTCTCGTAGTTGATGTTGTAGGTAGGTAGTTTTTGAATTCTCAGATATAATGCGTGAGTATAGACACGGTTTATAATATAAAGTAGGTTTACGGTCGAGCCTGAAATGATGTCCACCTGTAGTCTGTTCCATCGAGCCAATCAAGAAGGATGACAGGGCAATGCTGGATGTGTCGTACGAAACTAAAAATTCATAATTATAATTTTAAAAAAATTTTCTTGTAATAAAGCATGCGTGAAACGGAAAAATGTGTGATGCCAAAAAGTTATCAGCGATCTTCATAAAAAATCCAATCGCAGTGCTTCTGAAGAAGTAATTCGTGTTTTGGGGTTCTTGAAGTCGCTCGCTTGTGTAATGAAAATGGATCCATTTTCTTTTTTCTGTGGTTTGCGGCAAATTTAACTGAATACTGCCCAAGGGTCGTTTTCCATCAAAATAGAGATGAATAATCGCACACAAGATATGGAGGCGAAAGAAGTTCACTGATCGAATTTTCTTTTTCAAAGAAAATACAGTTATTGCTATATCCGGGTCATGATTTCTATGCATTTTGATTTCTTTTGTGCGGTAGTTTTTTTACGTGGATATATTACTTGATTTTTTCGGTATTAACAGTGATACTCGTAAATTACCACACGAAATAAGTTTGATCACGCGAGAATCGGCCTCCTGGTCTTATGTAAGACCAACAAAAATACTTTAATATACCATATGCCATATGTACCTTTTGTTTGTGCATGAAGTGTAATAAATAAATAAATTAATTAATGGCACAGTTCTTTTGTCACTGTAGTTCAGTATGCACCATTGCAATCTCGTCTCCTTTTAGGTCCGAGACTAATCTAGTGACAGTCACGGACGAGTAAATTACTCGTCCGTGGTTACAGTCGTGTAATAATATTGCGAACATTTCTTTCCTAATTGTCTACAAATATTTCTAGATCCAGTCAAAGCAGGATAGGTACTGAATGCGGCATCATACGGTTAGGGATAGTCTCTTATAAAAACAAGGCGGCTGTGATACGAAAGGTTGGTTAGAAACATAGATGAACTAACGCAGGCCAGTTTAACGATTTAATGCTCGCCGCTTCAAGAACTTTTTTATAATGCATGCATGTTTTGTAAGGTACGAAAATTATAAAATGGCTTCGCTTTATACCTATAAGTAATATTTGATATGTTTTTAGATGTCAGTTTCAAATAGTTAGGTATATACTTACTGATGTTAAAATTTTAGATAGTTAACCAATTTTACGTGTCGTGCATCTTTCTAGGTAGTGTTGCTAGGCTTTCCATGTTTTGAACATTATTGTAAAGAGTTAGTTATTAGTAAAGTCGAAAGAAGAACATCAGAACACCAATCAAATAAACCCTATCATATTTATCGACGAGAATTGCTCATTGTTTGAATAATTTTTAATATCTCTTCAATTAGAAAATGTTTGCAGTCGCTAACAAACTAACTCATGTTTGTCTGCAAAGCTTCTAAATTCGGCTAAGGCTTGTGGTGTTTTTAAGCAGCTACTGTTAACATTTTCGTATGTCTATTGTAACACTGCATTTAACTTGTGAAAACTATCGACGTAGGTAATCTCAATGAAGCGGTTTACCTATGTAAACCACTTAATTTAGACTTCGCCTGCGGGGCACAGGGGGAGGCAAGAGCGGGGCGAGTGAGGGGTGCGCGCGGAATGGATACGATACCCCGATGGATGGACACACACGCCCCGGGCAGGTGTATCCATTCCGATTTCTGCGGACAGGCCGCCCGCACCACTGACGCATCGCGCAATGAAAATTAATTTTTGCTCCGTAGCAAGTTTTGTATTCCGAAAGTTAATAATAACTATTATATTAGTTGACATAAACAAATTAGATTAATCTTTTCCACCGTCATATCAGCTATAATCCGTCGATCTACAAGTTTCATTAATAACTAAAAAGTGAGTTTGCAGCTTCGTTCAGTAGATTGGTAGGTACGTAGGTACTTACATAATTTTTCAGTATAAATATACTAGTTTCATGTAATGGTATGGTAATATACATATATTCCAAGTCCGCTACCTATCCCTAATAAATTATGGTTTTGGATATATAGCATCGTGGTAACAGTATTCTTGGAAATGATTGAGTACTTAGTCGTTCAATAAAATTCTTACAGGATAAAAAAAATTCCTCTGCACCGTACCATATCATGACCGTACTAGAAACGTGTCAACACGAGCTCTACCTTGCCAACTGAATGGAGCGAGAGCAAGCGCGAACGCATTTTGCCGGTTCTGAATTCTGGAGCTCTATTTTTGAATCACACGCTTCAAGATGGCGAGCGATTTTCGTTTGAAAACGAATAAAAAATCAACGAAAACCACGCGAAATATAGACGTGAGTACTCACAAAATTGAGCAATGCAAATCCTTGCTTTGTAGATTACAACTGGTTTTCATTCCAAAATTCGACTTTAATTATTGAATATCACACGCCATCTTGAAGCGAGAGATTAAAAAATAGAGCCCCTGATACGCTTTGTGCATGGCCCGCAACGGTGTTGATCGGTGACGCAACGGTCTAGTGGGCAAGGTGTCATAGTTTTCAACACAAATAATAAATTTACCCCGACATGTGCCTAGCACGGTGATGGTATGCCACGGTGTGTTGGACAAAATCTGTTAAGCGCAAAACACACTGAAACAAGACCGGGACCGTTCTGAGGCGAGATTTCGTAACAAGCTTGGTTATTTTACGATCTATACGATACGATTCATGCAATGCCACACTGACCGGCGAGTGTGTTTTGCGCTTAACATTATATTCCCATACTTCACAAATAAGTAGCACATAAATAATTAGCAACGTAATGACCGTAATTGTTAATAACCTGGAAAATAGTGAGATATTAACAAAGTGTCTTCATGAATGTTACAAGCAATAAACAGTGAGTATTTACTTATTTAATAATTATGTATTTCATAAGCGCTTAAAAAAACCGTCAAAAGCAATAGTAGTAACGGGTAGTTTTACGTTTCATTATATTCGTACATAGCAATGTCCATACTCTATGATCGTCGTGACTTATACTGTGAGTAAGAATTGGTGTATTAATTCTTGATATAAGTAGGAACATACATTAGTATTTATTATATGTATAACTACTGGTTCCGTAACGTTCTGCAGCTAAAAACACATGAAACACTCCCGTCAATATTCCGAGTGATATTCGTTCGGAATTCAGTGAAAAGTCAACAAAAATCTCGTAATAAAATATTGATTGTGTGGATTTTATCCGGTCTTCATTTAAAAAAAAAAACTTTTTAATAAACGATAGTCACACGCCATTTTGACTCGAGTGATTCAAAAATATAGCAATTTTTTCACTGCATGCTTCGTTGTATTCAATTAAGTAGCAATATCTACCAATTTATAATGTGCCGATATAGCAAAGAGGTTAGAGTGTGTCGGTCGGAGTTGTACCTTATCTAACGATGCCTTACGAACAAACTTACTCATTAGATTTAAAAATGTTTTATTATGCTTACGCATTTACTAAGGTGTAAAATGTATTTTGTTGAAATATTTCAATATTGTAATATTAACAAATATTTGTCTGTTGTTGACACTTTAACGTAATAATACATATTCCAAATTAATTGGTCATGTTTTTTTTATTTAAACCTTAGAATAACCCACCCTGGTGGCCTGGGTTTGAAACAACGGGCTTGCTTTACCTGCTTTAAGGCTAGGCAGGGTGTAAAGTCACGGACGAGTTTTTACTAGTCCGTGGTGTAAGTATGTAACATTCTCAAGTATATAAGGGATTAAAACAATAAAGGAATTAATTTTAAATGACTTTGACTTTCTGTACCACGAGTTTACGTCGGTTTGACTTGCTAGCGACGACTTAACTTTTTGTATGGAAAGTGTAATTTTTTACGTAGTTGCTAGCGAGTAAGACTGTCGTAAAATCATGGTAACGGTACAGATCTCTCGTTTTGATCTCTGACGTTTCGGAAAATGTGTTACACTAGCGTCTCAAATTGCCGAAATCGACCATAAAAATTGCTAGTTTTCTAACTGAAACTGGATGCAATGCAAAGCAACGCTTAGCGTGCAACGGCAGCTATGCAGTGCAGAATCTAGGTCATATAAATACCGCAAGAGGTCTCCGGCTACCTTTTATTCTACTCTACCCTAGTAGCTTTTCAAACCTTTTTAAAGGCGGAGGTAATTGCCTTGGATGGTGATGATGAGCATCACATCTTTTTACTCACTTACCTTTAGCTGTCACGCATAGCGCTATTTCGTGCTAGATAAAATCGAATTGGCAATTTGACTTAACTGCGGTAGTTAGTAAAAAAGCAACAATAAACTAATATTAAAAGATGCTACAAATAAACCTAAATTACTGCAATATACCTACTTACACACGATAAATAGATTATACAGCGTATCCCTGGATAAAGTGCAATCCCAATTAAAGGTAAGAGGTAGAAGTGTTTATAAATATTTTAGCTTCTATTGAAGTATGAAATTTTCCTCTTTAACTGTGGACGTTACGTGCAAAAAACAAGATAAATTATGCAAAACAGTAGTAATCAAGTTTTGCTTTCTGTACGGAAAATGATCTTTTTGTATTATTTTTCAAACCTCAAAAAATCATAAAAAAATAAAACTAGATAATTTTATGATTTAAAAAATACTAAATAAATAAATCACTCTGGATACGATCTCCTAAGGTTGATCACTGCTAGCGTTACCTTTAAGGAAGAGAATCCTTTTGTGTTATCTTACTTTTTGCGAGTTAATATTATTTAATGTTCATTTTTGGTTATATGTTTTTTTCACCGATATCAACTCCCTTTAAAAAAAAAGATGTTTTCGCACGTAGCGTCACTGTACAAAATGAAAATGTATTTCTTCAATATAAGTTAAAACATCGAATATATATAAATTTTTTCACTTATCTTTATCGTTTCGTTTTAGATCTACTTTCACCTCGTATCGGGATTTCACTTTATTCAGGGACACACTGTATATTGCATTTATTGTGTGTTAAGTTACGGAAAATATGATAGTGCAGTAATTTAAGTAGATATAGACGAGTACCGGTTATTTATTTTAATCAGTCAGGTATCAAACGACTGCCGGGAGTCGCATAATAATGGAATTTCTATTGTGTCTCGTTCACACATACTTGACGAGTTAATTATAAACTTATTGTTGTTTTTTTATTATATCTCTGTTAACACTTTTCACTGCACCCAATGTCACCTCTCTGCAGAACCTAAATGCAGGTATGACTGGCAGGGAATGCTTCGATCAATAAATCTACTATTTTGGAAGATTATATATCATGGGGTACATGGACTCTACACCCACGTGGAACCTAGTTTTCTTACTGATGTCATCGTCATTGAGTAAGTACTGTCATCGTCTTACTAACTTAACTAATTTATTTAAATGAATGACTACGATTTCTATGGATAATTTTTGCCTACTTTTTACAATGCCCACATTGAGTCGATGCCAAACTATTTATGTGTTATATTAATAATACTTACCCTTAACAATAAAGTCACATTTAGGAATATTATCACGTTTCCGAGCATCATGATGTGACATCAACATAATAGACTGTCACCCTATTATACTCCATTAAAATCACTCAATAACAGAGCCATATTTCGCTAAGTAGGCCTTTCATTGAGCACAAATCCAGCCTCTATCTCCTTCTACTGAGAATAAAAGAAAGAGAGGAACGTTTGTCAAAAACTCGAGGTAACTGTCATCGGGTTTCAACCAATAAACCGTGGGGATGGCACGGCTATTATGTCCAAATGACAATACACAAATTGACGCGACCGAAAGACTATAAACTTTAGAAGTTAATACGAGTAACCTTTGCCGACTCCGCTTTTGTTGCAAAGAGGGCTTTATGGCTAAAGCCAATAGGAGTGAAAGTCGTGTATTTATTTTGGAGTCTGTAAGCAGATGATTTGGTGTTATAAGCGTTAGAGGGTACGGTTCAGATTGGGTTGTTTTTTGTTCATGAATAGGGCTGCCGCAAAAAAATGAGTAGGGAGTGAACAAAAGCTCATAAAAGTTGGAGATTAATCGGGGATTTGGACACAATATACGCGCGGTGCACATGTTGCTGCGAGAGTGCAAGCCCGCTGCGGGTTTGCCGCGGTGACTCGCCGACGAGGGAGCATCCCTGACTTTCAATGATTCGCAAATAATGATCTCAACAAATCGGTCATTTCTTTGTTAGAAACGCAAAAACAGACCGTGCAGCCTTGGCTATAAAGTGATATAAGCAGTATCTTTCTTGGGTGTTATATAACTATTTTTTAAACTACTAAGTAGTTACTGACTTTAAAATTTGTACACTAGATTAGATAACTAAAATTTGAAACTTTAATTTAGAAAATTGGTTACAACCTCTTTTTAAAGTTTAATTATAATAATTTTAAGTTGAATACTTATCACATTTTTTTTAAATTATTTGAAAAGATTTGTGGATTTCTAAGCAATTAAAAAGTTCCAAATATCACGCTGTGACGATACGAGTACATATTAGCATTTCGACCGTTAGTAAAAAGTACGTCAACGGTTGGTGGTGTCATTGTCACCCAGCCTATTTAAAATGTTCCTCAGAAGAAGTCTTAAAATCCCTGTATTGGTCTATTTTATTTAATAAGTTTTATCAGCCCATCATTCAAAGGTTAAGACCAAGCAATGAAAGTTCAAAACATCCTATAAAGGGAATCTCTTGGATGGAACTCAATTTTTGACTTCGTAACTTTGTTTAGATGTTAGGAGGTGAACACATTAAAAGTCCTAGCCTATGGCCCTTTAAACGGGAAGAGGGAGTGGGTTTGAAGTAAAAAATGATTTTTCGCATATACCTCATAAAAATAGGCGTCCTGCGACATGAGACTCTTTTTACAAAATTAAAGCTGATATTGAATTTTCTACATACTTATCTTGCTTCTAGTTTTACTTTTTTTGCCTGATCTATTGTTCCTCTTCAAACTTAGCAGGTTGAATAACTACCTACCTGAATAAAAATAAATGACTGTAATTTTCAAACAGGGGCTCGAATCCTCTTGTTAAAAATCTTTGTAGGTGTTATTATATGAGCAACTTAAAATTATTCTGGATTATTAAATAAAATGTACTTACTAAAAAAATACGAGTTAGTGTGCAAAATGATAACTCGCTGCCACATCCAAATATATTATTATGAGCTAAAGCGAGTTAGGATGCCCTTAGGAAACACTACGCAAATATTTCAACCTCGAATACAGTACATCATTGAAGCGTTAACCTAGTAAGCACTCAACTTCAGGTAGATGAGTAATCCCGGCTTTGAACCTAGCAAAACACAATGCTTTCAAATTCAACCAAAGATTAGCGCTAGCATTTCATGTTCGCACGCGGTGAGCCACGCGCCAGTATCTACAGCAGTGAAATAGCATAATAATATTGTTTATAACTTTATTTTGAACATCAAGTTATACATGTTGCTTATAATATTTAATACATCTAATATATATCTACAATATGAGCTGGCAAAACATACGAACTCGCTAGCGCAATAAATTAGTTCATTAATAAACAAAGCTTATGTATAGTATATAGTGCTCGAATAAAATTATGTAAGCACTTAGGTATATGTTTGTAGAACCTATGTATGTAAAAGCTGATCAGCCCCTATCTACGAACAATTATCACATATAAATCCGCAGAAATAACTTACAAATACATATTTTTTAATTCGTCTCTACATAAATCAATATTGCAGTAAATAAATATATTACAGGTTTCCATAAATAAAACGTCGACCAAGATAGTTAAGTGCCAAAGAGTAGATAATACTTACAATTTATAGTTTAGCCGCTATGATAATGCTATTTAGACCTTCTCAATTTTGATAGAAAAATTGACAACGACTGTAAGTTTGACATTCTTTTCATACATTTTTTGTCAAAATTTAAAACACCAAAAAGTGGCTCAATTACAGCATATAACTGGTAGTAATAGAAAAAAAGGCATCATAACCTCAATAGGTGTTTCGTGAATAGTATCAATAAATGCACTATCCACGATACAGCTTTTACAACTAACTAACTTACATTTATTAATGGTTATATATCGCGTTGGTTACGCGGATAATAATTATCACTTTAGTATACAATATACACTCAGAAAGAGACATAAATGGTTGTTTAACTAACATTACCTTTGCAAGGTGTTTTAAGAGGTGAATGAGACCAATCAATAAAATGACTTTAACTACGGGGTGATTGTCAAAGGTTAGAAAAAGTTTTGGACACAAATCAGATTGTTGACAATAATATAAGGAAAGCCTGATTATTTAAATGAAGAAATAAGTTGAAATTTTGCTACACCTTGGATGTCACCCTGTATTTTACATAAAATATTTATAGGTCGAAAAACCGGAATGTTTAAAATGTAAATGCATTTAGGTACTTGACTAGATATTCTTAAAACTGCTATTCTAAAGAAAAACGATAGTACATAAAAGAGAAAACAAACGATTTTCGGGTAGCTACTTAAAATTACCAGTTATGCTAGCATACGCTTTATAGTATTTTCGGCAAATCGAGAATTTGGATAAAGTGTAATTATAGGTTCATGGAACTCTCGTCACATATTTTTTACAAATCTATTAATATACGCTAGTTCTTACATGGTATTCATGTAAACATATTAACATAAATAACTTTTCTTCACATATAACATTTATACAGGGTGTTTGGTACACCGTGTGCCAAATTCAAAAGGCTTATATAGTGGTTATTCTTTTGCTATCGTTTCTGCATTTAAAAAATAAAGCTGCAAGTAAATGAAAAAATATGTTCAACAACTTTGAATGTGTGTGTATAAAAAAAATATGGCTTGTGAATGTGATTTTGATGTCAGTAAAACCGCAAAGAAATGCATGATAACATACAATAATATATAGCATAGAGAAAAACCATTCCAATTTTCAATACAATATAATACCAAAGCCAAATTTTGAATACATTACACGAAGAACATAAAAAACCTATGTTAAAAAAACCGACGACCTATAAAATTTAAAATGCACGATAGTGAATGGCCTCCATTAATGTATTTAAACTATTTCAATTTGGCAAACGATTATACCAAACAATATGTCATTTTTATAGCAAAACCACATTTAACATCAAAGCGTCCGAGTTATTTATTATACATAACTCGATATTGATTTCTATGCTATGTCTAAGTAGCACGAAGAGCAGAATTGTCTGTCAGCATTGTCACTTGCTAATAAATGCTTTCTTCACTAGAAAATTGCAATGCGATGTCAACCAAGTCATGTAACAGTCCTGCAAAATAGATCCGCATCTATAGAAGGGTAAATTTTCGAACCGTCCTTTTTTTCGTCATTACGGTGGCAAATTTTATTTTTCACTGTTCATCGAAACTAAATGCGTAAGAATATAGATTTAGATGCTATTAATCTAATAATTTATAAGGCTCTCTTTAAACCTAATTACTTTCGGAGATATAAATAAATTTTGAATTCGCGCCACCTAAATGATGATAAGAGCCACCGAAATTACCCTATCAATTAAACAACTAAGCAAAATTTTAGAAATATTCAAATAAAAATACGTTAGTGTATTTCAATATTTTTTTTATATTAATCAACGTTTAAATTAGGAACTTTTTCGAAACAGTAACATATTTTTTTTATTACAAGTACTATAATTCTGAAAGTTTGAGCTAGGCTTCTTCTTCTTCCTAGCAACTGTCCCGTCTGGTGACGGGGTCTACTTTCCAACTATTCTTCCTCCACTTTGCCCTATCCTGGACGTTGTTCTCGGTTTAGTCACAGCTTTCTAGGTCTTTCTTAATGACACTCAATCATCGCAGTTTAGGATTTCCTCTTCATCTTTGACCCGGTAGGTTTTGGTTAAGTGCTACATTGCCGATATAGTTAGAAGGTCTCCTTTTCACGTGTCCAAACCATCGCAGCCGGTTTTCTTGTAGTTTATCGGCGACGTCGCGCACGCCGAGGCTACCACGCACGTACTCGTTGCGGATCTTGTCAAGTCTCGTCACTCCGCACATCCATCGCAGCATCTTCATCTCAACAACTTGGATGGTCTGCACGTGTTTCTTTGTGACCGCCTAGGTGGTCTTATGACTGACTTGTACACCAGTCCTTTTTACTTTATGGGCATTCTACTGCCACATGTTACGCCCGTAACTTCGCGCCACTTGAGCCAGGCGGCTGCTATGCGATGCTGTAGGTTATTCTCCAGATTACCAGAATCGTTCATCGCGCTGCCGAGGTACTTGTACTCCTGACACTGTTGAATCACCTGTCCATCTATTACTATCAGAACAGGGTCAACAGGGTGAACAGGGAAAGTTTGAGCTAGGCTTCATGTTTTTAAATTATAGTTAATGATAATTGAGCATCTACTTGTAATAATAATTGATCATCTATCATCATTACGTGTTTAAAATAAATATTGTATTGATTGTAAGGGTATTTATCGTTACGGTGGCTTATTGGTCATTCCGGTGGCCCAATACACCACCGCAATTACGCCACCGTAATGATGACAAAATGTTTTTTTCATGATCATTACTCAACTAAATAATTCATTGCGTAGATATTAACAAGTCGTTATGTCGAGCCAATAATCTACAACATACAAACTAAGGGTTACAATACAACACTCTGTTTGTTGTCAAAAACATGCCACCGAAGTTATCACACACGGTGACCAAAACACATTTCTCAAAAAACGTACCTCGGAAACTAGTTGAAACTTGCGTATTCGCCGTCCTTTCCACACGCAAGTTACGGCACGACTAACGCCCAGGATGGTCCGAAACAAAAATGGGTCGTATCATTGCTTGGCAAATAGAAAACAATTAGTCAACTGCAAGCATTGCAAGATCAGTTTTTCGCGGGACACAGACATTTGGGCGTCTCAGTATTTTAATATAATAGTTAGTGAAGTTTTTATGCGTTTAGTTATGAAATGGAATAAACATCTTTCAAATAAGATAGTTTGATGAAAGATACGTCAAAATTTCGAGTAATTGTGAGTGGTTTTCTGCGCGTAATTTGAAATGGGACAAGCCTCCCAGGGGTAGGCCGCTCATACAAGTCGGATGTTCAACGTGTTATTTCTTGTAAGTTTTGTGTTAATTCTTATCTATTTTATTATGCACGTTTAAGTTACGAGTTATATTTATAAGACATCGTGTTTTGAGTCTGTTTTGAATGATCGTTTTTTTATTAAGGTCACCGGACGCCCAAAAAAGTACGCTTGAAAATTTACCCAGAAATGTAACTTGCTAGTACAGAGAGATGCATAGCAGTACATTCTAGTGCGGCATTAAAATCAGTTCAGTTGACGTGAGGGTAGACGTACCCGAACACACGGAGGGGTAAATGCTAGACGATCTCCCTGTTGGACCGGTACATGTCGCTGATGATCTTCTCTATGGAGATGGAGCCGATGGTGGCACGGAAGAACAACTCTTCGATCACGTGGCCGGGGACTGTTCGCACCAGGTCGAGGATCTCGCAGAGCTGACTCAGCCGGTTCACCTCCAACGGGTAAGATTGGCTTATGTACTGCGAACAAAGAATATTATTACAATTTTACTATGGTACTTTAGGTGCGACCCAAGTGAATGAACAGCACTGATTCACTTGGGTCGCACTTTTTCGTTTGTTTATTAGGTGTAAAAAAGTAAGTAAGATACAGAGGTAGCCTGAGACTCCACTATCATGTACACACAGCATGAAAAGCTTAACATCAATCTTAGTTCGTCTAAGATCTAAGACTTGTGAAACTGGAGTCTTCCTTCGTTTCTGATAGAACTTTAACCCATTTAAAAGATACGAACGTAGATAATTCAAACTAACCTCACCGAGCACCATGCGCGATTGTTCTTGGAGGGATGCCACGGCAGGGATATCCTGAATCCTCTTGATCTTTGGCAGCTGGTCGGGCAGCAATGGAGAATGGCTCGGTAAGAAGGCCGTCTTAAACAAGGCCACTCCCCTCATGCACGCGTACTCGTTGGTGTCCGGCCTGACCCTCGCTAACTCGCTCAAGGCCCTCTCAAACATCTCCACGTCTCGCAACTCCAGCCTCGAGTTCGAAGGATTGAACAGCCGCCGCAAAGCTATCGGGTACAGAAACTGGGCGGTGCCGAGCACGAACAGCTCCTTCCAAGACTCTTCTAGCAACAGAAGTCGGTCAGCGAACGACAGCGATTGGAATGCCGGCACGTTCTTTACCCACTTCACGTTCATAAAAAGGATCCTGGCTGCCGATTCGCATATAGCTTCTGGCTCTAGGTTGCTTACGAACGGAGACGTCATGACGTTCGAGGAACCCGCCCTGAGCGGAACTAATGGTTCGGGATACCTCAGCCTGTTTAGGGTGTGGGTACTGGGAATGTAAGGCACGGGAAGGAGGGAGAGCAGGGTCTGCTTCGGTAGAGGGAGTTCCATTGCCGCCGGCATGGGCCGCATGGGTTCGTTTGGAGGGCTCGGGTCTTTGAATAGCATCGCCATTTGCCGTCTAATGGTAGAGTTCCGTGGTCCTCTTTCGTGTTGGACAGCTGGAACAAAGATTTCAGATGTTATGATACAGACATGCACTATAAAATAAGGGTTGGGTGGTTGGTGTTCATACCATAATTCAAATGTTTTTTTGATGGTAGTCGTAGACATATTGTAAGTATGTGTAAGAGCCAATGATGTTTTAAAAGTAATAGATATATATGCTATATGCTCACAAAACAAACGGCAAATCTGTGCTGGTCACGAGCGACTGCACACGTGCGCAAAATTCTTATTAACCACATTCCTAGACTGAGGTGAAATAGATAGCATAATTGAAACAGTAAGAACGAAAGAGATAGTTGGTAACTCTCTGCTACGCACAAGTGTTAGCCAAATGTCACTATTGACCAATCACGGCACTGCAGTACCCACTTCAATAATCGAGGCACCAAGTAGGACATTGCGTCCTTTTCACACTTGAAGAAAATCTATTCACTTTCTCTTTCGCCTTTGTAATCGTAATGTGAAATGGATTTTAAGTAAAAAATAATAAAATGTAACGATTTATGCATTATTCTTGTTACCTTACTTGTAATACGAGATGCCTTGAGCTTTTTTAACTTTTTTGTCATAGTTCGTACACCTTCGAATCACACATGATGGCATTTTGATGGATTCAAACCAATTCACAATCACGAACCGAGACGTCACACTCGTTGTATCGCTTTTCGCCTACTGGGGGTAAGAGATCCTAATTAGGATCTTTTCGCGTCTTCACATAGCGCGCGCGGGTAACGTATATATTACTTTTAAAACATCATTGGTAAGTGCAAATAAAATTATAACAACTTCATTTTTATTTTTAGTACAGATGATGATACTTTAAGTATAAGTAAGGTAATTTGTTTTAAAAATAGAATAATGCTCAAAAATATACCAAGAATTTGCCTAGAAGCTTTTTAGACTTTCATCGTAATAATATGTACGTGAATGTACCTGTTATTTTTTGCATTCTTATATATATTCTTTATTGCACTTATAAGATGTACAGAAAATAAAAAAAGTCACAATGTGAACAAAGGTGGGCTTATCCCTAAAAGAGATCTCTTCCAGCCAACCCATACCCTTACCGTCTCTGTTCATGCCAGCACTCAAGCACTTGGCCAGCCGGCAGGCACGACACTGGTTTCTGTGCGCTTTATCCACCAGACATACACCGGGGGTTCGCGCCTTGCATGCGTACTGCCGGTCTCTTCTCACGGACCGTTTGAAGAATCCTGCGCAGCCGTCACACGCGAAGACTCCGTAGTGCTTGCCTGAGGAGTGGTCTCGGCAGACGGCGCACGGGACGTCGTAGAGGATTCGATCTAGAAGAGAGATAGACTAATCGTAGCTCGAATTGATTGACATATGTACTTAGCATTTAAATTTAGTGCGTCATCGTATGAGGAATCACATGAGGTCATTCGGTCGGGCTATGAGAGTGAAAGGAATAGAGAGTGCACCTGTTGTTGCGCACACACTTGGGCACTATAATATTATTATTATATGTCCCGCGCAGTCGGTTAGTCTTTGTGACTGGCCACCTTAGTTGAAATCGGCTAGTGGGACTATTATTATTATTATGTTTATTAATTTTTCTCCATTGCGGTTAGCAATGGGTACTAACTACTATTATTATTAATACAGGAATTCATTTCAAGGTCCAAAATTTAGGAGGTGAATGAGACCATCAATACAAACAACTTTTATTTTGGGATCATGGCTAATAATGGAAAGCTTCAGATGCCCCATACTAATAGCTACATGAACGATGATACATGTCCAAAAAAAAAGATTCAAATGATGTCCCCATAGAAAAGGTTGCAGGTATATGGGTTGGGGTTGATCCATCAGAAGTTGTTGATTAGCTCTCACTTGCCAGACTATAGTTAGATTATTCAGATGCTTCATGCCTAGAAAACCTTAATTTATGACGCCTTAGATTATACAAGGCTCGTAAACATTAATACAGGGTGCATAAAAAAGGACGAGCCATATTCAAGGGGTGGTTGTACAGGAAAATATTTTAAGAAAAGAATATATACATATATTTTTTCCTATATTCTAGGCTCGACTCTTCTTGACCACATCCTTGAATTTGGCAGTTTGAAAATAACAGGAAAAATCGAAAAAAAATATAATTTTCTTAACTTTTTTTTCCTGTAAACTATTCTCGATTGATAATTGACTGACGATTAAATTTGGCTCGTACTTTTTACACCCTGTATAGCGATGTCATGCAAGATATCCAGATATCCAAATTCAAGTATATAAAAATGTGATATCTATATCTAGCACTGAATACATTACATTATGTAACAAAAAGTAGGCTGATAAATTATAATTTTAAAATGGCACCGTAAGATACCTACTTCTCATACGTAGGCAAAAGTTTACCTTAAACGCGACAATGTCGTAAGAGTACTTTTAAGGTTACTAAGGTTAAATGTAAATAGCTGTTTATTTCTTTCTTTTTAGAGAGCTTTTACAAAGTTTTTTCAGTTGAGAAAACACAATACAAACATACCACATAACACGCTGTTGTACACAATTCTAGAAGCCTTCGAAGAAAGATTTAAATAGATCTATTCAACGAGACGGGACAATGTCTGGGTGTTTATATTGTAAATATTATTTAATATAATAACCAGACACTTGTTGTCTGGAGTCACCATTGTGAATAGCAATTTATAAAAAAATCCTATTAAATCAACTCGCTTTTTAGTTTTTTATATTTGATTTCATTTTTGTTTTTATAGCTTTTTGTCACTGTTCAATCACTCCACAATATTGTTACCTTTATTTCAATACAAGAACTAACTAAAAAGGTTAAAGTAAATACATGCAAATACTAAGAACTTATAACTTTCAAAAATAAAACCGTGTCCATGAGGCAAAGAGGCGAGGATGCTGGCTGCGTTACCGCGTTGGATAGCAACAGTTATCCGTTGAGCGAGAAACGAGCCAGCGTTATTTTTTACCAAAAGATAATTTAATTTAGGGGCAATTTTTCCAAAAAGCAATAGATATCCATATATATATATATATATATATATTGTAATATAAGTATACAATATGATTATTATTTAGTTTTGGTTTTCTATAATATCTCTCTCTTATTCATAAAAACGCTTACTCATAATCACTCAAACAGTCTTATAAACCTGTTTTAACTATTACACTGTTTTGCATAATTCTTTCTTGGCGCTGCTGTCATCATTTAACAGAAAGTGACAAAACAGTGTAATAGCTAAAATAGGTTTATTAGACTGTTTGAGTGATTATGAACAAGGGGGTTAGAATGTGCCATTTGACAGGTCATACCGTACGTTATGAACAGTCAAATGAATACAATTGCTTTACACAATCACACCTGATTAATGGTTTTTTTTCCAATCGATACACTGATTATTATAATATTAGAATTATTTGTTTGTTGAGTGATATTTATTTATCACTAACGAATAATTCTAAAATAGAATTTCATATTGTATGAAGTATCTGGAAGACCGCACTAACCAGAACTTATTTAGGCATCGTAAAACAGGTACATCTTATTACGATATAATTATTTTGAGATACTTATTATGGTCCCAATAATTTACAGATATTCTAAAAGTGTTCCCAAAGTGATCATCGGGAGGCGGAGTCCCCTAAGCGGGGGCCCCGGTTGGGCCCGCCCGGCAATTACAATAAACACGACCAAAGGGCCCTTAGTAATATCATAACTATACCACATTCAGACAATGTGCTTTAGTGTTAAATAACTTAATTGTAAATCGTATAAGTAATTAATATTTTATATGTTATAAGTTTTTAAATATAGTTACTAGTTGTCTTTAATTTAAACTTACTAATTGCAATATAGTAGTTCAAAAAATATCTAGCACTAATAATTTTAAATAACACTACTATAGGTAAACCGCTTCATTGAGACTTCGCCTGCGGGGTACAGGGGTGCGAGCGGAAAGACGAGAGCGGGGACTGTAAGAGGTGCGGGTGGCGGCGATACACAAGAGACGAAATTTGCCGCGACAGTTCTTAAGATATGTGACGTCAGTGGTCACAATGATAGTCGTCAGTGTCGACACTTTATAACATTACATAACATATTGGAAAAAAATATTCGATGCGATACAATTACACTAATGAGAGTGAATTAATTTTAAATATTATTTTCCAGAGCCGTGGATTTTGATCAATAAATAAAATGAAATCTTAAAATTGGATTAATTTTAAGGCAAAATTAAAAACTTCAAATAACATTCCCTGGTTACTTTTGCGACTGTTTTGTTTCAGTGTATATCTATTTCATATTCCACTGAATTTGAATCTATATTTTATTCTAAAATATTCGTATATATTAAGAGCCTTTATTAAAACACTGCTATTTTACAGTGTTGAACGGTGGCATTATTGCTAAGAGCATTCTCTCCCCCAGTTATACCTACCTTAGCATAGAATATATAAAAGTACTACGACTTTAGGTCATGTACAAATATTGTAACAGGTGCAGGAGAATGGTGTAAAATAGAAAAAAAAAACACGACAAAAAATACAATAATATAGATTTTGTGTCCGAATATACTGCGACTCATCTTCAGACTTCAGTCAGACAGTATTCTCTTGTGTACTTCTGTCAAAGCGTTCGAAACTGACAACAGATGCTATAGTGGTTCTATCCTCTTTGGATGCTATCGCTACCTGTGTAGCGAGCGTACTGAATTTTGAAAATAATGTGCCTGCCGCCCGCACCTCTCACAAGCCCCGCTCTCGTCTCCCCCCGCGCCCCTGTACCCCGCAGGCGAGGTCTCAATTTCGCGGTTTACCTATAACATTTAGCCTATGCCTGCGGTTTTATCAGCAAATATGTTACTAATATAATCGTCATAATCGTTGTCTGGTACTTCGTAACATAAGGAAGAAAATTCCTTACCACGAAAACCAGACAATTAGTGTGTTGTCTGGTGCATATTTATTATTATTTATTTATTATTAATATCAAACTTATGATCGAAGGGTTTGGTAAAATATTGTATAGTCATAAAAATCCATTCGCGCACTCGGTTTTTAATGATATTTTTTGGATAGGAACAGACATCATGAATATTAAGAACCATCGGTTTTCAACACCCTCCAAGAAGTCAAGTCCCATTGGTTGGCGGTGGGCAAGTCAGAGGCGGACTAAGGTCATAAATTAGACGTCTCAACTTGACGTCCCGGCGAGGCCCGCCCCTGGCCCCGCCCGGCTATTAGGCTACAACTGGCCGATGCGATAAGAATGTTTTATTTTATTTCATGTGGTTAACAGAATCAGTTATTGCAACTGGTATATTATGATTACAGCAAAATACATACTACTATGTAACATGGGTTGAAGTGAACAATTCGAGATTTAGAACGAGTTAAAAGGAGGTTCTCTAAAGGTAGGGAAATAAAACTTTGATCTCAGTAGCGTACAGAAAATACCACAAGTTTCAGTAAAGAAGAAGGATTTCGGGACAATTATAAGTAGCGTCGTAGAAATAATGTAAAATCGTAGTCCGTAGCACGGTTCCGTAGCACTGATTTTTCAATTTCCTATGATCACTATCATGCAGTGAGATTCCAAGTACTGACCTATACCTTTGCCCTGATTTACTTTAAACTGCATAGGATTTGGTATCCTCATTACAACAAATGACTGCAAAAAGTGCATTCGCGAACAACACACAGCAGGAGCATGTGCCCCTAGGGCTAAATAATAATAGAATTGACGACGGAACACTCACTTCGACTGAATCTGCATGTGTGCATTTGTGGGGTTGAACAGTTACATAGCTGAATTGATATGTAAAGGGAATTGCGGTAATATAGTAAAAGGCTGTTGGAACACAGCTGAAACGTCCAATGAGTACCATTTACTGTGTGTGTACTGAGTGTTTAGTTAGACCCGTTATGTCTTATTCTCATTGTAATGCAAAGCGTTTGTTTAAAATCTTATTTATATAGTAAAAGCCTAATGACGGATTTGATTTATTAGATCGTATTTTTATAAAAGTCTTGAACGTCTCTGAAATAAAAAAAAGTTGAGTGCTAAAACGAACTAAACATATCCTTTATTCCCCATCAAGTTCATAATGACAAAACGCACTCGTCAATTAAAACCGCCCCAATCCAAATAACGAGAGACACACAAAAGACGTTCAGCAAAAAAACAACTTAGCATTCCAAACGGGCGATTCGATTCTATGCGGGTTTTTGCACCGTCCAAGGATCCCACGAACCGCTGAGTATCTTAAAAGATAATACAGCTTTATTAAATACCCAAACACGGCGTAGTCAATAAGGCACAAAGCTGAAGACGCATTGAATGGACGCATTCACTTGCAAGCAGGAAGCTCGGTGTCGAATGTAAAATATAAAAAAAAACACAAAGAATAGCGAATGAACATACAAATAGAGGGGCTTTGGTAACGACAGGTCTACATACGCTCATCCGCCGTTTTGTGAGAACTGGATTGATTTCTTATAACTGATGGCAGCTGGTTGTGATCTGTATTCAACCGTTTGAGTAAGTCAGCCAGGATTGACTGTAAAGTCTAATGAAGGTAAATTGAGCATAGTCCCAAAGTATGCAGTACGAGTACACGACATTCCCTTTAATAAACGTGGAAATAAAAATAATTAATTGAGAGAAGAACCTTTAATAAAACATTAACCCGACCGGAAATCGAACCCGGGACCCCGAAGCGGCGACGTCTTGACACCCAGCGTGCTTACGTCATCGTCAAATAAGGCTATACTACACACCAAAATGAAAATCGTTATTTTGCAAATAACATCAAGAAAATCATAAATGTAAATTGGAAAACCTACAATAACTAAAAAAAGCCGATCATTACAGGCAAAATGTGGGGCTAGTAAAATGTTTACAATAACTTTGACGAAATCCGTTAAAACGGACAAATTTTTTTTTTGGTGTGTAACTTACACATAAACTAACAAAGCGCATCTCATTAACACCAACATTATACCTAGATGTACTTACTTCGCCGATGTTGCGAGGAATACCAACGAAAACCGCAATTAATCAAAAGCGGAAGCGACGTCATAGCCGGTTGGCTTCCACCATCAGACTGGGCATCCCCATACAATTTAATTGCTAAATAACTTCAAATAAGATATCCCTTTATAAAGCAGGAGAGATAAATTAATTGGTATAAAAACAAAAATATTTTTATGCAGGAATTTTACTGTGAGTTCTAATGAAATTGCAGTTTTATGCTGAGCAGGAAAACCACATTACCTACTTTTCCAATTGTGTATTATAAAAGTACAATATTTAATATGTGGTCCAGCATGTATATCAACTCTTTGTGTAAAGTATAAAACTGTTTTCTGTTAATAAAAGTAAGTATTTGCTATCTATTTTATTTTTAACAAAGTTTGAAGTGTAAGCATGCGTTCCAACTAATGTAGTGAGCAGAACAGAAAAAGTTAGTCATTTTAAATAGTAAGATAATTTGTAGTCACTGAGAAAACTGAGAGCTTTTTGTCGTCCTGCCTTTACAATTTACGTACTCCATATTATTATTAGGAATGAAATGTACTCCATAATGGTGTATAATTATTGGGAGGGCAATAATAATAATTTGTCAGAAACGACGTCTCAATATTGCGGTCGACCTGGGTGCGTATTGCGATGCAGTTTTGACAGTTGAACCAGCTCTATTTTACTGTCAAATTAGGCATTCTTAATGCAATTTCGCACTATTGATAATATAACTATGATATAACAATATACATATTCATATCATTGTAGTATTATTATTATATTGGTAATATTCGTTTTCACTTTGGATTGAACTGCCTCGGAATTGAACGGATTTAGTTGGATCGCAATACGCCCCCTGTACTAACCTGTTCCTAATGAAAATGAATGCAAAATCTGTCGTAGGCGACAGTTGATCGAGTTGTCCTTTTGTGGACAGCATTGTGGGAACGCGCCCTAGTAACTTTTTCATCTATTAAATTCTGGAGGATTGAAAGACAATTTAATTGGAAAACAGTTCTTATGCGAAACATGAAGTATAGCGCTATAGTGTTAGGGCCTGTGTCTATGATAAGTTAGCACTAACTAAACTAAATAAACTAAATAATTCAAATATGGAACGTCATTTCTTATGGAGCATCGGACAGATAACGCTTATCAGAATTCATAACATATTTATTACATGTGAAACAGGCCGTCCGAATATTAAGGGTCTGTTTCACCATCGACAAATAAGCACTATCCAACGAATAATTCAAAAATGAAAATTCATTTCATATGAAGTGTTGGACTAATACTTGAGGCTCATCAGAACTTATTAGGGCGTGAAACATTGCCGTTACAGGTGTTTAACCTTTTTTTCTATATCAAAGATACTATATTTCTCCGGGTTATGTTAACCTGAACCACACGGTTTACCCTTTCAATCAATTAGCTAATTAGTGTAAATAGCAATCGGTGACATCACCATGCGAACCATCACCTGTGGTCGCGTGACGAGCTACCACCCGGCTTATTAGCTGCACTGTGGGATGAAACAGATGAATTTGGGACGTTACCCGATTCCCACGCGATATTTATGGTATTTTGTTGTTTTTGTTGTAATTGATAACGAATTAGGATGGGAATTACGTGTTGAGTGTCGGCTAGTTAGGGTAACAAGTCAGGTGAGGGTGAACACTGCAACTTTTTAGAAAGTTAGCGTCAGAAAAAAACACGCCAATAAAGTTCAGCTACGTTTTACAATCCATATATGATTGTTTATCAGCACGGGTAGCGTTTGTCAAATAACGGACTAGAATATTTCGTATTTGCGAAATGGCAAAACGGGAATGTATGTTTTATTGACAGAACAAAGTAAATAACTATAAATAGGTAAATACGCTTTGAAGCCACTGTATGGTGACGTTATATGTAAACAAATATTTTCAGTACCTATAAGCCAAGTTAAATATTTCAATTCAATAAAGTGCAATATAGACGAGCAATTGAAAATCAAAATATGCAGCGTGTGGCCTGTAATAGAAGCAAAAATTTTAATTAATGATTCTACAGAGCATACTTAGTTATCTTGACCTGGTCATAGTGCTCTAAAATACTTTAACTTAGAGATAGAGCAATCCAAAGTTATAAACCCTCATCAATGTTTATCAAAATCGCTAGCTTGTTGTAGTAAATGTCAATGTCAAGTTACTGGGCACATTTGTTTGCAATATATTGCTGGTTCGATTTATTTTATTAGAAAATAACAATAAATTTATAAATTAAACCCATTTAGGATTAATTATTATTATTTTTTGCTTCTATTACAGGCAACACCCTATATAATTTAGGTATAAACACCTATTCAAGACACAAAACACGTAAAACGCATGTAAAATTGGCACAAATCTGAAAAACAATCTTACTCAACTCCGATTTTCTTTTAACTCTCCTTGGGTTAGAAGAAAACAGCCATGGCGATTTACTAAAGTACTTAATAAATTTATTTTGTATGTTTTTCACTAACAAAATTTAGTGGTTTCATTCCATACTAGTAGCAAACTCTCAAAAATACATGTTTATTAAAATTTGTATCAATAGATAAATTAATAAAGGGCTCCTTACAGAAAGAAAGAAAGAAATAAAGAAAGAAAAACGTTTATTGCTTTCATTACAGAAAAATAAAGCAACAGAAATTAACAGAAATTTTCGTTATTTACAGCGCTGGATGCGCGGGCGCACCGCCGCGTGGGAAAGCGCATCGCGAGCGAGTCATCTCACACCGGCAATTAGGAGCTACCCCAACGCGATCCGATCGCAATTTACTACTACGCATGCTGTCACACGTGAGAAACGAGGGCACATGCTGCTCGTTGTGGATGCCTAATAAACCCCAATAAAAATAAATAAATAGTCAATAAACTCCCGTAAGCTACTGGTCATTGTAGATAAAAGCTTTTAGCTTCGCTATCATTGGATTTAAGGTGATCTTGCACTCATTCGTATCCGATACGGATGGGTGTCACAATCACCCTGGGCTATGCAATGATGAACGTAAATTCAAAGTAATATTAAACTGTTTTATTTGTATTCTCTGAATAAATAATATTTAAAAATACAGCGAAATAAAAAAAAAACTTAGTATCAACTTTATGAGTAAACATTCACACTATGCTTCGATATATAAAATCATGTTATGTACACTATTGTTAGACTACAGTTTCGTCTGTAATTTAGAACCCTTATTTATAAGCAAGTTAAGACTGTAATCGGATTGTGTGCTTTATAAATAAATAAATAAATGAGTAGTCTGTTATTAAAGCGTTACAAACGTGAAATAAGAGTAAAAAAATAAATAAAACGAAAACCCAAAACCTTAACTTACTTGACGATGAAGTAGGCAAAATTGACATATCCATGTTGACCGGTGCCGTTCAAACTATCATCGTGTCTAAAACAAAAATAAAAAAGAACAAAATAAAAAATTGAAAAAAAATATTCACACAGTCACAGTCGTGTGAAAAAATCTTACCGCAAAGTCTTTGCGGCCGTTGAAGTGCTCTTGAAACTAACATTAAAAAGAAAGGCGCTTATGAATCGATGAAGAATAATTGCAACAAATGTAAGAAAATAATGCGCTTTTGTTCAAGCGCTGGGCTGACATCTTTTTCGCACAACACTGAGTGCCACTCTCGTGTGTTCATTATTCGTATTGTTCTTCGAGTTGTTGAGTTAAACGGCCAATGCTTTGAGTACTATCGAATATAAGAATTAAATCGATCAAAAGCGTTTTGAGGTTGTGGCTGTGGTAAATTGTAAATATGCGAACTCGAGTCGTGTGCAGACTCGGTAAACCGATGGTAAATATTGCATGCATTCCAATAATTTAATCAAACGATTGTATGTATATTATTATTAATTATTTCCAATAACACGAAATGACAGAAGTGGACGAGTGAACATAATAGTCTCGCCGCAAATGTGGAACCCACCCACAGACTGCTAAAATCATTTTAATAACCATTCTTATATATGCTATCAATCATGGCCACAAAAATGTAGAGTTTTATTTCAGTACTTCTGCAATTTGGTTTCTTCTGGAACTTTGAATTATTGATATTCTGCGTAATTTCTTTTTTCCGTTGCCTTTACGTAAAGGTGGATCTACAACTCCCGGCGGCATGTGCCGGCGGCATAGCTGTCATGCCGCGGCATCCCTGTGGCAAAGGAGTGCCCTGATCTGTGGCTCCTTTTCGCTTGCAACATCAACTCGATAGCATAATAAAGTTATTAAATTAAGTCTTGACAAAACCGCCGAGCGGTGTGGATACACCATAAGAAAAGCGGTCGTCGTATTTAAACGTCATTATTTACGGAGTTATACAATAGATTTACTCAAGGCAACTGTTTGCGTCAACAAGAACAAAGTGAGTACGGTAGCTGCGTTCATTGTGTTTGCCGGTCAGTTTGTTGTTTTTTTTTGGCCACGTAATTATAAGGGTTTCGCAAAACAGGTAATTAGGCAGGGATAAGCCAGGTACTAGTCAATACGACAATGCAGGATGATTCCAATGGGTCGGATAGAGCCCGGTGGCAGACGAGGGTTAACAACAAAAGCGATATCAATAAGCCGGCAGCTTCTCACTTTTTGCACTGAACTAAAAGCTACTGAAAGCCAAGAAGGCAGATTTTTTACGCGCTTTTAACGTGCCGATCGTATTGTTGAGGATTCACTAATGTGCGTTTGATCATATTTCTTTTCAGAAATATATATAATAAGTAAATGAATAAAGTATTACTAACTTGTATTCGATGATGCCAAGTGGCGTCAAATCATGGCACAACAATTTTGTTCGTGGTGTCTGTTCCATAGGCTTGTAATATTAGTTCAATGCTTTAGTGCGAAAAAACGTATTTACCTAACCACTCGAAAGCCAATCGAATAGCATCGACTGTCTCGTTAGTTGAAAATCAAAATTTACGCTGGTTGCTACCAAAGTGGTCCCGGGTTCAAATCCCGGTACGGGTCGAAATTCTGGGTTTTTCTGTCTTGAAAAACTTGGAAACAGCTCAGAGTCAGGAAGTTAGTGGTGATGACACCCTCGTACCTCGGAAAGCACGTTAAGCTGATGGTCTTCCGCCTTATCCCTCATCGGTCATGTCGGACTGGCATCGCACGCAACCCAATTTAAGGAGAGTGAAGGAAAATGAAGTGCACTTGTGTATTGCGCACACATCTGGGCACTATAATATCTCCTGCATACCTGGCGATAGGCCAGGGGCTCTGTAGAGAGGGGCCGCCATTACCGAAAATTGGTAGGAGAATATTTTTATTGTGACCGGACAAAATTCGATTTAATTTTTTTTACTTACCTGTTGCAGGCGACTTTTAGTTTTAGGTGTGCGGCGAGAAATAAACTAGTAAAATTAAGTTGCAATAGCCGTGTCCATAGACCATTAATATGGAGGACTTTAACGACTTAACAAGTGAGTGAGAATTCATTCCGTTTAATTTTTAATTTTAACGTCCATTTACTACGAGCACTTAGATTATAATTAGCTTAAGACATTAATTAAATTTATATACCCGTAGGTGTATAAGTGCATAAATAAGTTTTGTTTGTTTATTAATCAAAATAGTAACTGTCGTTAATTAATTTTCAATTGTTTCTAATTCAGCTGTTTTCGTTTTAAAAAAAACTCGCGCAACGAGGGTGCCATACAATCTTATTTATGTACATAAGTATATTTTTACGGTTTGTCAGATTTGATTGTGTAGGTACATAATATGGGGTAATATGTAGCTTCATTGTGAATAATGAAATTTGGAAGAATTTTCGAAAGTACAAACATATATAAATTATTAGCGATATGTCGCAAGCAACGTGTCTTCTAGTTACGTTATCTTTAAAAGGGTTGAATATTACACAGCTCTAAAGGACCGACACGTTCCCGAAATAGTGTTTCTTTTAGACAAACAGTCGGACAGACCGACAGTAAAATGATCCTATAAGGGCTAGGAGGAGCGCAAAAGGAGCATGACATACGGGGGAGGGACTAGGGAATTATGTCTTAGTTTCAAACTTCAATGTGATAAAAGGACCTCCGCGGAGTGACTGTGGTAGGTCAAAGTATGCGGGCTCGATACAAACATTATCGACAATAGAGGGTATAAAGTGAACTTGAGCGTATTGTTAAAAAGAAACCTATAAAAACATGTTTTTTTCCCAATTGACCTTAATGGGAATGACTGCCAAGTTCATAATCAACGGTTTTCCGCACAACCTGAGTAAGATCAAACTAGAATCTAAGTGCTAAGATCTACTCAATACTTGCCAAGCTGTATATCTGAGTAGCAAATAACAAAATATCATTCTAAACAATCGATAATCGAAATGCATGACACGACCTGTCATATTTACATGTACCTTAAAACTTGGTTACGTGCGTATCCATTGAGTGAGCGGCTCTAGATTCAGTTTAAAGTATATTTATCATTTAGTTACAAATTTAAAACAATTGTAGAAACAAGATTCTCTTTTTGTAATACGATTGAATGAAAAACATTTCGTTAAACGTGTGCTCACTCAGTCCTCACAAACGGTCAGTCATATCTTTATAATGAAATAAGTTTGCCATTTCATTCAGTGTTCTTTATTTTGTCGAAACTCTCTTTAATTAGACCCTGTAATTTCAGATCGTCAAGTATCGTATTTAAAATTTTACTATAAATTCCTTGTGCTCACTCAATCCACACGCTATTGAATTTCTATGAACCAACTATAGATTCGCATTCCATTGTATACATTGTTTGAATTGGCTTGAAACAGGATTACTCAGCATAAAAACAAACCACTTTTATAGTGCGTTCTTGAGTAAAATGGATCCCTAGTGCTCACTCCGTTCGCCAACGCTAAATGCTTGAATAACTTTTTCTAAGTTAACTCAAAAGAAATAGTGAACATATCATTTTTTTGTACAAAAATACCATAAAAAAAATCAGCAGTACACAGTTTGATATTTCTATTAACTTTTGGAGATATACAAAACTTAACTTTTAGTTTAAATGACATAATAATAGGGTGTCTCCACGTGACAATAATAAGAGGACATTAAATAAGACTGGATAAATTGAGAAGGCTTAATTGTCACATTCAATAAATAAATATAAGTACCTATACGCCAGACAACACACCAAGTATCTTGGTTTTTCTTGAATGTTCTTCCTTGTGTCACGAGTACCATACAACGACTATGGCACTTATGATCATTTTTGCGTCTGCGGATTTGCATCTGTTATTATTAATAACTCAAAGCACTAATTTTTCAGGATAATATTATTTCTTTGTTCTACTAACCATAGTTATAAGTCTAATTGTATACTAATAATAAAAAAATAAAAATAATAGTCCCCCTAGCCGATTTCGACTACGGTGGCCAGTCACAACGACTAACCGACTGTGCGGGACATATTATAGTGCACAAGTGTGTGCGCAAACACAGTTGCACTCTCTATTCCTTTCACTCTCATAGCCCGATGGGACAGCAATCTGACACGACCGGAGAGAGATCAGGCGCAGGACCAACGGCTTAACGTGCTTTCCGTGGCACGGGGGTGAAACACCGCCAACTTCCAAACTCCGGGCTACCCTGAGAATTTCTGAACAGAAAAACCCAGGTATATATTTTGGCCCGACCCGGGAATCGAACTCGGGACCTCCGGCGCAGCCGTCGCTTTAAAATGCGACACTCTCACCGCTGCGCCACCGAGGTAGTTATAATTGTATACTAACATTATATGGGCACTGCCTGAAATAAATAAATTGAATTGAATTGAATTATACAGGGTGGTGTTTTGGTCAGCTACGAGCGAATCAGGGATGATTGCTATAGATGCTTATTCTAAAGAATATATATATTTTTAAATTTAATTAATATTATCATTATTTATGTAATTGTTAATTTTTATTGTTTATTTTATTCCCTCAAGTGTGTGTTTACACCCAGCATCTGGCAAGGTTCCCGCTGAAAATCAGTGTCGTGGCATGCTTACCATCAGCTGTCACGACTTATACTGAGTGGGGACCTTTTTTGGACACCTTGGGGTTCTATGTTTTTGTTCCGTCCAATTTATATTTTTTTCATTTTATTTTGATATCTTTTGTTTTTGTTATTGTCCTTACTATTTTTATAATAGCACCTCTTGTGTGACAAATAAATAAATCATTCAATCATTCATTCATTCATAAATTATATGCAAGTTTTATATGAGGAAACCTTTTCACAACTTTCTAAAAAAAATCAAAATAAATGGGGCAACTCGCACCCTCACGCGTAGCTCGCTCGTATCTACGAAATACTACGCCGTAGCTAGTAAGCTACGAGTAGGCGACTTGGTGTTGATAGTTTTGACTCGCCTGCTATATCGTAATGAAAAATAGATTTTGTGGGTCTTTTCCATTTAAATAAAAATATTTTTATATATAAAGGTTCTGTTATTCACCATTCGGCTATAGAACCCCAAAACTTTAAACTAAAAACAGACCTACCTATTAAACAAAACCATTTCCTTAAGGCAAGTAAGCGATGATGATAACTGCTTGATCGCATGTAGTTAAGTCAGTTAAGTCCTACTATTTTGTCACGTATCGACACCCTATTCCACGTCTTTCATACAAAATATGAAACTTTGTTTAAGTCTAAAAGTAAACAGAAATATTGAACTGTGTACTGCCGAATTTTTTATGGTATTTTTGTACAAAAAAAATGATATGTTCACTATTTCTTTTGAGTTAACTTAGAAAAAGCTATTCAAGCATTTAGCGTTGGCGAACGGAGTGAGCACTAGTGATCTATTTTACTCAAGAACGCTCAATGAAAGTGGTTTGTTTTTATGCTGAATAATCCTGTTTCTAGCCAATTCAAACAATGTATACAATGGAATGCGAATCTATAGTTGGTTCATAGAAATTCAATAGCGTGTGGATGGAGTGAGCACAAGGAATTTATAGTAAAATTTTAAATACGATACTTGACGATCTGAAATTACAGGGTCTAATTAAAGAGAGTTTCGACAAAATAAAGAACACTGAATGAATTGGCAAACTTATTTCATTATAAAGATATGACTGACCGTTTGTGAGGACTGAGTGAGCACACGTTTAACGAAATGTTTTTCATTCAATCGTATTACAAAAAGAGAATCTTGTTTCTACAATTGTTTTAAACTTGTAACTAAATGATAAATATACTTTAAACTGAATCCAGAGCCGCTCACTCAATGGATACGCAGGTAACTTGGTTTCCAGACATTTCAGCTGTCTTGCCTTTATGTGATCCGCAAACTTGGCTGACACACGGCCGTGTATTAAAACCACTAATGAAATCTATATTAAAATTTGGCAGGAAAACCCATAATTATGATTTTATATTTTCTAAGTAAAATATCGCTTTTCATCTTCAAAAAATGTTAACTTGTTTTTCACATCAACGGAGAAAAAAAACCTCCGAAGTTATTTTAAGACATTATTATCCTTTTAAAAAACAAGCCGAAAAAGAGGTACTCTCCTTAGTGATAGGAGATAATTACTAATTCCAATGAACTACAAAAAACATTCAGATATAAATAAAAGCTTTTAGACAAAAGAAAAACACGAGGCGGATTACGTGAAGCTATAAACGAGTAAATAAATATAAATATTTATTTGCATTAAATGTATAGCACAGTGTTTTCCCATAAAACTATTGAAATACCATAAAGTGATTCCATACTAAAGCTAAAATCCTCAAAAGTTCAAATAATTCTAAGTTTACTTATTCCTAACTATAATTTATGAAACTCAAAACTTATTCTGTTCGAATATTCATAATAACTTTTACGGAAATCTATTCCATAGATGGTGGTCATGATGGTGTTCCATAGGTTGGTGGTGTTTAAATGCCTAATTCCTATATTCAGCCTACTTGATAATTTAGGGACAAGTTATCCTACTACTATTATAAACGCGAGAGTTTGTGAAGATGGATGTATGTTTGTTACTCCTTCACGCAATAACCACTGAATAGATTCTGATGATACTTTACAGTAATAACATTGCAATAGAACATAGGCTGTAATTCACAATGACATTTTGTGAGATACGACATATACGCGGGTGTCGCCGCGGGAAACTGATAATATAACACAAAATAATGCGCCATACAACACACTAATTGTCTTGAGTTTTTTACCCTTGAGTTACGAATTACCATACAACAATTATGACGGGATATCTCCCACAAATACATATAAACATCTATGACTTAGGTAAAAATGTTCGTGCTCACATAAATATTTTCCCCTTCAGACTTCCCAATTCAGACCTACCATCACTGGTTGCGTGGTCAGCAGCTCTAACCACTACACAAAACGTGTAGTCATTTACCTTGCTGTCGCAAAGTTCTGCAGAATATCCGTAATTAAACATTTTTTATTTATTTCACTTCGTATTCCCCTGAATACGAAGTTTGACAACCCTTTGTCATCTCTCTATGAAGTACACAAACAGATTACAGTCTTAACTAGCTTATAAATAAGGGTTCTAATTAAATAACAGACAAAACTGTAGTCCAATAATAGTGTACATAGCATTATTTTATATATCGAAGCATAGTGCGGAAGTTAAAGATTAGAAGTTAGAATGAATTAATATTATTAACAAACCAAATAGAAAAAAAAATAACAAATCAGCAGTTATTCAATATTCGAGGGTGATTGAGAATACTTGGCTTTTATGATGTCAGATATTTTCTTTTTGTATTGAGAAAACCTGTAAAACACGTCCACATCATTGTTGTTTTTTTTTAGCTTTCAATGTTGCTTAGCTTTAAATTTTAAATTATTCACATAAAAAAACGTAATATTTGTCTAAACGCATATTCGTGATAATCATATTAGTTTTTCACTTACATTAATATCGTATCTCACACAATGTCATTGTAAATTTTAGCCTATGTGCTATTACAGTGCTTTATATACAAAAATTTATTCAATGTTTTTTGTTACGCAAAAAAGATTGAATAAATATTGGTATTAAAGTACTAATAAACGTCCATCTTCACAAACTTTCGCGTTTATAATATAAGTAGGATTTAAAAGAACTGTAAAACATGATAGGTTTTATTCGAACAAAGGCTGCCAATATACGAAATAGCATACCATGCTGTTCATTGCTAGTGTTGTAACCGGAATATTCTTTCATCTGTTTAACAGTTACTCGTAACAGCACGTACTTTTAGGTTGCTGTGTACTCAGGTATATTATCAACTATACAACCATAAGTTTATTAACTCCTGATCAAAAAAACTGTCAAACTTAATTATTAGGTAAGTACCTAGGCCTTAATGAAATTATTATCATGAAGATAAATGCCGTTTGCTGTTCATCACGTATGATGACAAATAAATAAATTTGAAAAAATGATTTTTCATTTTCTTAATAAGTAGAAAGGACGTTATTTGAATTTAATAAAAGCACTACAAAGCACCACAAAAACTGCGATTTTGGGATGTTAACATGACTAATCATTGATATAATTATTACAGTGAGACACATCTCTTCATTTATAGGAATTACTAAAGGTATTAATATTTCGTTTTGCTGAAAACGTCCATTAACTATTGTTCACTATTATGGCGTAAATAAATTCGGGTGTTTGACGGAATAAGGTTCATAAAATATTTTTTTATGTATTATTTTAAATGATATCTTTCCTAGAATTTCTAGGATGAAATAACATATCCTATGCAAGCAGTAAATTGATTACAGATAGATTAAAAATAGTTGATACCTATAAATATAGTAGATAGATCCACGACTTGAAATTATCATATTATATATCCACTTGAAGTTGGTATAGTAACAACATTAGGCAGATAGAACTTAATTAAATACACATATGAATGAGATAAAAGGGTCATCTTTAGCTTAGCTTATTGAGCATATCAAATATAAAGTTACCATGACTATCTTAATTTCGTTATCTAATAATATAAAATTCGCTAGCACGATTAAATTAAATTATCCTCTATCAGTAGATAGACAACAGAGTACTGTTAAACATAATGATGGAGCTAACCACCAAAACAACCTTAACGTAGGTTAGTACATAGATAAAATATCAAATTAAAAAAGCCGATGCCTAAAACATTATTTACAAATTCAAACAGTAAAAAATTCGCCATGAGCACAAGATTTTCCGTTTTCAACATCTCGCACATTCATTACATTAAAAAAATAGTAACATACCATAAAGTTTCCAATCAGGCTGAACACTGGCCACTTGCACAAGATAAGTCAATGTCACAACACGTTCGAAGTTTGGATTTGGGCGCGCGGGAAACCCGGACCGCACTGTCGCTCTGTTGTACGGCAGACGTAATGTGACGCTCGCGCACGGCAAGGGTGGTAGGGGGATGGTCGATGGGGAGGGCACGTCATTTTCACAGAATCCTCCGATGATTGTAATTGATTCATGGAATAAATATGTTTCACATCATGTAAAATTTATATGTCATTCAAAGTAAATCATTCGAGGACGTAATATTGTATAAACATCCATATCCCTAGGGAATAAATTTAATTTAAATTTCGAACACAATCAAAAAATCATTTATTGTGTATTTAAAGGTATTAATAGGTAAAAAAATATGGTGAAAAAAGCAAGGAAGTGTGTACATTGTGATGTAACTGTATGACTTAATATTTTATTACCTTTTTGTTTGTGGAAAATAATAATTGTTACTGTTTTGTAAATAAGATTCCTATGATTGAATGATTTATTCAGATAATTAAATTATCACATAAACGTTATCTACGGACCAAGAAATTAATTTGTGTATGTAACTAATTTGTGTATGTAACAATATGGTAAGAAAAAGGTTTTTTAAGCCCAAAATGTTATCTAACATCATCTTTATTAATTGACCAGCCCACACAGAAAAAAGGGCGGGCAGATAGTTTCAGATCAAAAAAATATTTAAGCACTTACTAAACTAAATCGCATTTACAGCGCGTTCATGAAAAAATTCGTCAGAACCAACTGGTTCTGTCCTAACTAGATAATAAGAATTTAATATTGCTTCGCAAAAACAGTGAAAAAGCCGGGAATAAAAGTGCAGAAGGAGGCAGAAAGTAATATAAGTTCCATGTTCAATTTATTGAGGAATAAAAAACGAATACTTTTGGATCCAAACTAATACAAAGAATAAAATCAATGATACAGTGATGATACTGAAATTCTGTGAAAACTCAATAATATTGTGCACATGTGCAAAAGTATAATTTAATACTTTATTTTAACTAGAATCAGTCATAATAAAATTTAAGTCAAATAGATAACATCGATGTGGGAATACATTCAATGTATTAATAAAAAAATTGTATTCATTATATTGAGGACCTAAAAGGAAAGACTAATGAACTGTAAAAAAACTTTATATCTTTACTTCCTCTGACAATCATGAACTAAAAAACAACTACTAAAACAAAATCTTCTATCAAAAATACATGGTCTAAAAAAAGTATAAAAACATAGACAAGTATAAAAAGGTTGATATAGCTATCAGTGCCCAACACATTATTTCTATTGAATTTTATAGTTGATTTTTCTACTATATCATTCACTTTTGTAAATGTAAGTATTATATATGGAAACATCAAAAAATCATAAACTCACGTATAAAAGTCAGAGCGAATGAGCATATTCGATTATAAGCTCTATTTTCTGTATGATAAGTTTTAATTTTATTTCTATAACTTGAGCAGACTAGAGTTTAAATAAACAGGGGGAGACACAAAGGGCCATCCCGGTTCCATCTTTAAATGTGTGTCACTCATAAATCGGTTTGAAGTTACGAACTAACTGTGATTGGTCAGCGAGAATGAAGGGCAATCTGATATCATTGACATTCAATTGAACGTTAAACGCACGGTGTGACAAATTAAAAAAAGAGTTATAAATATTCCACATGTGGAAGCCTGAAAATAACTTTTCATAGTGGTTCAAACTATGAATATGAAAGCCTGTCAATTAAAGCTAGGATGGTTTGATTTCATTAATATCGTTGTGTTAAATTTGAAAAAGTTACGTGAAAATAGGTCAGAGGAAATAGATTTGTTTGATGGTTACTTAAAGTAAGTAAAAAATACTTCAAACATTTGCAAAGCATTACTTTAAATTTGGGGGAATAGAGGTATATTTTAAATGGTAGGTAGGTAAGTTAGATACTCACAAAAAACAGTCATTTTTTTTAACTACAGATTTCGTTACTTTTTAACTCTGGTTCAAACTGTCAAGTTACACTGTCTTATTTAAACGCCCCTTGCGTAAATGGGATTATCGGGAGCGACGCCGTATACGCTCCGAAATGTTGAAATAGTTTGACGCTTTCATCTGTCGCCGTAATATTAATACGTTAAGAAGACCATCAATGTATGCCAATGGCGTTGATCGCCGGCGATTGACAGCACTGCCTTTTTATAAACATGGGGTTTGAAATCAACAAGGGTTGTTGTTCTACTGCCTTTCCAGCCACGACTTATAGTTCCATTGTGACGCGATTTTAGGGGAGATGGTTTGTGATCAGTCCTATATATGAACGAGATGTTGTCTTGATAATGCTAATATTGTTTTAAAGGCAAGACGCTTAAGCTTTTATGAATAGGTGAATAATCATAGTTTTTTATTTATTTATTTAAACTTTATTGCACTGTATACTGTACAATTGGCGGACTTAATGCCTTAGGGCATTCTCTACCAGTCAACCGCTTGGGAATGCAGAAAATTTAATCAGTGGCGGAACGTTTATAATCATAATCATAGTTATATTTTGATGATCAAAATACCTATTTAAATATACAATTATCTGATAGAAAAAAATATACATTAATTAATTAAAAAAACACATTAAAATATTACGAAAGTTAAAACAATAATATATAGGCACAGCTATTTTTCTTTTGGATCAAGTCTGTATCGTAAAATTTTTAGACTCGACACTTTAACTCACTCGCAATTTCCCAGTATTTTTTTAATGACTAGTATCAAAGACTGTTAATAGAGTAATCATGTATAAACTGTGAGTTTCCCAAAAATACCTACATAAATAATAATAATAAACAATATAGATCATCACCACTTTGGTTTGGCATTGTGACTTCACCTTTTAAAAGCGTGTTTTGTATCCCCAACGGATAAAAGATTTTAATCTGAGCATGGATGCTTCGTATTAGGGTTCATCAATAGGAAAACAATGGGTTACTTATGTCCTCACTACGATTGCTCTATGTTATGCATGAGTCCCAATGATACCTAATTTAGTTAGACTTGATTTATTTTAAACTTGATAGATCTTTCGATACATACTAACTACCTAGTATTTAAGACCCCGCATTGGGCCTGAAGAGAAAGAAATGATTTATTTATTATTATTATAATGTTTGAAGACTTTGTCTTTCTCCATCGTGGGATGGGTGTTACACTCTGACGCGGGCCTCAACCAAGCGTCAGGGGGTGAAGTGCTGTTGAACCGGAGTTCAAGAACTTGCGGGTGATTATTAAGTGTGACTTTTTAACGTTATGTGCTAGGATTTTTAGATAGCTAATAGACAACTTGATGCCACATGTCGTTAATGGTCTTTTTATTAACGGTCAAAGCGCTTTCGTCCTATGTATAGATAGTGCCATCCACGAAGGCGCACCCCACTCTTTTTTGATTGAGGAAGACGCGGGGTGCAGGGGGGTGACTCACGCGTCAGTTGTGAGCCGGCCATCATTCAAAAATTAAGGTTCGTCTAGAAAGTGGCTCTACTATGATTTTTAAAATGACAAGGAAAACCCAGTGTGTTGTACTAAAAAATAAACCTGGTATAATCTCAAAGAGTAAAGTAAGTATATATAATCTATTGTCATTAAATTTACTTAAAAAAGTATAATGGTCAGATACTTAAACACCATTTAACAATTTTGACTAAACAAGAGACCATAATAGTTCTTATAATATTACCGGAATATTCTTTATCGGGAAAGGCTTTAGGATAGGCTATCAAACATTACGCTTAGTAAGACTTACGTGTACGAAGAAAAATTAATTCACGCGGTGGACCGATAGTTCTCTTATAATAGATATTTTTTATTTTTAAATGTTATTTATAAAACGTTCATATGTATCTCGTTTACGTCAATAGTAAAAAAGTTACTAGTCCCATTTTTAAAATTTTTGTATTTCGTCTAGCAGCTAACCATGCCTTTTTTTTTTCGCGGAGTAAATGCTTTATGCATGCCTTTTGCCCGGAGAAGGGGCGTTCCAAATTCAATTCAAATGTTGGAAAAAGCTTGCACACTTGTACTATAAACGATTTGGACGAGTGGAGGGGCGCGCCGTCGTGGATGGCACTATCTACTACGTAGGTATTCAGTTGCTCCTTTCGTGATATCGTTTGTTCCTGTGTTGACATTTTATCATTCAGTAATATAAGCTATGCTGTCTAGCAAAAAGACAAAAGCCGAGCTTTTAATAAAGGTGATGGTTTAATAGAAGGATCGAATGTAAAGGTCTAAGCTGAAAGAACACGCCCAGACATTGAACCATAATTGAACTTTCGTCATTGTATTAATTAAAAATATTAAAACATGGAATCCTCTAGACTAGGTAATTATAAAGTCAATAAACATGCTATATTGAAGACCTAATCAATTTTTTTTATATTTTTGATAACTTGTACCATTAGGATTTTACCGGCTATGTAAACTGTAAACTATCAAAAATATAATACAATACTAAACGACGTATACCACTTTGTTTATCAAAAAGGAATGTGATATACCTTCAAGTTATCAAATCGAAGAACAATAGTCATCTACCCTCAATTAAGAAAAATAATTTATGGCCAAACGCTTCATAGTACAGAATCCACCGTGCGCCGCGCTGCACTGTGAAACGTCAATCTATGATTTTATTTTTCCTTTCATAGTCTTTAAATACTTTTTCTTGTTTAACTATTTATTTCTCAGTAGAGAGCTGTAGTAAAACGATAAACACAATAATTGTCAGCACATTTAATGAAAGTTAAAAACACGTTTACAAAATGCAATATATATGTTAACCTAGTGATTTATGTAAATAATGTTAGCTTATTTATTACAAATAAAAATTTACAACTCTTCATTATAAAAACATACTATTAACGATGTACCTAATAAAATAACTATGTATGTAAAACATTAGTATAATTTTAAACCTGAGGCTTATTTCACAATGTCCTTTAAGTAGACACTAACGTTATCCGTCCATTACTTCTTACGAAATGACGTTCCATATTTGAATTATTCGTTGGTTAGTGCTTATATATTTGACGATGGTGAAACAGGCACTTGTACCTACATTGGTGGTTTTAGTAAAATGTTATATTAATAACACCACCTTGTTTGCAATACAATATAAAATACTCGTTAATACACTAAGCATGTTTTGAAACTGTTTTATAAGTAATTCAGTCTGTAACTGTTTAATATTGATAAAGAAATACAATATGAAGGCTATTAGACTGACCATACTACTTGAATCATATTTTTCATTGTCACAAAATATGTACAAAACTTATACAAGTAACTTATATAAATGTGTCTTTACGGTTATACAACAACAATAAATAATGCACTTAAAAAATGTTTTATACTACGCGAAACCTCCAAGGTACCTATGGAAATAACATTCAAATAATAATAAATTAAAAAATAATAAATTAGCACAAAATGATTGCGAATACCCCGTTCTTAGTCCGTTTCTTACTTGATATTGATTGGATTTTCACATTTGCTGCCCTCGTCGGTAACTCTATTATTAATATTTTAGGACAATTTATAAAAGATTGATTTTGCCACACCCCTATTAAAGTACGTTAACGAAAATTTCTACAGCACCGTTTCCATGAGTTTACGACGGCTTTACTCGCTAGCGACGACGTAACTTTTTGTATGAAAAATTTTAGTTCTACAAGTAACCGCTAGCGCTGTGCAATTTTCCATCTAGACTTATTTTACTTAGTCGCTAGCGAGTAAAACCGTCGTAAACTCATGGTAACGGTACAGTAGTGTAACGTAACGTTGGTTTAGTACATTGATGTTGAAGCTATGATGGCAGCATTTTTCCCAGAATACAATGGGGAAGCCATTTACCGTCATTTATTCTTCCTGAGCTAGCTATTAAGTATTTTTTTTTACTCGATAATTTCTGAAAATTTACCACTGGGCTGTAAACGTGAAGATCGGTGGAATGGATGCAGTCAAAATAATGTTCATAACTGCCAATAAATAAGCTGTCTGGTTCCTAGCTCAAGGGATTAGCGTAGCATACAACGCGGCAAAGCGCCACCAGCATCATAGCATCAATAGCATATTTAACATCAAAGCAAAAAATATGAATCGATGGCATTGAAGGGTACTGGCATTTATTTTTAGTCATTAAAAATAACCATGGGAAGGCAAAATACTTAGATGGTCAGATTTTAAAGTTGCATAATTCTCGTAAAATAATTACTGAAATAGATCTGTGTGCGTTTGTACTTTTGAAACATCAATAAATTTAAGGGATACTTAACTAAAAAATAACACTCTTAAAATTATAAATGAGAATACAACGTATCATTTGTGGTCCTGTACGAACAAAACATAAGCAACTGTGCTTCTCGAGGAGCCCTAAAATATTTTACGTAAAAATAAAAATAGTACCTACGCGTGCGTCAAACGGTTAAACCTGTATCGATTTGAGTTTTTCTTCGGATTTTTACAATAGGTATGCATATTTTTAATTCGGTTGGAGTTAACATTGGCCTATATATTACTCTATTAATAGTAAATGGTGATTAAGTACTTTGATAGAGATTAGAGATCCATTTGCTGATTTGGCATTTATCATGAAAGTTTTTAATACAAATGTACAAACATATATGCGTTCACAGTTTATTAAATTCTTACACACGACTGGTTTAAATCCGTTTTATAATATGGGCACAGATAATATAGATATGGGTAAAGACTGCCGCCCTTGTACAAGCCACAAAATTGTGCATACTAGTTATATAGTACTAGAATTAGTCTGAAGTCTAGATGTTTGCAGTCACCGTAATAAATAGTCTAGTCCTTTGGCAAAGCGCTATCGCTCTTCCCCCTCGAATAGACCCTATACGCGGTCTTGGATCCTAGCATCCTGTCAAGTAGGCTGTGCTTCGCTCGTCTCCTCAGAGTCAGCACCTCCCGGCAGAGGTCATGGAACACCTCTCCAACTTGGTCCACCTGCTCTGCAGCCGCTACTTCAGCAAAACTGCATTCGAAGTCTTTGGCCAGGATCTCGCCTTCTTCTGGACTCACCTGGAATTGTGGACAAGGGTCATCAGAATGTGCCGGGAATTATAATATTATTCTCATATTATGACGTGTAGGATTCCCTGACCAGCCCCCCGATTCAGAACCATTCGGTTACGGATTGGGTTACGTACGATTCGATAACTTTCACTTTAATGGATTTATTCGATTCAACTATTTTATTTTGGTATTATATTATATTTGTTAAACTGACTCCAACATCTTTTCAATCTATGACATTATTTTAAAAATGAATAGAAAATCTAGCCGAAACCCAAGCCGAATGGCTTGTCGAACGTTCTGAATCGCCCTGCTTGTTAATAACAAAATGCTTATTGGTATTTAGATTGCTTGCAGGGTAACGGAAAGTTTGTTAATTCCCACTATGTATATATTTAGGTGATCTACTGTGATTGAGTAGTCAGAAGGATGAGGGATATCAACTTTTTTGATTTAGCGACTAGTGTAACAAATTTGTTTTATTATAAGGTGTAGAAAAGTGCGAGCCATATTCAATGCTAGCTGTCAATCGAGTTTAGTTTTTTTTTAAATGTAAAGATTTTTTTCATATTTTTTCCTCTATTCTAGACTCGACTCTTAACCACCCCCTTGAATTTGGCTCGCACTTTTTCTGCACCCTGTATAAGAAAAAAATGAGTAGATTTAATATAAAATGTCCACGGATATCTAAAATTCTTTACAGGCTGTAGTAAAGTAGGGGAAGGGGATGGAGTCTAGAATAATGGAAACTTAAGTCTTGATTTTTTTAAATATTACCCACCCCCTTGAACATGGCTCATATTTTTATACACCCTGTATTTTTAATTTCCTTACCTGTCTGAGGTGCACCATGTCTGCTTTATTCCCCACCAAAGTGAGGGGTATGTCCGGCTGCAGGCGCTGCTTGGCTCGTCTCACGAAGTTGAAGGACTCTCGGTCCGTTATGGAGTACACCAGGAAGAGGCAGTCGGCCCATTGTGCTACCTCGTTGCAGGGAAGGTCTTCGGTGCTCTGGAAACATGTAGAACAATACCGTTACTATGAGTTTACGACGGTTTTACTCGCTAGCGACTACGTAAAAAAAGTATATGAATAATTGCATAGCGCCCCTAGCGGTCACTTGCAGAACTGAAATTTTCCATACAAAAAGTTACGTCGTCGCTAGCGAGTAAAACCGACGTAAACTCATGATAACGGTACAGATTATGAAGAGGGGATTTTATACCTACTCTACTACAGTCTGCTAGTTTATGCATGTGGGGATTTTGTATACATAACTTTAAAACGATTTTGTTGTTTTCATTTGACAATTACTTTTCAAAAGATTTACGTATTTTTTAAAAGGTTATTAAGATGTGAAAATAATAATTAGAGAATTTGGGTGAAAAACTAGTAGCTAAGTCCAGTTAGTTAGCTATTAGCTAAGGGTTCGGGGTGCGTATTGCTATCTTGATTTAACAGTTAAGCTACGACCAATTTCTATGTCTTAATTTCGACCATATACGAGTAAGTAAGCAAGACCTTTGGCATCTCAGCTATCAGGGTGAGGATTGAACTGCCTGGAACTTGAACGGATTAAAGCCAGATCGCAATTCGCCTTCAGCTTTGTAAAGACCTTTTTAAAATAACTATTTAATATTGATGTATAATTTAAAACAAGATGGTTATCATCACCTTTGGACATGTATCTAAAATCTCAAATAATATAGGCTCGCCATCCAGTAAAACTTCGTGCTTGTATTTGCTGTCTGTAACAAAGAAATATAATAAGTGGAAGATACATGAAAAAGCCACGTTTAACTTGTACAGATTCGCTGTGACTTCGTATTCGCTATGCGTCTTATTTATAACATGCATAAAAATCACATGTTCGCTCTGCGCAAAAATAATTAAAAAGCACAGTCGCTCTTGCTTTTAATGGCTTTATAATAGTAAAGGAAATCTTATTGAAACTAAATTCATACTAATAAATATACATGGAAAATTAGCTTTTTTTTCAATAATACCTTGTTGATGATCGTATTCGCCAATGTACCGCCTAGTCAGAAAACGAACCGTCAAGGCTGGAACAAAAAAGTTATTTATTAAATCAAAATTATTAAAATCTACTAATAAAAAAGTAATATATTAAATCCACTCCATCTATTCAGTTTCATATCTTTGTAAAATCGGCGGTATTTGGTCTAAAGCTGCTGCGAAGGAAATCTTTCATTAGCGAACAGAGATTGTAATGTGCAATATAATATAGCATATTTAATATATTCAACCCTAGGTAGTACATCTAACGCACTCAGGTTAAGTATCATATATAAATACATTCACAAAATAAATAATATGGTGTCCAATAAAATTATCATTTTTATTTAATTTTCATTTTATTTGGTATCAACGGTTTCAGACGTCGTAAAAACATAAACTTAAGCTGGAAACTTAAGCTGGGTTGGAAGTACCACTGTGCACACGTATCACATTGTACTATAGTCTTAGTAATAGTTTTACCATTTGGGTACAGAACCTTAACAACATGGGTTATGATTATAGTTATGGTGAATAATGAAGTCAATAATAGTCAGTAAAATCATCCATAATCCCATCTACAATACGTGTATAATCCATATTTAGCGGTTGTTTGCAAGCGTTGCTCATTAGTGGCTTAAAGCCACGTTCCGATATAGACGCGGTAAATATTTTGGTTGTGAGGTAAAGAGCACGTGCGTTGAGGTAATTGAACCGCAGACTGGATGGACTGAGACAATTAATGTAGTAATTTATGGAGAAAAATAATCAAAGAAAAGGCACCTCAAGAAAATCTATTTCTATAGTTACTACACATAAAAACAGCATCATAATGGTTTAGTCGTTTAACACGTTCCGGGACAGTGCCCGCCTACAGGCGTGAAAACAATAAAACATCTATTGTGTCTGGAGTAGTGTCCCGGAACGTGTTAACTACAGTACAGTGTCATGATCAAATACTAACATACAATAACACAACTATTTTTGCGTCGGGGGTTAAATAGAGTAATGTCTTCAGCTATCATTTAGGAAGAACGTAAACACATTTTGGAAACCGAATACACAGTTGCAGAGTTATGCACGCATTGGTTAGTACTTTTGCACTAGCATCATTGCATCGCCCTATTACTCGCACGTTTCGCGTTTTATTGAATCGTATGCACCGATTCTAAACATCCTGCGGTTAAAACAGTCTCACTCCAGTGCATTAGTCTTGAAACTCAGGCGTTTGGCTAAACATTTTGATCTAATATTAATTTCTAGGTAATCATAAAGAAACGCATACTGTTACGTTGCGCTGTGTGTCTTTTAGCTTTAAGACGAGAAAAATAAAAAAAACACGTAAACATTAAACTGGGAGCACGTCACTAGTGCCGCCAAAGCTAAGACAATCGAAGTGCAAGCAAAGCGAAGATTTTTTCTTTCTCTATGTGCGCAAGGGCCTACGTTTTCTCAAAATGCCTCGTAGCTTTTTTGAACGCCTATAACTTTGGTTCCAATTATATCAGACAAACAACATTTTCAAAATCGGGTTTCCTTGCCAACGGAAGGAACAGTGTTTTATTTTGCTTAGAATATTGATTTTTATCATTGGTACCTGTAATTTGTAATTATGCATTGTGTATGATCATTGTTAATAAGGCAAAGTATTACTTTACAATGTTAAATTATACTCTGATACAATCATCATCAGCTTTATCGTTCAACGGACGTCCACTGCTGAAAAAAGGCCTTCCGCACTGTTTTCCTCGGTGACCGGTGGTAGCGGTCAACATCCAGTGTGATCCTGCGATCTTTACGAGGTCGTCAGTTCATCTTGGTTCTCCTATCTGTAACGTTTCTGCCCCAACAGCCATCAATGATGATGTCACTTTGAATTACATTTGTCTATTACATAGTATTGTATTTTAGTTATGAATGTACCACTTACTACCAGTTTATTTTATTGAGAGTTGGTAATGTTACTACATGATATTTAAGGTCACTCATTGTGTCAAAAATACATTTAACTAGCATTGTAAAACTGTGAAATGAGTGTTGGCGAATTACAGAAGAATAACACAGATCTTTATATTGAGAGATTGAAAGAAATTAAATTGGATTCGCAACATTATTCGTGGTATTGTTTTGGGACCACTAAAGCTTTTACTAAGTATGACTGCTATTCAAAATCAAGTGATATTTTAAAGGTATTCGTTGTTACAAAGCTTTATATACCTACTTCTGTGAAGTTCAAAAGGGCGGTTTCAGTTCTCTTATGATGTATAGTGTCAAAAAATTACGAGAGCGCTTTTTGGAATGTCTGATACCAACCCGGGATGATAAGAATCTATCGTGTGCGAGTGTCCAATCATAACGCTCCACGGATAACTGCAACTTTGTCATGTTTCCCCACTTGTTCAATGGTAAATGGAGAAGAAGAAGAAGAGATCCTTCTTGCCTTTTGCACTGTTCTGTGGATCCAATGACCCAAGGTTAGGCACTAGGTCAGTACCCGAATAAACTATTTATACACGAGGTCGGACCAGCCGTACCGCATAAATTTCTTGGTCAACCGAGACACAATGCAAAAATACAGAACGCGTCCAATTTCCAAAAATATATCGACACAAAAGCTGTGAATACGTCGTAACCGTACACGACTTTATAAACGTTTTCAAACACGCCATCAAAGAAGAATGATGTGTTAGTAAAATCCGATCTAGAATGTTATTATGCTGACATTAAAATAGATAAACGTTCTTTATGAAAATGGTGGGCGTTGGTATATTAAGCAGCATGCACAGTACACAAATATGTAGAGTAATACGAATTCCATTTTGTAGATTATTTTTTATTTTGTAGATTTTTAATGAAAATGATATATTTCTTTAATGTATAAAATTATATTTATAACTATTCACTAGTTATAAATATAATTTTCACATGGCAGACGTCTTCGTGTCTGGGGTATTTTATATCTTTTTTCAAATAATTTTTCAGGCTAGAAACCTTCGCATAGGGGTAAACAAATGCATATATGCACATTTTATACACATTTTAATTATACCGCCGGGTTGGTGTATAGTTATGGCAATAGCTTCATACGCGCACAACAAAAAACAAAGAAAATATGAAACAATTTGTATTTAGTACACACGATTGCACGAGTGCTGCTTTTAAGAATTTCCATAATTTCATTTCTTTTCGTCTGCGTCCTTCGAAGTGGATTTATTAAATACCTACTTTATTATTCCGTTTTTAGTTTCACATTACAAAGCTTAAAGAGTGTTAGCTTTTACATAAAAGCTCTGATTAAAAAACTTTGTAGTTTATTTCAAAGAAAAATCTTTAAATTTGAGAAAACAATATGTATTTGTACTTTTAAGAAGTGATTGTAATAAGAGTTTAGATTATTTAGGCTTTTAATTTTCATATTTATTTAGACTACATGAAATCATTGCATGAAATACTCGTAATTAGTGGTCCAAACAAAATCCGTTAATGGATTAGATTATTATCTACCAGAGTGCGTAGTTCAACCGTGAAGATGTACTAATGACGCATTACACACATTAGTTGATATTTAATTTCAATAATAAACAACATGCCCCTCTGTTGGGCGGTGCAGTTGTCGAGTAAATACCACACGTGAAATATTTATCGATTGCTGACCCAAATATTCGATTAGAAGTGTAACAATGTTCGAATTTGAATACGCTCAAGAACTGGTTACTTACGCGTATTCTATTTTGGTTATCACACGAATACTTTATAATAACAACATATTGGAATAGCTGACTGAGTTCTTTAGAAAATAGCGTAAGAACGAAGTGTAACTACCCGTGAATGATTATGGGATGAGAATGATTTCTGAGGGGCGCTGCGCTGACAGCATTTACAAATAACCCGAGTCCTTATTGATCATAATTCATAAGGGTCGGTAATTAGTAAATCAAGCCACACTCTGTATGTAAACAATTACTTTTTAGATAAACATAAAATATTACTGGAGCTATGCACATGAAGTTACATCAAATATAAATATTCCCAAAACTATTATAGAACTATAAAAATGTATGGACTAGCCTGTACGAATATAAAAATAAAGTAAAAGAGGCATTGACAACTGTGACTGAGGGTGCTGCTCAGTTTCTTCTCAGCACTAGCCCACATTGTCCCGAAGCTGTGGTAGGGTCTATTTTGGGACGTGTATAAGAAGTGCTCCTAGAGAGTCTATGATATGCAAAGTATTACAAAATTTATGAACGTTCTGAATTTTATTTGATAAAATATTAATGAAAGTACCGATTATAATGATAGCATAAAAATAGAATAAAAAGTCCAATTAGAATTGGTGGTTTCACGCACGAGATAGGTTAAGATTTAAAATGAGAAAGGTAATTGACAAGACAATGGAACGATTATGTTAAAAGTGTTATTGATCATCCCCTTTCAAATTCAATAATTCACCAGAATGATTCAATAATATGTAGTCGTAAATCGTAAAAGTAAAAGTCTTATCTAAGAGAGTCATTTAAAATTAAAATATAAAAATTATGCGACAGACACATTTCTTACCATTCCTTACCACAAACCAGACAACACACCAATTGTCTGGTTTCATGGTAAGGAATTTTCTTCCTTGTGTTACGAAGTACCATAAAACGCATGAAATTGGTTTCTTAAAGTAAAAGTATTGAAAGACTTGGTCATAGAAAGACTTCGCGCGATTAAGTCCTTGTCACTTGCTTTGTTATCTCTGGTACTCGGAGCATTAGCACAATAGAAAATATGATAGCTCCCGACCGAAGGTCTAGGACAGGTTGAATGAACAGCCATTAACGTCATTACAGGCTCAATTTCAAAGGTCAGAATACTATTTATAAATATTTTTTTCTACAAAGTAATGTAATGGCGTGGTGGGTAGTGTTAACAAAGGATCCTGTAAGTATCATGGCGGTAATTAGTGACAGGTGAATGTCAAGATAATTAAAGTATTTTGATACTAAAATAAAACCCATCTTTGTGTTTGCGATATTCAAAGGATGTTGAGATCAATGTTTTTTCTCACTTACCTAGGTATAAACGTAAAATTATTATTTAATCTCGTATAATATCTCCTGACCTTCCATCAAATCCCTACTAGAGAGCTGATGAACTTCAAAAGGCTGATCAGGTCATGGTAACCTTATCATATACCTTCAATTTCATTGAAGTAACACGGTACCAAATTTTGAATCGATCGAAACTTAGTCGGAGAAATGATCGGTTGATCTTCAAAGGGCTGAACAGATTTTCATGAAACATGGCTAAAACACATTGGATAACATTTGCTATGACACAAAAAAACTAATAAAACATCGGTTCATCTGTTTGGGAGAAACGATACCACAAACAGACAGATACACAGACATAGCACTTTAAACTTAGCACCCCTCTCTTTTTGTGTCAGGCGTTAAAAACTATCTATCTATCTAGTAATCTATGACTCCGATCTATGGTGGTAGATACTCTGTTACCATTTTAACTTAACTGACTCAATAAAGGATGGATTTTGGATGTGTATCCTGTCAGTCACCCACAGAATTATGTAAATAAGTGTTCAACGAGATTATTTACGCAGACAGCCACCACTGGTCATTCGATTTGAATCAACGAATCCAGTGTTGATATTTAAAACAACATTTATGGGGTTACGCTCGAAATATACGGTCCTTGAAATAACGCTTCATCAGATGTATTTCGGTGGTGGAACGTCAATTTTATACTCATTTTACATTTGACTCATCAGTTTTACACTCATTTTTTGCCGTAACAGCTGATGTTGGAGGAATTCAGCGTAAACAGTGATATTGTTGTGTGTAAAAACGGAAAGTGTTACAAATAAATTGGAGCATTCCGAACTTACGAGACAGCTCCTCACATATTATCACATTTAAAGAGAGTTCAGTGTACCAAACTTGGCACGTTGGCTCGCGTCGTTAATTTATTAATTCAGAACGAATATTACCTTATCAATAAAAAAATATGAAGAAAAATAATATAAATGTACGTAACTTCTCATGCTACGTCCTTCTTAGATACCTATACCTAAACCAATCTAACAGTAATATTGTGTAGTTATTAAAAACAATAGAAGCACTAAAAATTTATCCCGTTTCAAATTTCCAATTTTTTTCCATAACACTGGTCACAACAATAAATAAACTTTAAGAATCAACTGCCATAAAACAAAACACTGTCGAAACAAACGAGCAATGAAACTTTTTCTTCTTAACACTGCAATACAAACATGTTGTCAACACTGTCACTGGCACAAAATCGACACACGTACCACTCTTGCCTACGGAGGGTGCACCGACCACCGCCACTTTGACTTCGGAGAGGGAAGATTTCTTCCGCCTGATGCCGCGTGTGGTCATCGTGCGTCGGGCATCGCGACTCGCGCGCAGCTCTCGCGCCGAAAATACACGACGCGTGTTAATGGGTCAAGATCTGCCCAAGATCACAGTCGCGGTGTTTCACACGACAGTGCGCGCGCGTCATCGGCGCAAATTCTGTTTGGAGACATTCTTTGGATTGTTTGACATAATTTTAATGAACCAAATCGTAGCTGTAATAGGGAGATGATTGACAAATTAGCAACTACCTAAGTTCATTAATGTTAGCTAATGCCGGAGACTCAACTTTCTCCTCTTATCTCGTTCTTACGATAGACTTTGTTCATGTTTTAGTTTAATTTCTTTGTTTTTTGCACACAATTCTTATTTTGATTCATTTTATATTATTCTAAACTTATTCACAACAAACAAAGGATTGTTTGTTGTGATTAAGTTTTAGGAATCGTATGGTTAAGATTACTCGATTCATTCGTTTTTTACCAAGATCATCTTAGAGTTTTCTCTTGACAACATATCAGGCTGGTTGTTAAGGAGAAGCTTTGAATATTAAAAGAAATCGGTGGCGGGGAGAGTCCCTTATCACCAGCATTGGTGCGCTCACGGTATGTCGCTGTTTCCTGGCGAGCCCGTGGCGGCAGGCCAAGCGCCCCGGACTCGCTAGTAATGTTTTTTCAACTTATCGATATTTTATCGATATATAAACCTCGTTTAGTGGTAGTCAGAACGAGCGACACAGATCTATTATTAAAAGTAGAGATAATAATATAGATCTATTTTTTTTTATTAGGCTTGTCAACAATACAATATTTCTTGCTTAACATGACAGCTTATTCAGTTATATGATAGTTGCTCCACAGATTTATTAGACAAACACAGCTAGCTTAGTTATAAACATTAGTTTATAACTACCTAGATCTATCTAATATACTGGAAATCCCGCAGCACCAATGGGTAGACACGACATAAGGTTTTCTATTTAACCATGATTTATACTCGGCCACATCATCTCAATCATCAGGTGTGATTACGGCCAAATGTCTGCTACTCATCAATAACCGGCGATCAAATAAAAGTAGTATCACCATTAAAAATAGCGTGCGAGCCACTCATAATAACACATAAAGAACATAAAATTAAGCTTTGCATTTGGCAAGTCAGCATTATTTTTGCCAAAACAGACTTCAATTTCAGGCTTAATTCCCATGGTCAAAACGGCTCAAACACATGATCACTTGCGAGTGAGACGTACGAGCGACGCTTGGCGTTTTCAACCAACTCCGCCGCAACTCCACCAGAGCAAAGTAACATATATTGTGTCATAGAGGTCTGTTTTGGGACGTGCATGGTCTCCGGTGGCTAGGAGTTCAGATAAAGATAAGATAAATGAGTCACCTCACCTCACCGATCCCATAATAATACCGACAGTGGTAGTATCGATAGTTTTCACAACTACTGCAAGTAATTATGTCTGACATCACACGGCACAGATGCGTCGAATCAGAGCTGACGACACAGCTTGCTGCCGCGTGTTTTGTCATTTTTACGACGTGGAAAAAATAGAGCATTTTTGAATCACTCGCTTGGATATGGCGTGTGATTTTCGTTCGAAAACGAAAAAAAAATTAATGAAAACCACGCGAAATCTAAAAGTCACTCACAAAATTGAGCTGTTTTTTTGAAAAAACAGCTCAATTTTGTGAGTGACTTTGGACTTTGGGCTTTGGAGTGAGGATTTGAATCCTTACTATGTAGATTAACTGGTTTTCATTCCAAAATTTGACTTTAATCAATGAATATCACACATCACATCGAAAATAGGGTCCGTGGTCGCGGACAAAGTGAAGAAACATCTTTTTAGGATTATGATCTAAGGTCTAATAAAATTGGTAGTATAATCATGGCAAGACCACTATTTGACATAAGTAATGAAACAACATGGCGTTAAGTCCACATTTTGTAAAGATTTGGCTTTACAATAAAGTTATATGTTTGTTTTATTCGTTGCTTATTTGGAGAAACAGGGCCTTATTTTTTTACAGTGGGGTTTTTAGGAAGATTTATTTTTTAAAAGCATTTTTTTGTAGTTACCAATATTTATTTAGATTACAATGTGTTTTTAGACACCTATAAAAAGTACGAAATAGAAAATAAAACATGTAGGTAGTTCTTCATGATATGTGCCTTCAGAAAGCCAGCCGTAACAAAAACTTGTTGCAAGTCTCAAACCTCCTATTGGCGACCACAAGTGTCCAGTCACTACAATGCAAAACAGCTGTTCTAACTGGCCAGCAGCCAGATCACACCGATCGGCTAAGCGATATTATTTTGGGTTTTACTTTTCCACACACGGCTTCCGCGTGGCATTCCGCACATAAAAAAAACCGGCCAAGTACGAGTCGGACTCGCATACTGAGAATTCAGTGTCAACTTCAAACCAAATTAGCAGTACAAACCTACCAATAACACAAAATATTTTATGTGTTTTTTTGTATTTTATTTATATGAACGTCATTACAAGATTTCAAAATCGGCCAAGCGCAAGTCGGACATGTGCACTGCGGGTTCCGTACCACCTTAATCTGAATACGGGGTCCACTTACTTGTACCGATTATCACATTATTTTTTGACAGCAAAAATTACTTTGTTTTTCATAGAGTTTGTATGAAAGAATATTTGTGGTTGATGAAAATGTGCTGTTTCTCAAAAACTACCTGTTTAATCTTGTTCAAAGCAATTTTCATTACAAGGATTTGTTGAGATCTACATTATGTATAACTTATTTATTTTTAAAAGCACGTTTTAAAAAATATTTATTGTATATGACCAAGACTTTCACTTAGCTGTTAGTCCGTAATCTTCTAGTAAATACTATTAATAAGTCTAAATACCTTCATACCTTTGAACAAGTTGAAGCTATAGGTGGCCAACGATCTAGCTAGAGATTATACTTAGATCGACAAGTAAGTAAATTATTACAGGCATAGAAAATAATACACAGTTCTTACTTTTTATAGTAGCTACTCGTATAATGTCTATACCATCAATAAATCATACCTCGATCTAGGAGTAAAAGACGCTACAACTATAAGAATAATACTCTTAGCCGAGTTTCGACTACGGTGGCCAGGCACAACGACTGCGCTGGACATATTATAGTGCACAAGTGTGTGCGCAAACACATGTGCACTCTTTATTCCTTTAACTCTCATAGTCCGAAAGGACAGCAATCTGACCGGAGAGAGATCAGGCGCAGGACCAACGGCCTTACGTGCTTTCCGAGTACGGGGGTGAACACAGCCAACTTCAAACTCTGGGCTACCCTGAGAATTTCTTGACTACCACTATATTACTTTTTTCCACTTAAATTACGGAGTTTTTTTTCTTGAAAATAAAAGGTCACTCTCATAGTGCTACATAGATTCTTTTAAAAAGTTAATAACAACTAAATAGTTTATCTTCGTTAGGGGCCTAAGTAATTGAACTAATTTATATATTTTTTTTGCGTTTTGAGATAAGGGTTTTGCCAAAGTACTATTACAATAGCCGACTTCGCTGATGAATTAAATTGAACCCTTTCAGTTTCGTTCCAGGCACACTCCATCATGGCCCATTTACACGAGGCCAGTAGACGAGCCAGTCCAATAAGCCAGGCCAGTATTGGCTTCGTGAAAATAGAGCCAACCCAGTGCATTGGACTGGCCCAAGCCAGTGGACGAAGCCAGTCCAATAGAATATAACGATTTCTAATTTGCTGGCGCCAGTGCTACTGGCCTCGTGTAAATGGGCCATCATTATGTGAAAATCGTCCTCAATAACGTCACACTCGGTGCAATTCGGCGAGTGTGTCTTTTTTCATTAAATATGCGAAACTATTTAAAGGGATGTGTCCTGAACGAAGTCTAAGACCGGTATCAACGCCGTTCCTGCTCACATCTGAAGGCCTACTACGAAAAACGAAATCCGTCAATACGATAATCGTTTTGCAGATCCGAAGCATTTCGTAGTATTCCATACTAAAAACCTTTCGGATCCAAAAAACGATAATCGTATTGACGGATTTCGTTTTTTGTAGTAGACCTACGTACTGCTCCATCAAACCACAGGCATCTGCACAAAGTTGGATTGTCTTGTACCAGATGCCCTTGGTGAGTGATCTTAAGTCGATATATTGACTCCATTGTTTGCGACAATATTCTTTAGCCACGTATAGCAAATCGGTAAATATAGGTATACATTTAAACTGAACACCTTCATTAAAACAGCTTCCTTGGCTAGTCCGTCTACACATTCGTTTCCTGGCACTCCAATATAAACAGGAACCCACTACAATACTACGATCTTTCCTTCATGGGTCAGAGCAAAAAGATTATTAAATAAGCGATCGGTGTACCAACATTTACACGTTCCGGGACAGTCAACAACCTACAACGGCGTGAAAACGATAAAACATCTATTGTGTCTGGAATAGTGTCCCGGAACGTGTTAAGTTTACAGCGAGATAAGTGTTGTAAGCCACTCTTAGAGTCTGAATATATGACAAATTGTTTATGATTATTTGACTTGATGTATGACAGTGCTTCCAAAATTGCTATATTACTTACTTGACTCTGATGTATAAGGTGTACGAGACGCATTCCTCCTGGTCATCTTCGTTCACAAACATGAAGATGTGTTCATCCATGCACTCTTCGTAGTATATCACCACGTAGATGTGTTCCGGCATGATCACGATTACTTCAGGTTTCGCGGGAAGAAATTTTATCGTTGAAGTTTGAGCCAAGGCGGTCGAAATGCGCGGATTAACTTGTCCAGTCGTATGTTTACCTTCGCCGTAAGCCCGACACTGACAAAGCCTTGGTTGCAGAGATGCACCTACGCAAAAACTAGCGGGGAAAGGCTTAACTGACTTCCCAGATGCCTAATTTTACCCGTGATTTGGGTAATATTATATTAGTGATTGTCTTAACGGAAATGTAACAAATTGCAAAAGCAATCTAACTTTAACTTACTATCATTAAAAAGTTGTCTATAGATATTCTAACTAAGATATAATGAGATGATTTTATTTGTAAAACTGTAATAAGAATATCCTCATCTCTTGTAGGTACTCGGATACGAAGAATGTTGTTTATTAAATAAAAAATAAAATAAAATAAAATTATTCCGCGAGTAAGTTACCGTTTGTCAACGTTATTTATTTACATGTGCCGAAATTAGTTAGTCGTAGTTAAAACCATTCATGATTGGCATGAAACAAATATAATGTAATAAATAATAATACAAAAACAATATCTCATTTAATAATACAAAAGAAAACACGCTTCGACCAAGCGCCTTCTGTGTCATGCTACGGCGCTACGTAGGATTCATAATTTTTACTTCTGTATCGCTACGAGAGTACGCGTAGCAATCTTTGTAGCAATCCGTGGTGCTTGAAGTCGTTATAGCTACGACGAGTACGGTTTGCCCTTGGTAGGCAATTTATGTACATATAAGCTGGTTTTCCAAGTCCAAATTTTATTTGCCAAAGCATTATCTTAAATCTCGCTTATCACTTGAGACGTGTACTAATTAAATAGTAGAAAGTAGATTTATTAACACCAAATGTATAGCGAAAATGAATTAACTTCGTACAAGGATTGTCAAGAGTGTCATTTATTACAATTTCATGGGTATCCGTTTTATCGGGGTAGTTGGTCTGTTAGGCCGCGGCCCCATCTCTACGGCACGGCGCCGTACCGTACTACGGCACGAAGTCGCGCCGTAGTACGGTACGGCGCCGTGCCGTAGAGATGGGGCCGCAGCCTTTCTCGTATGTGGTTAGAATATTTTATTCTTACTCTATGGGTTAGGTCAAAGAATTCTGAAGAATACTCCTCTTTTCTAACTAACTCAATGGCAGATGTTTGCTAACCTTTTTATTCTAAATTCGAACACAAAACGGTCGTCAACGGACTTCTTTTGTATCATGTTCGTGTGTCAAATCTGCCAAAAGTGAAAGTAAGAATTTAGGAAAATTCATCTTATTACATCAACTTTGCTTGTGCCGTATTTATTATTTTCTGAAATTTCCGTTGATTTCAGTGTTTGCTTGGTTCTGAGATCGCAATGAACCCAGTCAGTGAGAAATCTGCGCTAACGAGCGCATAGGATTTAAGTTTTCAGGTTGGTAATCGCCACTTTAAACCTGAATTTTCCACTAAGATGATTGTATTTAGGATATGTTTTAATATTATGTATTTAGTCAATTTGAAGTATTCAATGTACCTTAATTTTCCTACATCTATCTTACAAGCAAATAAGTATTAAGTGTCCCGTCTTCAACTGACATTTACCACTTGTAAACATTGCGTTTTTGCAATATTGACCTTAGACCAGAAACTGTTTCAGGGTGGCTATGCCACGTGTACGTAATGTGGTATCCATTGATCTTACTTATATTATGATAAAATAATATAACTGCTATGTATGTGTTATACTGCTTAACAGCTAAGCGTGTCGATTGAATTTCAGATTTTTGTAATTGTATTTCAGCGGGATTTTTATTCAGACACACACGTTTCTAATTGCACAATATGGGCGATAAAGACAAGAAGAAGGACGACAAGAAACCTTCGCCGTATGGATTTTTGAAGGATTTTCTCGCTGGCGGAATCTCTGCTGCTGTGTCTAAAACTGCAGTCGCTCCCATAGAGAGAGTAAAGCTACTTTTACAAGTGCAGCATGTAAATAAACAGCTTGCAGAGGACAAAAAATACAAAGGTAAATACAATGGCCTCTTATCTTATCAATATTGTGTATCTTGCACGAACAGTTTTTTGACGGTCTAGTTCTAGGAATAGTGCGTGTTTAATCTGAACTGAACATCAGTATTTAATTTCTATTTCCAGTTCTGAGTGGTCCGTAAGTTGTTACCTGTTAGTAACTGGAGAAAATAATAATTATTTTGTAATTTTCAGGTATTGTCGACGCATTTATCCGAATACCCAAAGAACAGGGTCTTACGTCACTCTGGCGAGGGAATTTGGCAAATGTAATCCGGTACTTCCCGACGCAAGCGCTTAATTTCGCCTTCAAGGATGAGTACAAGAAGATGTTCCTCTCCGGCGTGGACCAGAAGACACAGTTCTGGCGGTACTTCGCCGGTAACCTGGCGTCGGGTGGGGCCGCTGGTGCGACTTCTATGTGTTTCGTGTATCCTCTAGATTTTGCTCGAACGAGGTGCGTAGACCATTACCCTGATTATCGAAAATCACAAGTTCACAAGTTACAGGTTACGAGGAAGTTTTTTTCAAGTTTATGTGAATCGTGTTTATCAAAAATTATGTTAAGGGATTGTTAAGTTGCAGAGTTGTAGAATCCACTTGAAAGTTCTAAAAACAAAAAGTGCATTCAACTAATAAAAGTGTGAAATTAATGATGATACTTTAACGCGTGTAGTTTTGATAGACACATACTTGTAGTAAGTTTTTTTATAAGAAAATTTAATGATAGACATGATTTTTAATTTTTGATAAACATGCCACAGATACAGAAAAGTTATATCTATCTGTTAAGCCATAGACCTATCCAATCCTAACTCTAGAACAAATTTCGTGAAGTGAAGCTTCGATGGTACAACTGTTCACCATAATAGCCTCAAACCATTTCTCATCCCTGCTAAATTTACACCACAGCGTTCATATTATTGTCAATGTTACAATGCCAAAGAGTGTTCCACAGTTTACAGAATATAAAATCTACTTCCAGGTTGGCCGCCGATGTCGGTAAAGGTAAAAGCAAGGAGTTCAACGGGCTGATAGACTGCTTGATGAAAACGCTGAAGTCTGACGGCCCGATCGGATGGTACCGGGGCTTCGTCGTGTCGGTGCAGGGCATCATCATCTACCGGGCCACGTACTTCGGATTCTTCGACACAGCCCGCAGCCTGCTGCCAGACCCGAAGAACACTTCTTTGTTCATCACATGGATCATTGCGCAGGTATAGTCACTTCACGATACATTACCCTTTTAGCGTAATAGTACTCGTAGTACCTACTTTTTAAAATTTATCAAAACAAACTGTTTACTAGTACTTACTACAAGCATTAGTAATGCGATCCATATAAATTTGCATTCACGTTTGATCACTTTTGGGAAGGTAAATACAATGTTTACTGTCGCTGCATTCAATTCCGTTTTGTGTTAAAATAAGTTTTTTCAATTAACAGGTCGCGAAAGGATATTGACCATAACCGGGTCCAGATTGTGACTTTGTAGTTTATATTTCAAAAATCTTGTTTTGAATTATAATTGCACTGGTATTTTTTTAAATAATTTAACGAATAGGTGTTAAAAAGTAACACTTATATAGTTTAGGTGACTTTTAATAGGTGCATTAACTCTGCAATCACAAAACATAACCTTAAAACGCCTAATCTGCCATTGAATTCCTAGTGAACCCCTATTTATTTTTCAAAAATATTTTTTCTGTGTATTCTTTCAAATATTTATATATATCTTCCGAACATTTTGTAAAGACGCATGCTGATGCAAAAGTGGTTCCAGTTTCTATAGAGTTTTGGTCAAAATCCTTTACAAAGTTCTGTTTTTTCGATTAGACAAGTTATTATAGAGCATTAACCGTGGCATGTACTCGTAAATGCCATGTTTAAAAGTTTTGCGATATTCCGAGATATTAAAATTCAAAATCAATTTATTTAATTGGGGCAAGATACGACTAACGAACGTCATTATCATGTTGATAGTAAGTATCTCTGTCCCCCTCGCTTTTGGGTTTCCAACTGGCGCTGAACCAATCCCGGTTTAAGCCAGTCTCCTAAGTTTGCCCGAGGTAGTGCCAGCACAAGGGTGACAGCGTCAAATGTATGATTTTTCAGACAGTGACGACAGTAGCGGGAATCGCGTCGTACCCTCTGGACACTGTGCGACGACGCATGATGATGCAGTCCGGCAAACCGCTCAACGAGCGGCAATACAAGAGCACCGCCCACTGTTGGGCGAAAATCCTCAAGACAGAGGGCCCAAAAGCCTTCTTCAAGGGCGCGTTCTCCAACGTGCTGAGAGGCACAGGCGGCGCCTTCGTGCTCGTGCTCTACGATGAAGTCAAACGTCTTCTGTAACTCGCGACTCTCGTGTGTTTAGACTACAATACGCTGATATTTCAACGCTGTAAGTGCAAGCAAGTCAAGGTATCAGCTTAGTGAATGAAATTTTTTTATGCCGTGAACGTTACCATTTATGATGTCCTTTGTAAAGTAGCTTTTTGTCACATTTATTAAAACATATAAAAGTTTTTATAGAACTTGGTTTTTTCTTCAAAGCTCATTTACTAAATAATTAGATACAATAAAACTATGATTAGGTAGGTGGCATATTTATAATATACATAAGTTTTTTTCGGAATGGGTTTGCTCTTGACTCTAGCCTAAACCCGCTTGGGCTTAGACTTATAAATAATTAAACACTTTAATCACAGATTGGAAACAAATAAACTCTTATCTTTGCAAGATAATTAAAAATATATATATAATTATAAAGTAGCTTTCTCCTAAAGAAAAAAGTTGGGCGGCGTCGTGTTGTATCAAGAAGTCAAGGAGATGACATGGATAAGAGAGGAATGGAAAAAGATGCACTGACAAGGGCACAGCTCAATAAATTAAGAAAAAGCTTTTTCCACGTCTACTTGATGTCGCAAAGAAGGGCCACCCCTCTCAGGGTCCAATGTCGAGGGTTGCTGTCCGTCTCGAAGTCGATGGAGCCGACGTACTTGGCATCAGTCCTCTGAGGCTTCCTGTAGATGGGGCACTCGTACAGGCGAGGGTCCTTGCCGGCAGTGGTGTTGATCGCAAAGATGTAGATGACCGGCATCTGCTCGTAAAGAACCTTCGGCTTTGACTCTATTAGCTTCCCTGTTTTTCTGTCCAGAGAGGCTCCTGAGGAAAACGGTCGAGGAATAAAATCACTGATATAACGTTAAATGATTTAGAATTAAGTTTACTAATTTATATGTTCGATTTCGATAATGATCAATATACATTGTCATTTTGTGTATCAATAATGTGACAAACTAACTACTTATCTATCATCACCCAAGATTAGAAGATTGGCTTACAAAAACAAGCAGTTTCTTTAGCTATCCTCTCTCACCTTCAAGGAACAGACCGTAGACGTAGACCCCTTCAGCGGGCCCCTCGTGAACGTCTTCTCTATTCAGCTTAGTGATGTGGTTCTGCAGCACCACGGAGTCCAGTGCCCAGCCCTTGTGACTACGGGTCACCTCCTGAAAACGTGCCATTTCTTGATATAGCAAAGATCTATGGATAAATAAGCAGCAATGGAAATAAAGCTCAGTATGTATGTGTGCAAGTAGCTGAGTCATAACATTTGATAGAGACGCATTCATTTAGTACCTAGTTACAATCTTAGCGCTCCTGCACACGATGCCGACACCGTGCTTTTAGATACGGGCCGCGTAAAGCCCGCTGCCGAGCCGCCACCGCGCCGGTCCCGTATTAAACAATAATTATTTTGACATTGTATTGTTTCTGGTTTCATCTTCAGCCAGGTTATGCCTTGCTCAGAATTACAATACTCCTTATAATAGTCACGTAAATCATTATCTGTAGGGACTTTAATGACCGGATAACTAACAATCAAGCAAAACAAGCACTAACTTCTTCTTTATTCGTTAAATTGGACATGTGTTTGCTGGTATGTTACGTGCGATGCGATCTACGTAACGAGCTATGAATTACTAACAACAGTACAGTGGATCGGTAAAATTATGCTTTGACGGTGCGGGAACGGCGCGGCGGCGGGCCTTGCGCGACGCGTGTGTACTGTCACAGAATAAACAGGGTGACTTGAAGATGGGTGCAAAAAGCTTTGAGGCGAAAGTAGTACATACCATTTAGAACCATTTGAGCCATGGTTGTCTTAGACGAAGTTTCACTATATTTTTTAAAAATACATATTATAAAATGGATAAGGGGATAAATGGGGGTACTTTGATTCAGGTGCGGATCCAGCTCTCCATTGTGGGCACGTTATGGTTTTTCAATAATAGCGGGCTGGGGGGGGGAGAGATTTTTTCTTTCTTATCAAACAAAGAGCATTATACAATTTTAATCAGTTGACACGCATTAAACCAAGAACATAATTAAAACTTATGCTCGATCGAAGCGAGCGCGCTACTATCTGGCTTTCGTTTCTCATCAAACCAAAAAACTATAATTCGGTTTTCGGCGCTCATGAAACCAAAACAATATCAATTTTTAAAGCGCAAGCGAAGCGAGCGCGCTACAATTCGTTTTCGTTACAAGAAAAATATGATCAAGATTAAAGCGCGACGCGAGTGCGCTACAATTTTTACAGATCACGAATCAAGACGCTTATGAAAGCGAGCACGCATAAGCGAGATATATGTTTAGAGTGCTTCTTAATTTAGTAAAATAAAAAAAAACTAACATGCACTTTGTAAATTGTGATTAGGGTTGTGGGCATGCCCACAGTGCCCACAACGGTATATCAGCGCATGCTTTGATTAAGAAAAATAAAAAAAATATTCACTTATAATTAAATTTGGCCATTATTTGCAATTAATTTATAAAGTTTAGGTTTTTTATAATAAGTATTTTAAAAAAAATGTGAAACTTTGTCTAAGACAGCCATGGCTCAAATGATTCTAAATGGTCTATACTACTTTCGCCTCCAAGCTTTGCACCCATCTTCAAGTCACCCTGTATAATAGTACTATACAGTGCAAATGTGCGGCGGCGGCGCGGTGACGGCGCGGTGGCGACATCGTGTGCAGGAGCGCTCAAGGTTTGTAAAAATCCATCTAGTCTATTCCGAAATTGACGTTTGTGCCAATATGACTAATTTTCGCTTCTGATATGCATGCTCATGGCTTACAAATCTGTCCGTTAAATTCTGACATGTTTTCTGTTTGGAGGCATTTTTTTTTACTAACAATTCGTTGGCTGCCCAAGCAAAAGTCACTAACCTGTCTCATGGCTGTGAGGAATCCTTGTGGGTTGAAGAACCCAGTCATCCAGAAGGTGGTGGGCCGGCCCGTGCGTAGCCAAACTCTGTATTGTTGTTCACGCTCTAACAACTCCGTATACCAGAAACCAAGGGTAGCAGACTCCCAGGACACCTGAAGAATACACCAAGTGAAATCAGCTTCATAAAAACACCAAAAAAACATTGGATGCCAGTTCGTGTTTCTAACCATAACATATTTTTAAAAATATGTGTTTTGGTAGAGGTGCTATTTCTCCGCTTTATTCGATGTCAATAATTAGTGAAGTTTTACCTTGAGCCATTTTTGCGGGATCCTGGCATCGTACATGGCATCAAGCGACTCTCGTAAGCCTTGACTCATCACGATAGTACCATCGATTGCCAGCTTCAGATCGCAGAGTGTTGACTGCACCGTTTTAATCACTTTCTGGATCCTGTCGATCTCTTGTCTGAAACAATGTTGGAAATCAACTAAAAGCTCTTTAAATATTATGTACACTACTTACCTCAAAAATCACAAACCTCAAAAAGATGTTCATAGGCAAAAAGGCTCCCATTTTTTGCAGAGCCTCTTTTACTTCAAAGCTAACATATTGTTTGGGTAGCTTGTCTAACATATCTTCGGCCAGACGATACACAATGCTTTCCCTGGTCTCCCCACCTTGACTTCCACCTTCCTTAGGCTGCACGCTTAGAATAGTATCCAAAATATCTTTCGCACTGTTGATCTGGTACGTTATATCTGCATTACCATGAAGTCCAAATACCTCTGGAGTATCTTGTAAAGGAAGCTGGTTAATATAATCCACGTATCCTTGCAGATTCCTTGTCTGTGGTACTTTATAGCCCTTGTAAAACTCAAAGCCTGGCCGAAGTAGGACATCACAGAACCAAACATTGGTGAATGTGGTGAGTAACCGCTTGTCAAAATCATCGGTAACTCGACCACCATACTGGACCTCTCCCAGCATGTAACATATTGTGGGCCAGGATATTCCTTTCTTAGGGTCTATTTCATCGAGGTGGTTCTGGACAAACTGGACGCTTGCAGCGTAGTCAGCTTGGTTAAACTCGTACGGTATGTTCCAGCCCAAAGGTCCGAATTTGCGTCGCTCCTGAACTATTGTGTGCAAGAATGCCACAGCATAGAGTAAGGGCGGCCATTGTGATAGAGAGGAATAGTCCAAAGTGTCCTGAGTGATGTTTTGGTAAGTGCGTTTCATACTGGCCCTTATACCTTGAGGCGGCTCGTTGGTAAACTTTATGGCCATCTGCAGAAGTCCAATTGGGAATTCTGTGTGGACTTCTGTAGTTAACCAAAGGCGGAAGGAATCTTCAATGTGTTCGGTTTCAATGAGAGCGTCCATTGCTTCTACGCAGAATGGCAATGACAAATGAATATTTTGAAGTAGCACCCAGCCCCCTTCGGCCATAGAATCGGAAATCATTTTACGAGCTACTATTTCTTGCCCCTGGCCCATTGATACCGCTTTCAAAACTGCAAATATAAAACTTAGCATAATTTTTACGAATAGGCAAAGATTTTGAGTTTTGTCTAGTCAGCTACATACCAATTTCTTGAGCTTTTGCTAGAGCTGAAATCTGAGCAGAGGGATCTGAACCTATAGATAGGATACAAATAAGTGGAGTGCGTGGTTCAGATTCTGACCATGTGGTTTCTAGATTTAAAATACATCCTTCACCATACTCCGGACCCAGAGAATCTGAGAAAAAAATATATCAAACAAACGCATTACTTTCATGTGAGACTTAGGGTTTAGATAAGTAGAAAATCACACAGGATTGGTTTACTTCCTATTTATTCTTCTTATAATAACAACCACGTTTTTAGCCTAGCTTTCATCCTCAGAATTCACATTCCTCTCATGTCAATCATATCGTTAACTTCCGCGTTCCTCATTCAAATTCAAACGTTCTTCTCCTTTCTCGCTCTCTCTCGTCTGTCATCTCATACGTCTTACGTTCCGTCCCACGTCCATAACCTACATTCATGTAAGTTAAAAATAATGTTGATATAACAAAAAAACTTGAAGTGCTCTTAACGCAGTAGTGGCAGCACTTTGGTAGTGAAACCAAAGTTAAGTCCCTTGCCTTGCAAACACCCCTCCGCCAATCCGCACTGAATCCGCGAGGTAGAGCATGGCTCATACTACCTTATAATACTTGAAGTAAGACCTTTGCCCGTGCAGTAGTGGGATGTTTACAGGCTATCTTTATTTTACTCAACAAAAACTTACCAACAATGTATTTTCTAGCCTGAGAAAGAGTACGATCAGGACTCCACGATCTGACTAGCAATAGCTTTCTAAAAACGTCCAAACTGTCATTGTAGCCACTTGGCAAAACCTCTTCCTCTGGTTTTGCTTTTTCATACCACACACGCCATTCTTTTTCATTCGAAGATATCTGAAGACATCACAAACATAATATAAATGTCTTCCATACTACTTGGCTAATACAGTTATTTCTTAAATTAATCTTACCCTGCTTAGGACATCATTGAAAATTTTTAGTTTGCTGATCTCAACCAAGTTCAGCCAAGTAATATCTAAAATCCATCTGAATGGCTTTGGTGTAACAGCGTTTAGATCCAATGAGGCACCGCCTTTCACAAACGCCATGAATTCGTCGTGTGATATCGTTCCCTTGTGGCAATCTATTTTCATTGCCAACATTAAAGTGAACAGAGCCTTGTGCCGTTCATACAAACTACGTAAAGTGAATGCCCACACCTCATACGTTAAATACTTGAGAATAATGTTTATTCTCTCTTCCGTATCATTACTTTTGGTAGACTTTGTTATTGAATTGTCGAATATGTTTAGAAACTGCTTCAAAGAGTTCTGGTACATAATGTTCACGTCGCTCATTTCTACAATTAAAAAGTAAAGAATAGATCCTCTTCCAGCTACTGCTCTAAACTCTTCACGTGCTTTGATGATTTTCTTTTCTGTCACTTCTGCAACTTTCAACTTTTCATTTACTTCTTCAGCAGTTGTTTTGGTTATCTGAAGCACTTGGATCAAGGCTTCGTCATCCACCAACGATCCAACCGAAGATGTCAATCTGCAAAGCAAATTGCTTTCCAGCTCTTTCATACTTCTTTGATTTTTCATGACTGATTCAAACAAAGCTACCCGTTCTTCCTCCAGATCTGATTTTTCCATCAATATTACCCGACCCAGCAACTGATCTTCTAAACCTTGCATGGTTACAGTGAAGTCGATAATTGAAGTTTTTGCACTTATTTCGGGGGAGTATGGAGGGTTTGGTAGTTTTGTAGTAATATACAGCATGAAACCAGGCATCACATCACATTCTTTATCACCAACTATCACTTTTTCAATGGAGCCTGATTTGATGAAGTTCTTTTCCAATACATTGTCAATTACAGGATCTAATTCTACACCCACGTCCTCAATCAAAAGTGGTCGGCCTAAGGACAAGCTGTCTTCAAGATGAGTGCGAAAGTATTTGTGGTTCAGTGACGTGATTTGCAACTCATTGGTACTTTCTTTGTTTTTTATCCAGTTTTTACCTTGACTTTGTGGATCGACCAGCAGCGGATACGAACTGGATTTAGTTACAATGAGTGCATTTTGTACGGAAAGCTCGTCATTGGGTAACCCTTGTAAGGTCCATTCTGATATGGTCGCGTTTTCTACTAGCATGTTTGTAATGTTCAAGTTATCAGTGGCAGGTATTTGTTTAGTTTTCAGTATTCCCATCCAAGTATCAAGAAGACTGTTTCTGAACTCTTGATTGTATGGTCCGCAGTAAGATAAGAAACCGGTTGCTAGTACGACATCACCCACCAACCTTCCGAGCTGTTCTTTGAAATCTTTGCTCTGTTGAGTCCACCTAATCTTTTCTCCTCCAAGTCCATTGATGAGGGCGGTAGCTGCAGTCATTTTTCTCAAACATACATTGGCGGCATCGGTTAACTGCTGCTTTTCTGATACAGCTGATTCATATTGTTCTTTTACTTTACGTAGAGACATTTCACGCTCCTCTAACTGGCGTTCTGCCGATGCCAAGTCTTCCATAGCAACCTTTTACAAAAAGTTTAATGAATGGTTAGAAAAGCAACTACGAGTACTTGGCTTTTAAAGTATTTCATAGTATTAAAATTAAAAATTCACCTTCAATCGAGCTTCTTGAAGTAACAAATTAGCCTTCAAAGGCAGCACCTCCTTGTTGACACTATGGAAAAAAGCCATTGCCTTTGTCCAAGACAAAAGCCCCGCCACGTCACCGCACACGCGTTTGGCAGTGTCCATGTTGTAATCTTCCATCTCAAAGTACGGAAGTAGGTGTTCGACCATTTCATTGTTGATAATGTCTTTTGGATAGTTTTGTAGTTGCAACAAGAAGGTCGTACTTGCCATCATCTACAATATAAGCATCATTAGTTAATTTGGTGATGTAATGTTTTCTGAATAAATTAGAAACAAAAATAAAGTGATTGTACCTTGAGTGACTCGGCCCACGATGGCTTGGGACATGGAGCAGCAGTATCAGGAATAAGAGGATGCAATCTCCTTTGGAACAGTATCAACACACAGTCCATAATTCTCATAATAAGATGAGGTGGTCTGCCTAACTTTCGCACTGTGGCTATGTGGGCAGGTTTTATAGTATTCAACGCCGCTTCAGCTTCTTCTAAAGCGGGCTTGGCGGCTTCTAATTTCAACTCAGCTTTCGACTTTTCTTCAGCAATGTAGGCCACCAACGCCTCGGCCTTTTCTTTTACTATTTGTACTTGATTTTTAACAATTTCAGCCTGCATTGCCCTTTCAGTGACTTGAGTCAATACTAAATCAGCTTTTTCTGAAGCCAAAGCTAAATCTTGCTCCATAACAGCTAGATCTTTTTTCAGTAGCTCCACTGAAATAGCAGCTTCTCGAAGTTTTTCAAGGCCATTGTCCATTCTGAGAGCGCCGTCACCTAGCTCTTTTTGCTTCATATGATAAATGGTTTTGTACCCGCCAATAAAATTTAAATAGGATTTTGGAGTTACATGAGAAGAGCGGCGGAATCGCTGAAAGTATTCAGTAGAAACTTTGGAGACCACATCTTGTATGGTTCCCAATACGGTGACTAGTTCTTTTTTTACTTCTTTGGTACATTCTATTTCGAATTCCGCAAGAAAATGATCAGCTACAGAAACTAAGGCATCTTTGGGCCACGGCTGGAACCAGTCTATTGTACATCCGGATATTAGAGCTGGAAACCGTAGCGCACGGTATCTAAAAGCTTCACTAACCTAAAATAAATGTATTATAATTAAAACTCATTGGATATAACTACGGCAAACTTGAAGAGCAATGAAAGCATAATATATTACATATAACTGATTTAACTTACAGGGGAAAAGCATAGGACGACGTGTAAGTTCTGACAAGTTCTATTCAGAAAATACTCCATAACAAGCTCATTGTTCAGCGTTCTTTTTTGGTTTTCACGTTTCATTATTGGTGTTAACTCTGAAATAATTTCTTGTTGCTCGTCCTTGGTAAATAGATTAGATATCACACCCGACGACAAAATATTATTTAAATATTCCAAGAACCCTTCTTCTTTGATATCCAAGTCCGTAAAGACGAATGTTGTGCCCTTTCCTTGTACACCGCATGAACGGTAAAGAAGTTTTAGGTCTTCAAGGAAATTACCCACATTGTAGGATCTTGTCAAGGCAATTTGGAAAGAACGATACCCAGCAATGAATGTTGAGAGTTTGGTAAGCGATTGCTTCCCAGAACCACCTACACCAACCAGCATTACATTGCCTCGTGGATGTCGAATTACTCGTGATATTTTGACCAAATGCAACATGGCGTCGGGAAAGAACACGAGATCCATGCCCGAACCACGGACCATTTCATTGAACTGTGCCAAGAACATGTCTAATCGTTCTCTGAGTTCGCTGTAATCAAACACTGGTTCATACACTTTAGGCAACTCCATGTCTGTATCTTCACCCTCTTCTCCAGTTGGTTCTGGTGCATCTCTGTAATATAAAATATATCATTTACAGTTTCAACCTTTATATCTCGACAAAAAATATAATTTTCAAACATACCTCATAAAATCAACGAAAACGGGTTCTTTATCCATCATTTTCCTATATTCGGAGCCTAATACTTCCTCAGCTATATCATAAAGGGCTTTATTAAACCAATCTTTATCAGCTTGGTGGGTGAAACGATCAGAGAAGACCCTAGAGCACTCATGCTTCCACAGAAGCATCAAGCACTTTTCTGACTCAATCACAGTTGGCAAAGTTCCTACCATTCCTTGCCAAACTCTTGATAAATCCCTCAAAGAAAACACGTAGTGGAACTTCGCTGGTGTGGGTAACAGGTTCAGTCTAGTCCTCATCCAGAGCTCCCTTGTTAAAGGTATAACCTTTTTAATTAAAGAACGAACGTCTGCTGCAAAACCTCTCCGTGCGTTGTAATGGCCCTCACCGATTACTTTGAATATTTTGTCTATTGATTCATTGTTTGGTAAAGGACAGTTAAAAATCGCAAATTGACGTTTCAATCTTGCCGGAATATCATTTCTTCCACCACCTAAAATACATGTCAACTTAATTACGAAACCACGGAAAAAAGTTAAGCTAAAAGTTAAAATGATAAGGTACCTGGTTGACCCATGGCCCCTAAGAACTGAATATCCACAATAGTAGTAAAGTCACCAGGCTTTTCCAAACTATAAAAGCCACCCATACTCATTGTCTGCCTTACAATTTCATTTGTTATCTGGTCTCCCCATTCGTTGATTTGGGGCAAGTTTATGTCGTCGATGAAAACCAACATCTTCTTGCCACCAGGAGGGCCGAAAGTCATACCACTTCGTTTTTCCACGTAGCTCTCTATGGTCTTCTGAAATTGATAGGGACTGGTTGCTGATGAAAAGTTAAACGATCTGCTCATAAATTGTTCTGGGTTTGCATTCTTCATGTATGCTTTCATCATAACAGTCTTTGCTGAACCTTGTTCTCCCAAAAGTAAGACAGCCTTGCCTTGTTTGGCAATGCAATGGATCAGGTAATCAATTCTTACATTATCTGTTATGGGCACGAGAATGCTGGCATAATCTGGAGATGCTGTATCTGGGTATAAATACGGTGTGACAAGATCGTCCCACAATTCCCACTTACCGGAATTTTTCACGAAAAAGTCGAAAAGGATACTTGGTTTATTATTGGGGTGTTTAGGGATATCTAAAATTTCAGCAAAGTTTTTCTTGGCGTAAGAATCAAATCTTAGTCGATCATTTGTTTCCAAAAGCGACCCAAAACCCCAAACTAAAGCAAAAACATAAATTTTCTGCAAGTGCTCATGTGTGTATTGCACAAATTCTTCTTCTTTTTCTTTTTCTTCTTCATCGTCCATATCGCCGTTGACAGATTTGCTTCCAGATAGATCTTCCACTGGTTCTTCACTCTGCGGCGGAACAAGACCTTCTAGAAGACTTAGCATTTGAAGCACGATGTTGCTTTGTAGAACTTTCATGCTGAAAGTCAGATTCTGTGTGCACCATGTGTAGATATTTGCGAAAGTTTGGTCAAAAAGATCGCTAAATACTTCTATCTCTCTTGGTGATCTTGTCCTTAGCCAGGCCCGGACCACTGAAAATATAGATAGATAAGATGGATTAGTTACTATTAGTGATAAACATATCTGACTATTGCGCTAGTTACCTGGATCCCAATCCAACCCAGATGAGCTCATATAAACCATTCCATTTCTTGAAACCGTAGCTGGGGAGGCGTTATCAATATTTTCCGGTTCGAATATAATTTTAGATGTAGGTGACATGGTAAGACGATCACCATTAGCCAGGGTCAAAGTCTTGTTATCGTCAAGTACAGAGTTCAAATTCTCAATCCAAATGCTGTCTACTGGCCCATCCAGCACTAGCCAAATGTATTCGCCTGTCTTGATTTTAAGGGTCTTTCTCCACAGAGCTGAGAATATCCCATCAGTCCAATCGTTGGTGGCTACATCAAGGCGCCCAAACATTTGCGCCGCAGTTATTGATTTGGGATTCATTCGCATCTCCCTAAAAATAAAAATCAGAGATCAAAGATATATTTCTTTCCCATAATATGCCACGTGCTTGAAATCAAATAAATATAGAGAAAAATATCTATTAACTTCAATTAAAATAAAATAAACCAAAAGATAAAAATAAACATACACTAAGTTGTTCCAAGTTGTTGACTGGTATAGAATGTCCTAAGGCATTATGTCCGGCAATAGTACACCTCACAGTGCAATAAAAATTAAATAAATAAGTAAAAAAGAACAGTAAAGACTTAGTAGCACTAGCATGAACAAGGTACGAGCACAGAATATATAATTGGTACGAGTATGATACCATACAACATGATAGTTTGTTTTCAAGTAATTTTACCTATGAGGATTTTCGACTTCAGTCAAAGCGTTCATAAGCGTATGAATGCACGTCGTCTTGCCAGCTCCTGGTGGACCTAAGGTCATGATGCCATGACGCACCCGCTGAGTTTCGTAAAGCTGGAAATCAATTATTTATAGTTGGTATAAACTGGAGTGGTATCATTATAAACGTATGGCCAAACATGAAAGCATGTACCTGAGTTCTCGTTGGGGGAAATTAATAACTCAATATAACATGGAACCATTTAAAAATAAAGACGATTAAAGGATTTGACACACTGGATGTGTTCTGCAATCAGGTCATTACGGTCAATTTCATAAGAACATACAGTGTGTTAAATCCTTAAGACTATCGTGTGCAGCTGGAACGCAGCGCGAAATTGCCTACAATTCGAACGCCTACGGTCGAAATATGCTTTGAGGTCGATAACGTTTTCCAACCCCTAAACTTTTATGGAATAGGTCTCATTCGTTTTTATATATCCTGAACTATGCTTGTGCGTCTTTGCTTTCTTTTATGGTAAAAAAATTACGAAATACTGAGGAGATTTTTTTTGTTGAAGAAGTGAATGTTTAGGTTCTCATATTTATTGAAACATACAAAATTCGTAAAAAAACAAAACGTACGAAAATAGTTTTTTAATATATCTCAAATATGTAAAAAAATGTCTAAATCGAGCAATGTTTGTTTTTGTATAAAAGCTCGCACGCTTACGATCCTCAGACTACTCTTTACATATTGACAGATTCTCTTACTCGTCAAGTATGTGTAAACGAGACACAATAAAAATTCCATTGTTATGCGACTCTCGGCATTCGTTTGATACCTGACTGATTACAATAAGTTAAGATAAATTAAAATATCGTATCGATAAATTAATATATTAAAGTATCGTTGAAAACCACAACATGACTTTTCTATGGATAAAATAAAACTCTGACGTCAAGTTTCAAAGGTATTGGAATACAGATCTTATAAATACAAGGTGTTTCAAAAAACGAGCAAAGAATGAAGGGAGTTGCTCAGAATTAGTAACTGAACAACTTTCTCCTAGAAACATGGGTCGAAATATGCCAAAAATTAATTGACTCTCCATAGAAATCAGACGGGTCAGACGATTTAGTATGGGAAGTCAAATTATTTTTGGCGTTATTTGACCTATGTTTCTACGAGATAGATGTTCAGTTAGTGATTCTGAGTAGGTCCCTTCATTCTTTGCTCGTTGTTTTGAAACACCTTGTATAAACATCAGCAATCTAAAAGTGCTAAACATAAGTAACTAGTCTTTCATTACCTGTATGACCTTTAGGACCCACGGTGGATGGTAGATCAGGTTTGAACTCTCCACCTGCTTCCGAATAGCTTCTTCCAAATCGTCGTAAGTTGTTTTGTCCAGAGCTTGGTTCGGGAACAAGTCGGCTACAAGCGATATGAAGAGTGGTTCATCTTCGTCTATCAGCTTGGACAGATTCATGTCTCGGAGGACCCTCATGACAATGGTGCTCTCATTGTCTTTGGAATTGACTCGTTTCACTGCGCCGAGGGTGCGTAGGACAGAAAGAATGTTCCGGAGGCCGAAATCGTAGTGAACCTAAAGTTGAAACAATTTATTTATACGTACTGGTTATAAATCCTTTGTTAGATATTTTATCACGTTTCATTGTACCAGCTTGGAAGTCTCGACACAGTTTTACCTGTTGAACACCAATTAGCGCTCGGAAAACGCTGTTACAAAATTCGTATTTTTGAGATTTTATTAAAAAGATTTTTTGAATAAAATCAAAACAATAGCAAAATAATATTAAATTATATTTTTTATAAAGGAGATTAATAAAACCACGAATTAGTTCTGGCGTTTGGGCCAAGCGCGAGCGCCATCTGGATTCGTTGCTTTAATTACTCAACAAACCTTACCTGTTTGGTCAGCTGCTCCTCACACAATTTGTACAAAGTATAAAACTTTCGAGCGAGGGTGATATTTTCCAGAAAGCCGCAAGAGGCCAGCTTGACCCTGATGATGATCTGGCGATCAGGCACCATCATGGCGACCGTGCGGAACTGGATCTTCAAGTTTTCTGGTAACTCTTTGCGCCCAGCGTAACCAGGATTCTGTCAGATAAGTTAAGTAATAACATACGAGTAATTCCACAATGGATAAAGTAAATCCTATAAGCGCGAAATTTTGTAATTTTTCACGCTAAAACGACTAAATGGATTTTGATGGAACTTTACTTTACTTCACTAATAATATTATTCATACACAGGAAAAGCACAAAGGCTATAATTTATAATGATTTTTAATGAGATCTAATATTTATGCGCGTGAAGCCGCGGGGAGCCGCTAGTTGAAAATATGCATATAGAAAAATATATCTAGAACTCTAGAGCATACATTAAATAAGAAATTGCCGTTAGGAGGCATCTTATGCCGGAATTTTTACCTAAATGCAAGTGTGATGGCTCTCAGTAGGTCATCTACTAATCTATAATCAGCTCATACCAATAAAATTGCTTTAAACATAGGTACTACAAACTCTACCTACAGCATGAATAAAATAGCACGCTATTAACCACGCACCATAGTGATAAAGATGCCAAACTCCGGGCACATCTCCGATGTGTCACCGTCGGTAAAGATAAAGGTCTTTTTCTTCTCCTTCTTCGCTGCCAGCACCACGGCCACCTGCTGAGCAGCCACAGACAACACGGGCAGCTCGATTCGGTTGAACTCGTCGAAACAACCCCAGGAGCCTGATTGTGCTAGCCCTTTGTAGATGCGGCCAAGACCTCTGTAGGGGTAGTAAAAGGGCGAGAAGTGAGAATATAGATTTTTTTGAAGAAAAGAAGAAAAAACAACTGTCAGAGGCACGTAATACTACACGTCGCGTAGTCACAGATTAATAAAGAGCTACTGCGTAGTACTAAGTGCCATATATCTCTAGTCACCCGATTTTAGTAGTAGTTAGTATCAGGCCCTAATGACACAATATTGCTCGCGTTAATATTTTTTTGACTATTGTGTCTGGGAACTACATGCCTAAAGGATAACAATTCTAATCACTTTAAATAAATATAACCCTTAGCCCTTCGGACTTTGTTATACTGGGTGCAGTCTGCGGTCCGGTCTATACGAAAACGCATGTGGATAATTTTGTATGGACCGGACTGAAGACCGCGCTCACTCAGTGTAACAAATCTTAAAGAGAGAGACGAGATTTCTGCCTGCTTAGATATCTCCAGTGGTTTTGGTTATTTAAAATTGCTGTTAAATTTAGAAAGATATTCGGAAGAAAGTTAGAATCCAATCCAAGACATCCTACCTGTAGTCCATCTGGTCGGAGCAATTGAAGACCACGACGTACTTTGCCAGGGTCTTTCCCATGTCCTTCACGGTCTCAGTCTTGCCAGTTCCAGCTGGTCCGCAAGGGGCACCGCCCATGCTCATTGCCAGAGCTTGGGCTAGGGTTATGTAGCACCTACGAACAGGGTTAGATAATATTGTTATGTATTGGATACAAATGTGCTCTTTTACGACGTAAATGATGTTTATGAACTGCCCGTTGATTATAGGTAGGTACTAAAACAGAGAAATTTCAGTCTTTTTTGCTAAAAACTAAAGTTTAATGGCAAGAAGGAAACTGATTTTTGTTTTTATGGATGAGTACATTTTTATTCATCCGTGATTTATCCGAGGTTATAAAGGGCAGATTAACGTCTACCTACACATGGAAGAGCATCGTGCAGTGGTTTACTGGTCATCCCTGCACCCATCAGTATTTTTTCTCATCCTATACTATGATTAAGATAAAGTTGTGAACATCAAACAACAGTGTTGTTAATAGTTACCTGTCAGTAAGAGGCGTGATGACGAGCCGGTCGGTGCACCCAAGGTATTCGTTCTGGTAGGTGAACACGACGTCAGTCACCGAAATCCAGGTCTTATCGGCGTCTTCTTTGAAGTAGAACCGGCACTGCTTCAGCCATTCGAAATCAGTGGCTGAGCGGACGTTCAAGCGGCACTGAAAATTTAATTCCATCATAAACTAGCGATAATCGATTGCTGGCCAAGACGAGTAGTAAGTATTTAGGGATTTGTTTTTAGAACTGTTGTGTAATTAAAATAAATTAAAGTATCATTTTACCCAATAAAATAATAGTCACTATTTTATTTGTTTTTTTTTTGTAAACATACCAGTACATCAAAAATGTCTCTTTGGTGGACATGGATGGTGATGAGCGTCTCGAACTTAATTCTTTCAATTTTCAGTAAATCTCTGGTGGTCTGATCAATCAGGGTGTTCAGTAGTTCCAGGAATTTGTTGTTGGTCTCCATCATAATCTTCTTATCTTGACGAGCCTGCATCAACGCTAGTTCTGCGTCTCTGGTCCATATTATTTGGATGCCGAGCAGCCCAACCTGTGAGGGAAAGTTTGTTGTCACATCTTTTTCTAATAATATATTAGAAAAAGATGTGACAACAAACTTTACGTATTTACGTCTTAGCTAAACTTAGCCCAACTCAAAAAAGGTATTAAATATAATTAATGATATAAAACATCTGACGGCTCCCACTGATGATTCGAAAATCTTACCTGAGCTGGCATCTTATCGAGGAATAGCAGTAGATTAAAAGCAGGGTCGTTGAGTATGGACACCGCGTTTCTGATTATAGAGTGCAGACTGCTCTGAGCTGACTGAAGTAGCGATGTCAGCCAGGTCTCCACAGAACCCTCTGCCCTCACAGGCCGCTCCAGCTTGATCTCTTCGCCTTCAGATGATACTATTGCTATCATCTTGTTGTATTCTAAAAACACCCGGTGTGTTATCTTACGGATTTAAGAATGCACTTTCATCAATTTTGGAAAGTCATGTTATATGGAAGATATCATAAACAGTTAAAATAAAATACGTTAATAATCTTACTTACTTACCAATATCATGAAACTTGACGTAACGAATGTTGTCAAATATGGAAAGCAGATGGTTCTGAATGGTATGCGAATCTGATGCTTGCCCAAGGATCTCAAGCAACGCTGGATCCGAGACAAAGAAGAATCTGGGAAACATGGTCCTTTTCTTCTCCAAATAACCACTGAGACTCTTCTGACAGAGCTCTAGTTGTTCTTGCAGATGCGGCAGCAGCTGTCTTAACAAATCATCTCCGACACAACAAGACACTACTCCAGGAGTCTCATGAGCTCTTTGCATTATCTTCTGCCAAGATTTGTCAATTTTAGAGAAGCGTTTGGCCTCTTTAGGCAGTTGCTTTGCGATGTCACCACCAACGAACACTGCTTCGAGGTACACCCACATGTTTTGGACTAATAACCAGCGTTCTAAGATCTCGTTTGTGCTTTGCAAGTCGTAGAGCCATTGCTGGATCTGCTTTCTAAATGGCGCGTTGTATCTAAAAAAAAAAAATATTGATAGTTTTTTTTATTAGATTAGATTAGCAGCCAGAAGCTATTGAATAGAAACAATAAGTAAACTTGTGGTTCATGAGGAATTAGGATCTAAACTTTTAATGAAAGATTTTTTTTTAAGTATTTAACGTAGGTTTGCTTTAAATCGCGATCTGACCGTGATATGCTTGGGTTCAAACTTGGTCGAGCGACTTCGCTCAGGAACTATATGGAACTACGTTTTCTAATTAAGAGATTCATACCGATTAGAAAGCAACGAGCCGAGGATCATCAAGCTGTCTTCCAGCTGACCGATGGTCTCAGCTGTGGTATCGCCCCTGAGCAGGAGCTCCCCTCTGTTGTTGAAGGTTTGGAAGGTCAGCTCGTGCACCGACCACTCGTTGGTCACTTGCCGGAGCTTGGCCTCGATGTCTTTTTCCTTCATGGCTGAGATGCAGATGTCCTGTGTAATAACAGCTAAGAAGTAAATGGACCCCCTATGGAAATCAGAATAGTTATTTGTATGAGTTGAGTGAGCTTCCGCGTTCTGCTAAATATAATTTATTAAGTATTCGAATTGTTACCATTAAAAAACGGCCCGTAAAATCAGGATTGATACTTCTTTACCTTTCATATAAATTGAGATTCAATTCTGCGTTTCAAAGAAACTATTAGTTCGTATTTATTTTAAATCCTTTGTAAAGAGTAGTTTCTGAGAATTTTCACAACTGAATTTCCACTACTGTAACTTTGCGAGTGCTCTGTGCTGCTATGTTACACACACTACAGCAGATGGCATGAACACATTTACCCGACAGTACTCACAGTTACACGTTTTGCCCTTGCAAAGGATGGACCGATTGTGCATGTGTGTCGTGGGTCTTTCACATATTCACTTGTGTGCATCGATACCTTTTAAAAGTTATGAGGTCCTGGTGCCCTGGCGTGGCAACCCAGCCCACGCATATTCGAGTTTGGATTATGTACGCTTTGATATTGGTATAGTTACGATGTAATGTATGTTGACTCATTAAGTGCCAGTTTCGTTTGAAGCTCCGCGAGCAGAGTAGCTCAAGTGATGTGTTTTTAAGAAAGCGTATTTTTTGTGCAAAATAACCGTTATTCTATTTATCTTATCTTGTTATTTTTTAACGATTACTTTTATATATAGATATATTGACTTCCTTTATTTAATAAAATGTGGCAGACGTCGACTTACTCTGCAGGTCCTTATTTGTACATGTAGTATTACTGAATTAAGAGACCTACCGTTAGTACCCTACGTTAGTAGCTTACAAAATATTTGGTACCAGAATTGAACCATTGAAAGAAAGCTACCTTCTAATAAAAGGTAGATATCAGTGCTAATCATCAAATTTGCTTTAATTGCAGTCCATAAAGCATGTGCATGTATTTTTTTCTTATGATGTTATTGATGCTCAGCTCCTATTAGTCGTAGCATGATTCTATGGTAGGTATTAATATGCATGATAGGCTTTCTCTGCCAGAAACTAGTTCCAGAGATTTATGGCGGTCAACAAAACAATCAAACTCTGTAGCGTTATATACATTACGTTATATACCTATATATTAAGAGTATTATAACTGTAGATGATCCGCTTAACACGTTCCGGGACAGTGCCCGCCTACAGGCGTGAAAACAATAAAACATCTATTGTGTCTGGAGTAGTGTCCCGGAACGTGTTAAAACGTTTTGCCGATTCTTAAAATCGCAGTCGGTGTAAAAGCCAAAATCGACGTTATCAATGAAGCCTAAATATGTAATAAAACAATTAATATTATTCGACATGAATCTTGACGACGAAACTTGTTGAAAATGCTTATTTATGTGGAAACGTTAATTGTGAAATCTCGAAATAGGTACGAGTACTTTACGTAACGAATCATCTACGAAACACTTGACGTGTTTAGCTATGAATGAGTAGGCGCAGGCGTATTGGTGAAAACACCTTCTCTTCTTCATCAGTCCTTAGTATTGCCTGTAGTTTTTAGCCCACGCAGTTTTCATGTCCAATTCAATTGTTTCATTTCGAAATTTCCCAAAAACAGCAACAACTCACTCTGCTGGTCCAAGTTGCTTTATCGGACTGTGAGAGTAATCTAATATGTACAATAATAATACGCTTGGTTATCCGTCTATATCAGACCGTCTGAGGTATTTATTTAGATGATGATGAAGTTCGGTTTATTGAAGAGAAGAAGTATGTATGATGGCATAATGTGCAGTAATACGTTTGATAATTCTTTTATTTTTTTGTATTCAGGCTTTGCTGATTAATTCATTACTGAATAATATTTTAGTAAAATAGTGCTGTCATTTTGGTGGAGTAAATTTTTATTTGAGGGAATAGTTTTATTTAGTTTTAATGGCATCAACACTTTGAGAAACTGTAGGAATTGGAAACTTGTTGAATGGGCTGAAGTTAAAGAAACGTTCATCGTAAAATCGCGAAGTACTATACGTAACGATATCATTTCCTACGAAACACTTGACATAACTATGAATGAGTAGGCGCAGGCGTATTGGTGGAAACACCTTCTCTTCTTCATCAGTCCTTAGTATTGCCTGTAGTTTTTCAGCCCACGCAGTTTTCATTTCCCATGTATTTAAATTCAATTGTCACAATGCGAAATTACCCAAAAACAGCTTTTGAATCTGGAGTTACGTAAGGTGAGGTTAGGTGAGGTGCCCCTCATTCAAACTGAATCCTTTATCTGTGCTGTAATGTGCCATTTTTACAATTCTGGGTCACCGAGAAGTACCCGTAGTGTTTCATTAACTAAGTACTTTAAAAAAGGAGGAAGTAAAGCAAACCTCAAAGTATGTATACTGGAGTTTGAGTTTGATGATCTAATTATGCTTTCAAACACGTATGCCAAGTTTCGGAAGTATGTTTGTTTGTAAAGTCGACGGTTTTCTCGAAAACGCAACGTTATATCGAGATGATTCTTTTTTAGTTAACTCAGGAATATTCTTACTCAGATAATAGTGCAAGTTTCATCAAGTTTTTTGGATTTTAAGATATTGGTAAACAATCAAACTCTCCAGCGTTATAATACGAGTCTTAGTATACCTGGAGTTGACCGCTTAAAAGTGTTTGTCAATTCTTTAATTCACAATCGATTTACATGCCCGAATCAGCCTTATCACTGTAGCATAACAATGGCACGATGTGATTTAGTACCTACATTTTTATTCGATGCGGAAAATAAGAATTGGAAACTTGATGAATGGGCGGAAGTTAAAGAAACGTTCATTGTAAAATAGCGAAGTACTATACGTAACGATATCATTTGCTACGAAACACTTGACATAACTACTCGTATGAATGAGTAGGCGCAGGCGTATTGGTGGAAACACCTTCTCTTCTTCATCAGTCCTTAGTATTGCCTGTAGTTTTTTAGCCCACGCAGTTTTCATTTCCCATGTATTTAAATTCAATTGTCACAATGCGAAATTACCCAAAAACAGCCTTTGAATCTGGAGTTACGTTAGGTTATGTTAGGTAAGGTGCCCCTCATTCAAACTGAATCCTTTATCTGTGCTGTAATGTGCCATTTTTACAATTCTGGGTCACCGAAAAGTACCCGTAGTTTTTAATTAACTAAGTACTTTAAAAAAGGAGGAAGTAAAGCCAACCTCAAAGTATGTATATTGGAGTTTGAGTTTGATGATCTAATTATGCTTTCAAACACGTATGCCAAGTTTCGGAAGTATGTTTGTTTGTAAAGTAGACGGTTTTCTCGAAAACGAAACGTTATATAGAGACATTCTTTTTTAGTTCTGTTAGGTATATTCTTACTCAGATAATAGTGCAAGTTCCATCAAGTTTTTTTGATTTTGAAATATTGGTAAACAATCATACTCTCCAGCGCTATAATACGAGTCTTAGCATACCTGGAGTTGACCGCTTAAAAGTTTTTGTCAATTCTTCAAATCACAATCAATTTACATGCCTGAATCAACCTTATCACTGAAGCATAAAAACTTCACGATGTGATTTAGTACCTACAATATTATTCAACGCGGAAAATAAGAATTGGAAACTTGTTGAATGGGCTGAGGTTAAGAAAACGTTCGTCGTAAAATCGCAAAGTACTATGTAACGATATCATTTGCTACGAAACACTTGATATAACTATGAATGAGTAGGCGCAGGCGTATTGGTGGAAACACCTTCTCTCCTTCATCAGTCCTTAGTATTGCCTGTAGTTTTTCAGCCCACGCAGTTTTCATTTCCCATGTATTTAAATTCAATTGTCACAATGCGAAATTACCCAAAAACAGCTTTTGAATCTGGAGTTACGTAAGGTTAGGTTAGGTGAGGTGCCCCTCATTCAAACTGAATCCTTCATCAGTGCTGTAATGTGCCTTTTTTACAATTCTGGGTCACCGAGAAATACACGTAGTTTTTAATTAACTAAGTACTTTAAAAAAGGAGGAAGTAAAGCCAACCTCAAAGTATGTATACTGGAGTTTGAGTTTGATGATCTAATTATGCTTTCAAACACGTATGCCAAGTTTCGTTAGTAGTTGTAAAGTCGACGGTTTTCTCGAAAACTCAACGTTATATCGAGATGATTCTTTTTTAGTTAACTCAGGAATATTCTTACTCAGATAAAAGTGCAAGTTTCATCAAGTTTTTTGGATTTTAAGATATTGGTAAACAATCAAACTCTCGAGCGTTATAATACGAGTCTTAGTATACCTGGAGATAACCGCTTAAAAGTGTTTGTCAATTCTTTAAATCACAATCGATTTACATGCCTGAATCAGCCTTATCACTGTAGCATAACAATGTCACGATGTGATTTAGTACCTACATTTTTATTCGATGCGGAAAATAAGAATTGGAAACTTGATGAATGGGCGGAAGTTAAAGAAACGTTCATTGTAAAATAGCAAAGTACTATACGTAACGATATCATTTGCTACGAAACACTTGATATAACTATGAATGAGTAGGCGCAGGCGTATTGGTGGAAACACCTTCTCTTCTTCATCAGTCCTTAGTATTGCCTGTAGCTTTTTAGCCCACGCAGTTTTCATTTCCCATGTAATTAAATTCAATTGTCTCATTGCGAAATTACCCAAAAACAGCTTTTGAATCTGGAGTTAGGTTGTTAGGTGCCCCTAATTCAAACTGAATCCTTTATCTGTGATGTAATGTGCCATTTTTACAATTCTGGGTCACCGAGAAGTACCCGTAGTTTTTAATTAACTAAGTACTTTAAAAAAGGAGGAAGTAAAGCCAACCTCAAAGTATGTATATTGGAGTTTGAGTTTGATGATCTAATTATGCTTTCAAACACGTATGCCAAGTTTCGGAAGTATGTTTGTTTGTAAAGTAGACGGTTTTCTCGAAAACGAAACGTTATATAGAGACATTCTTTTTTAGTTCTGTTAGGTATATTCTTACTCAGATAATAGTGCAAGTTCCATCAAGTTTTTTTGATTTTGAAATATTGGTAAACAATCATACTCTCCAGCGCTATAATACGAGTCTTAGCATACCTGGAGTTGACCGCTTAAAAGTTTTTGTCAATTCTTCAAATCACAATCAATTTACATGCCTGAATCAACCTTATCACTGAAGCATAAAAACTTCACGATGTGATTTAGTACCTACAATATTATTCAACGCGGAAAATAAAAATTTGAAAACTTGTTGAATGGGCTGAGGTTAAGAAAACGTTCGTCGTAAAATCGCAAAGTACTATGTAACGATATCATTTGCTACGAAACACTTGATATAACTATGAATGAGTAGGCGCAGGCGTATTGGTGGAAACACCTTCTCTCCTTCATCAGTCCTTAGTATTGCCTGTAGTTTTTCAGCCCACGCAGTTTTCATTTCCCATGTATTTAAATTCAATTGTCACAATGCGAAATTACCCAAAAACAGCTTTTGAATCTGGAGTTACGTTAGGTTATGTTAGGTAAGGTGCCCCTCATTCAAACTGAATCCTTCATCTGTGCTGTAATGCGCCTTTTTTACAATTCTGGGTCACCGAGAATTACCCGTAGTTTTTATCTAACTACGTACTTTTAAAAAGGAGGAAGTAAAGTTGAGTATGATGATCTAATTAAGCTTTCAAACACGTATGTCAAGTTTCGTTAGTAGTTGTAAAGTCGACGGTTTTCTCGAAAACTCAACGTTATATCGAGATGATTCTTTTTTAGTTAACTCAGGAATATTCTTACGCAGATAATAGTGCAAGTTTCATCAAGTTTTTTGGATTTTAAGATATTGGTAAACAATCAAACTCTCCAGCGTTATAATACGAGTCTTAGTATACCTGGAGTTGACCGCTTAAAAGTGTTTGTCAATTCTTTAAATCACAATCAATTTACATGCCTGAATCAGCCTTATCACTGTAGCATAACAATGTCACGATGTGATTTGGTACGTACATTTTTATTCGATGCGGAAAATAAGAATTGGAAACTTGATGAATGGGCGGAAGTTAAAGAAACGTTCATTGTAAAATAGCGAAGTACTATACGTAACGATATCATTTGCTACGAAACACTTGATATAACTATGAATGAGTAGGCGCAGGCGTATTGGTGGAAACACCTTCTCTTCTTCATCAGTCCTTAGTATTGCCTGTAGCTTTTTAGCCCACGCAGTTTTCATTTCCCATGTAATTAAATTCAATTGTCTCATTGCGAAATTACCCAAAAACAGCTTTTGAATTTGGAGTTAGGTTGTTAGGTGCCCCTAATTCAAACTGAATCCTTTATATGTGCTGTAATGTGCTTTTTTCATAAAATTAATATTCCTAAAGGGATAATTCTATGGCTTTTTTATATTTCTGGGTCACCGAGAAGTACCCGTAGTTTTTAATTCACTAAATAGGTACTTTAAAAACGGAGGTAGTAAAGCCAAACTCAAAGTATGTATTGGAGTTACATAATATGAGTATGATGATCTGATTAAGCTTTCAACCACGTATGTAAAGTTTCGTAAGTAGTTATGTTTGTTTGTAAAGTCGACGGTTTTCTCGAAAACGTAACGTTATATCGAGATGATTCTTTTTTAGTTAACTCAGGAATATTCTTACTCAGATAATAGTGCAAGTTTCATCAAGTTTTTTCGATTTTAAGATATTGGTAAACAATCAAACTCTCCAGCGTTATAATACAAGTCTTAGTATACCTGCACCCGTTGCATGGCACATCGATAAACCCGTTTGTCGCGCGTTTTACCGCGTCTACCTAGATAATTTATCTCCACGTGCATGGTACAGTCTTTTAATATATCTATAACGCGAGGTCGTAGACAATTTGTCTCTAGTGCGTAATGGCTGCATTATGGCTGCCGTTTTTTATACAAGTTTGACAGTTTAGGAAAGTTAGCATAGCGTCAGTTATATCGACATCTTGCGATCGTTTATATACCTATATCTATCTATACCGCGTCGCGCGCGACGCGACAAGCCAACCCATGCAACGGGTGCTGGAGTTGACCACTTAAAAGTGTTTGTCAATTCTTTAAATCACAATCGATTTACATGCCTGAATCAGCCTTATCACTGTAGCATAACAATGTCACGATGTGATTTAGTACCTACATTTTTATTCGATGTGCAAAATAAGAATTGGAAACTTGATGAATGGGCGGAAGTTAAAGAAACGTTCATTGTAAAATAGCGAAGTACTATACGTAACGATATCATTTGCTACGAAACACTTGACATAACTACTCGTATGAATGAGTAGGCGCAGGCGTATTGGTGGAAACACCTTCTCTTCTTCATCAGTCCTTAGTATTGCCTGTAGCTTTTTAGCCCACGCAGTTTTCATTTCCAATGTAATTAAATTCAATTGTCTCATTGCGAAATTACCCAAAAACAGCTTTTGAATCTGGAGTTAGGTTGTTAGGTGCCCCTTATTTAAACTAAATCCTTTTTAAGTGCTGTAATGTGCCTTTTTCATAAAATTAATATTCCTAAAGGGATAATTCTATGGCTTTTTTATAATTCTGGGTCACCGAGAAGTACCCGTAGTTTTTAATTCACTAAGTAGGTACTTTAAAAACGGAGGTAGTAAAGCCAAACTCAAAATATGTATTGGAGTTACATAATATGAGTATGATGATCTGATTAAGCTTTCAACCACGTATGTAAAGTTTCGTAAGTAGTTATGTTTGTTTGTAAAGTCGACGGTTTTCGCAAAAACTAAACGTTATATCGAGATGATTCTTTTTTAGTTAACTCAGGAATATTCTTACTCAGATAATAGTGCAAGTTTCATCAAGTTTTATGGATTTTAAGATATTGGTAAACAATCAAACTCTCCAGCGTTATAATACGAGTCTTAGTATACCTGGAGTTGACCGCTTAAAAGTGTTTGTCAATTCTTTAAATCACAATCAATTTACATGCCTGAATCAGCCTTATCACTGTAGCATAACAATGTCACGATGTGATTTGGTACGTACATTTTTATTCGATGCGGAAAATAAGAATTGGAAACTTGATGAATGGGCGGAAGTTAAAGAAACGTTCATTGTAAAATCGCGGAGTACTATACGTAACGATATCATTTGCTACGAAACACTTGATATAACTATGAATGAGTAGGCGCAGGCGTATTGGTGGAAACACCTTCTCTTCTTCATCAGTCCTTAGTATTGCCTGTAGCTTTTTAGCCCACGCAGTTTTCATTTCCGATGTAATTAAATTCAATTCTTCAATTCTTTTGAATCTGGAGTTAGGTTGTTAGGTGCCCCTAATTCAAACTGAATCCTTTATATGTGCTGTAATGTGCTTTTTTCATAAAATTAATATTCCTAAAGGGATAATTCTACGGCTTTTTTATAATTCTGGGTCACCGAGAAGTACCCGTAGTTTTTAGGGTTCCGTAGCCGAATGGCAAAAAACGGAACCCTTATAGTTTCGTCAAGTCTGTCTGTCTGTCTGTCTGTCTGTCTGTCCGTCCGTATGTCACAGGCACTTTATTCTGAAACTATAAGCATCACATAGCTGAAACTTGGTAGGTAGGTGTATTTGTTCACCGCTTTCCGATTGAGATACAAAAAGTAAGAAAAAAAAATATTTAAGGGGGGGCTCCCATACATGAAACTAAAACCTAAAAATGAGTTTTTACTCAAACCTATGCGTGTGGGGTGTCTATGGATAGGTCTTTTAAAATGATGTTGAGGTTTCTAAAACAATTTTTTTTAAAAGTCTAAGGTTTGAGATATAGACGCTTCCAAAGTAGTAAAATGGGCGTCCCCCCCATCTAACTTTTGAACTAAGAAAGTGAAAATTTTGAAAAAAATATATAATGTAGATCTCAACAAAAACTTGCAACGAAAATTGGTTTGAAGGAGATCGAACCAGTAGTTTTTGAGATATTGCACATTTTTATCAACCGCACATATAACTTTGTCTTTCATACAAACACTATGAAAAACAAAGTTATTTTTGCTGTCGCAATATATTGTGATGTTTTCGTTAAGTGAAAGTAAGTGGACCCTGAATTCAGTTAAGGGTGGCACGGAACCCTCAGTGCGCGGGTCCGACACGCACTTAACCGGTTTTTAATTCACTAAGTAGGCACTTTAAAAACGGAGGTAGTAAAGCCAAACTCAAAGTATGTATTGGAGTTACATAATATGAGTATGATGATCTGATTAAGCTTTTAACCACGTATGTCAAGTTTCGTAAGTAGTTATGTTTGTTTGTAAAGTCGACGGTTTTCGCGAAAACTAAACGTTATATCGAGATGATTCTTTTCTAGTTAACTTAGGAATATTCTTACTCAGATAATAGTGCAAGTTACATCAAGTTTTTTGGATTTTGAAATATTGAAATATTGGTAATCCATCAAACTCTGCAGCGTTATAATACGAGTCTTAGTATACCTGGAGATGACCGCTTAAAAGTGTTTGTAAATTCTTCAAATCACAATCGATTTACATGCCTGAATCAACCACTTGTATCACATCAATCACTGTAGCATAAAAATGACACGGTGTGATTTGATAACTTCAAACCCTCGCACAAGATCTAAGAGGGATGGGAGTGGCTGAAAATCAGCGTTGACTTTTGCCAACACTAGCTGAGCCACATCCATTTGCTCTCCTAGTTTTAGCTATAGTTTTAAAAAAAATGTGATAGAAATAAGTTCTTTTTTGTATGGGAAGCAATAAACGCATTTTATTATTATTATTATTATTATTTGGTACCTACATTATTATTCGACGCGGAAAATGAGAATTGGATACTTGTGAATGGGCTGAAGTTAAAGAAACGTTCATTGTAAATCGCGAAGTACTATACGTAACGATATCATTTGCTACGAAACACTTGATATAACTATGAATGAGTAAGCGCAGGCGTATTGGTGGAAACACCTTCTTGTCTTCATCAGCCCTTAGTATTGCCTGTATTTTTTCAGCCCACGCAGTTTTAAATTTCATTCAGTTGCCTCGTTTTTACCATAGATTGGTTTTTACAGGGATCAATCGTCCAAGAAGCTTAATTTTTTTGTCCAAAAAAGGGTATTTCTGTTACGAAATAACGCAAAAACAGCTGAAATCTGGAAGTAAGCAGTTGTCTCGAAAAGCTCACCAACCGTCGGTCCTTGATTTGAATTTTTGCTATGTCGAGCTATACGAGTAATAATGAGGGCTTGGTTACCTTTATAAAGATAGCCGAAGCTGAAATTCAGTTTGTCGGAAAGAAACCTAGGGGTACAGCTTGATCGGTCTAGTGTGCAGGTAATAATAATAGTTATTAATTATTATACTGAATATTACGTAAATAAAATTAAGTTTAAGAACAAGTACTGATGGTATTTGCCAACAAAAAAAAAGCTTATCTTCAACATAACCAATGATAGGCAAAAAAAACCTACTATGACCTTTGATTGACATCAACATGTAGTAAAAATAATATTATTTTAAACAAAACAAAGCACGGTTACTTACTTCATGGCAAGAGCTAGATACATGCTTTGATCCTACTATAACTGTTGAGCTAATAGATTGCTTAAACTATCTGTTTTATGTCTGTGACGTGAATAATATACTCTAAAAGCGAATGCATCATAATATACTTTGGAATAGTTAAGGGGCGTTCATACGAGCACGACAAGGAGACGTGATTACTGATTACCGATAAATATTAAATACAGATAGGTACGACCTATAATATTAAATACGAATCTAACATTGCTACTTAGTCAGGAGTGTTCATATCATAAAACTTTGCAAGTTAATAGCAAAATCAGTAAAAAATCATTATAAATTATTTTTTGATATCAAGGACAAAAATACTTGAAACATACCACATATTAATAAACCATTGCTGGTTTTTCATCACCGTTGTGTAAGAGGCTATTACGACTGTATGAAAAGGAGGCCATGAGAACATTAGAGTAAAGTTTTCGCTTCCCTAATACAGATGTCGTTGTTAACGTAGACCCAAATGCTAGTTCATGCTGTTATTGTGCATGCTTTATATAGCAAATAAATATCTAACGAATTGCTAAACCGCAAACTGTTTGTTTGTGCCTAATTTTTGCAGAGGACGGAATAAATTACTCATTCTTATTTCTTCTGGGAAAACTTTTTTGAATAACTTGAAATCATATTCTCTAAAAATATAGCACACATTGAATTAACACACAAGAAACGGATATCAACAAACTAATAAGGCCTAAATGATAAGTTATACTTAGTTATCGTTATCTGCCAGATATTTCATACGAAATTATGAAAATATTCGTATTATTCGTCGGTAATTACTTATTTTATCTTACTTTTTATATTTATTTTATAATGAAACAGACCCTTAGGTAAAGCATCAAACCTTCTATCAAAAATAAAACCTATGAAGTACTGCAACGTCGCAAAACCTTGACCATACTACGCATGCGCCCAATCGCGACGCCGCCGGGCCGGCAACAGGCAAGACACGTGCAACGTCGGACGGGGTACCAGGGAGCCAGAAATCGATAGAAGCTGCCCTAGCCAGGGAACAATTACCGATGTGCGATAGAAATCGACAGCGTGATGGCAACTATCAACGCGCAGACGTTTGGCAATTATTATTCGTGTCACACGTAATAGATGCGAACCGTAAATCGTGCGTAACGTGCCGCCCTTACAGACGAAAGGGGTCGCAGTATTCGCTCCTTTTCTACCATATACGATGGCTGCACGCATGATAAGGAGGAAAAATATAAAAATAGTTCACAATAACGTGCATCCCTTTCTGCTCTTACTGGGTGAAGTGGGACAGTAAATTTCGTTTGGTGTGTGTACATTTTCTCTTTCCATTATTATGGGGAAGAAAGAAAAGCTGAACTGTCTATGAGTTAGTAGCAATGTAAATGGGGTGGAGTTGTGTACTGAGTGTATATGTGTGAGTAAATACGAGATTCATTGACTGGAGCGACCATAGAGAAAGAAAAAATCTTCGCTTTAAAAAGAGCGTGCTACTTAGTGAAATTCTATAGGATTTGACAGCGAAAGACCATATGACAGCGATACCGTTTTCTAAGAAATAATGGATTTAGTGGATACGTCAAGTTTCCGTCGTTGGAATTTTTGAAAAATTATGAATGGATATAATTATAATTTAAGTTTTGTATAACAATTTCAGATGAAATGACTTGTGCTTTCAGCAACTGTGAAGTGCGCCGAGGATAGAATCCCGAAAATCATACTTTCCACCAGTAAATATGAATCATTGATAAAAATTTTAATTCCAAATTTTATAAAATTTGTGAGTGAAATCGACTCCGATGCCAAATTGTACAGTAAATTTAGGACTTCCTTTGTGATTTGCAGCCATATATCAAAGTTTCCAATAGATTAATTCAGATATTTTCAGTAAAATAAGAAACCGTTTCTTTACACTAGGGCTTGACTAAATGATGACGTCATCAGTATCGATAAATTTTTTGACTGATTTTTTTAGGTAACCGTAATTCTTGCACAGCTTCTTCTCAGCACTGGCCCACACAACTGGCCCGAAGCTGTGCTTTGGTAAGGTCTATGTTGGAACGTGTATAAGTGCTTCTAGCAAGTCTTCATACATAAATAAATAAATATGTAATTTAACAAAAATGAGGTTGTCTTGTTTATCAAATAAAAAGTATTATGTAAGTAAAAGTGCATTAATTTAATTATTTTTGTTTCAATTTACATGATTTATCGTAACCTCGTCGATAAAACTTGGACCACCATAAGATACACATCACTATTGAACGCACACATGTAAAGTAACTTTTTGGTTACGCTGAAAATCCGCGTTTGTCATTCTATACTATACTACTTTCTATGGGAGCGACAGTGTGATTGAACTATATTTCATTCATGATACAAGGTTAGATCTTTCTCGTCTAGAGACATAAAGTGCCAGGTTATCGGTACCGAATAACTTGGACGTGCAAGTGATGTGCCGAGTGGGGAAATTCTTGGAATTGGCATAATTTGGAATTAGCGTAGAAAAAATCAGAAAAAGGTCGCTTTCGATGGTACGGCCATATCACGAGGCGAGCAGAAGTTAGGAAAGCCCTAAATATCCCGAACGAACCCTGAGGACGAGGCAGACCACCCGCCACTTGGCTAGCGAGCTGAGAGATCTGAAGCGAGGTAACCTACCTACCCAGACAACCCAGAATAGAGCTCTATGGCGCAGATGTACTAGGAGACCCGACCTCAGATGAACTGGGAATAAGGGCTGGAAATGATGATGATGATGGAATAATATGGAATTCTTTATAAAGAGAGAGCGAGGATTTTCTGACACAAGTAAATTATTACTTTAAAAAAATCCTTAATCGTATCCCATTTATGTAACAAGTAACAACCCTGATACTGAATAAAGAATTTGAATTTGAATTGAAAGAGTCTTCCAACTCGGCGTTAGTCGTAGAAAGTCTTCTGACTCCGGTCCTTATTTGTTTTTTTTTTACAAATTTCCTATTCCAATATTTTCAATACTCTGTTTAAAAATTTCTTTGTCGAATTTTGAAATAGTTTTATTTAATCAAAATGGTTTTAGTTTTTCATATCTAGCGACTAACCTTGCAAACACCCCTCCGCCAATCCGCACTGAGGCGGCGGTGAGCGTGAGCGTGGTGGAGTATGGCCTATACTGCCGCACATTTGAGGTAAGGTCTTTGCCCAGCAGTGGGATACTTACAGGCTAACTTAACTTAACTTTTTTCATATCGGTAGCAATATCAGTCACTTATTTATAAACTGCAGGAAACATTTTAGTCCCTGTATAAAATGTAAATTATTGTAATTTCATATTTAAGGAATTTCAAATTGAATTTGAATTAAGACTTACATGAGAAGCTCAATCGGGAATAGCATTATCAACTTTGCTATGCATAGAGGTCAGTGGCCATGGAATGCAACACTGAACATTTTGATTTTAGAAACAGCTGCAGTACGACACCACAGGCTGCAAACAGCTGAGCGTATGAGCGTATTTTTACTAGAACCTTCATAACTTAACTATAATAGAAATCGACGACTTACTTCGATATCCTCCTTGTTCTGCAGCAGCGGCGCTTCCAGAATGTTCTTCAAACAGAAATCCTCGTTATCCAGCTCGAAGATGTACTTGGTGACCTCCATGATACGTTGCCAGTGGCGCGCCTTCATAGCTTTGTTGGCCATCAGCTCGAGGAGTGGGCACATGTCGTTGAAGTCATCAATGGTCTTCTTGAGAGCGAAGAAGGCAGGCCATTCTTTCAGGCTGGTGGGAAAATATAATTTAGCTAAAGATGCGCTTAAGGAGGATTCAAACATGAAAATAAAACTTTAAAAGAAATGTTTACCTGAGAGCTGTCTATATAACAAAGAGTGATGAGTATGAATGTTTATGGCTGGACGGGAAGAGGTCTGTTTAAAACTAGATAAATGAGTGTCAAAGAAGTGGATGATTCCACAGCTAATAGAATAGTGTGGAACAGAAAACAATACTGCGCCGATCCCAGATAAACTGGGAACAGAACAAGAGAACTGACACGGAGAGAGAAAAAAATCATTATAACTTATTAGTTTACTGACCCTTTGGGCAGCTTTCGGCATCTATTCTGAAACTCCATCAGCTCATTATTGATCTCCTCAATATTGACCTCTCCCCAAGGTATATCGTAGTAGCTGCTGACGCGATCGATGACGTCATTGTACAGCTTGTACAGTTTCTGGAGGAGGTTGAGTTCTTTCCTTATCTGTGCCAGTTCGGGATACTCAGTGTGGGGCAGACCGAAAAGCTCTTCGCCGTTTTGGTACGTTTGCAGTTTACGCCACATGCCGTCGAAGCGGTTCTGGTGATTGAGAAGCAAAAATTATACACGAGCTGGTAAATATTTGAAATTTTCTTTAGATATCGATCAGATACATTACATAAAATATCTATGAAACAATGTTTCTAATTGTAGTAAGTGATTTCTTCAAACTTAAAACGCTTAGCTCCAATTTAGATCTTTTACGGAGTTTTTTTAAGAGTTCAAAAGACTCAATGGGATGTTAAGTTGATCTAAAATAATGATTATCTAATATTTTTGTAAATGACAAACATTTAAAAAAATGCAGACTTAAAGCTAAAGGTACAGTAGGTATCTTGGAATCAATCAAGGGTGTAACTAATGCATGGTGTTACATTTCCCTTATATTAAGCACACGATTTCAACACAAAGACAAATAAGATACCTGGAAAAGAATCAATTTATCCGACGCCTCTCTAGGACTCAACCCAGGCTGCATGGGCCCAGCATGACGATACTCGTGGCAGTACTCGGTATTATCTTCTCTGAATCTATCCAGATTATTCTTTAGATCGTCCGAGAACGTGGGTTGCATCTTTAGCAGCTGGAAGTGGGTTGCCAGGGCTTGGGCTTGGAGCTGTTGCCACGTGTAGCGGAGGTTGTCCACTTGTTCCAAGTCTTCCTTGCTTACGGGCAGCTCGTAGCGGGTGATGATGTTGAATGCTTCCTGGAATGAAAACACTGTTTTTAATTTATAAACATAAACACCGTTCTTTCACGAATATCCTGACACTTAACAAGCTGCCAAAAATATTATGTACTTTAATCAGAAAGCAGTGGTTCTCCGCAAAAATGTTGGTTACCGATATTTTCCCAACATTTTGCTGATTCCATCAAAGAGGATAGAACCACTACTAGGTGGACAAAATAAATTGAAAGAGTCGTTTACAAGTTGTCATGTGAACGCGACCAAAAAAATAGGAAAATATCTTTTTCTTTAAATTGTAACTATCTACGTTTCACAAGAAGGGTGTTCTCGTTTCCTATAGGTAAAGCTTGTCTAAGCTTACGTGCACTAAACTTAGTGTATTAAAATTTCCACGTACCTCAACGGGGTCGATTTTGAGTTCCATATCGACCTCCTGCTCCCGTATCTTCTTGAGCGTCTCCATGACAGTCCTGACGTCATCCAGGTCCCTGATGGGTCTCTCCAGTTTCCTCTCAAGATCGTTCATAATCGCGTACACGTAGTCCATCTCCCGTTTGTACTTCTTACGCATAGCTTGGCTTATTCTGTGGGTGCCGTCTGTAATAAAAAAAGAGATCAAATCAAAATCTTGATTTTGTAAAATTTATGCAACATATAATTCATCATTTGGTCTAGTGATCAGGTTGCTGATTGTCCTAGAAGAGTCTTAGAATGGTTTAAGCATTATTTCCTAATCATTTGTGAACTAAGTCTTTAAATAAAGAAATACCTAAAACACCTTGGCTCATTTAGTTAGCTACTTGCTATTTATCTTCTTCCCTTGTTTTAGAGCATTTCAGTACAAATATATTTGTGGCTACCACTTCAATGTCAGGAAGTTAGCTTGTTACACCCCCATGCCTCGGAAAGCACACTGCAGTTGGTGACACCTGACTTGACCTCTTTCGCTTGCTAGACGTTGGAATGGTTTGACAGTAACCCACTTTTTAGCTCAGTGGTGAGCCCCAGCTTCAGCTTCTCCGTGGACACGGCGAGGCAGTTGCCGATGACTAGCACGTCGGGCTCAGTGGCTAGCTTGGCCTCCAGCTCGCTGTGCTTCTTTAGCGCCAGCTCGAAGTCGTTCAGGTTCCACGAGAGCAGTTGCCGGAGGGTCTTCTCGCACTTCCACAGGTAATGGTACGGTCGCCAGCGTTTGACCAGATTGTTCAGCTCCTGCAGTTGTTACAAAAATAGTCTTAGTCCTATAATATTAAGTCATCAAATGTTTGCACACATTTTTGCAGTGTCTATATTAATCGGTTTTCTTTTAAACATACCTATGTTTCAGCCAAGAAACTTAATATTGTGTTTAAAAAATCTAGATCTTGATTGACGCTAGATTCATTAATATCGTTTCAGTGGTAGTGAGTGGAACATTATAGGACACGTTATTATCATTTAATACCAAAATCGGTAAAAAACTGCATGTATATTCTTTCCGTATTTTTGGTCTTTCGAAAAACTTGAGAATAAAAACCAATTACAGCTTCAATACAGTAAAATCTTACCGTTTTGATATTCAGCGTGCAGCTCGATATCTGCGACAGCGTCTTCGCGACCTCTTTATTCTCCATTACATGGCTGTAAAAGTTCTTCTGCTGAAACGGGAACGAGGGCTTCTCCTCCGACTCCAGTCGGTAGTGTCTTTTCCGTCTCACTTTTGCTGCTTCTATCACCTTCAACCCCTTCTGTTGCATGCCTGTGTTCTGCGCTGACCCTGATTGCACCTGTTCGTCAAGTCTCGTGACTACTTCTAGAAGATGATTCGAGGGGCGGCCGGCTATCTTCTTCCAGTTAACCTGGCTTGGGTATAAGGACGCACGAGAGGCAAAGCGGGGGTCGAGGTGAAAATGCACATCCAGTGTTTTGCAAATAAAAAGAAAAGGGTGAACGCAGTGGGAAGGAACACACAGTCGTTGCCACAAGTGCCAAATAATCAACATTTCACAATGCACAATACAATTAACATCACAGGGTGGGTGATAAGGTGAAAAGACAAAAGGTTTACGTTAATATTTACAGATCATTATTTATTCAATCGTTTTAAATATTTACAATATGTTTAGAAGTTTAGTTGACTTTAATTTATCTTTTATCTGTAGTTAGGATGGAGAAGATAAGTGCATCAATGTATATTTACAAAAACGTAAAACGATCGCGATCCAATTTGATAACTTGGCTTTGGTAAATGACATTGTTATGTGGCTTATGCACTTATGTTGGTTAAATAAAAGTACTATATCTGTGCACAAATGCACCCAGAAATTTGTGAAACATCTGTGAAATTACAAATGCCATAGGTCATAGAGTTGACATTCTTATATTAATATTCATGAATCAAACTTGGTAACAGACGTGCTCTACTAGTTAATGACTGGATCCATAGCCTGAATGTGTTTAGGTTCGTATTCTTGCCTCACACAAGTTTATTAATACAGTGCTAGTTTTATTCTTTAAGTTCTCGATTTTTTCTACAGTAAATACCAACAGAGGTAATAATTACGTTTATACTTATTATACGTAGTAAGATTATATTTTATTTATCAAAAAAAATATTTGTCATATTCTTACCCTCGGAACCTTTCCTCCTGACCACTGCGCAACTCCTTTCGAAAGGCCAGTGATGTGCTTTCCTGCTATGGTTAATACTTCTTGGATCTCATCCAGGGTCGGCTTTACAGAGACGTTAGGGATCATTAGGGTGGCTTGAAGCAGGAATATCGGTTTCTTTAGGTAGCCTGTAAGAAATTACGTTGGATCCATCATCATTAATAATAATAATAAATATACTTTATTGCACACCATAAACAATAAATAATACAGAAACATCTTAAATATTAAATAGGAGTACAATTCAGGCGGTCTTATTGCTTAAAGCAATTTCTTCCAGACAACCTTCAGGTAAGGGAAAGCATAAAGAATTAAAGAAGTGGCATGGCGATGAAACGTTTTAAACAAAAGATAAAGTGGACAGCAGTGCTGTCCCATCGGGCTATGAGAGTGAAAGGAATAGACAGTTCACCTGTGTTTGCGCACACACTTGTGCACTATAATATGTCCTGCGCAGTCGGTTAGTCGTTGTGACTGGCCACCGTAGTCGAAATCGGCTAGGGGGACTATTAAAGTGGACAGATTTGATTAAAAATCATTAATCAAAGAGGTCAATTTTTAACGGTAGAGTATATTCACTCCGATACTTTTAGGCCTTCTTTTCAATCGAACCACGATTAAAATTTATCGTGAATGAGTAAAGTAAAAAAAAAAATAGCCAGAAATGTTTTTCGCTTTGAATGTGCTCCATTTAAGTAAATTATTGTAGTATTGTAACTTTTGTTAAAATTGATTTTATAAGCCAATTAGGAAGAAACTAGTGCCATTGAGTATTGTTATAGACAGCCTGTATAACATTGTGTGATTAGGTACTTAATAACTACCGTGAAAATTAAGTGGCTATATTTCTGAAATCTATAAAATATATTCTATTCGTGTTTCTACAACAACGAACCAGCTTTTATATCCTTGTATGCAAAATGATGGCTTTCTAGCGAAATTTGAGAAAATTATGAGTTTCCAGCAGAAAGGAATTGAATCGATCACCTTTATCCATGATTTGAAACATTCGTATATTTTTTATATTTTACGTTTTTTCCTTATTGCGTTTGTATATTTAATATGTATCAGCGCGAACGTCTAAAAATTATTGAAAATATTTTAGAACATTTGAACCACTAACAATATTTGAAAGTTGGCGCTGCGATTTCATTGGTCGACGACCAATAACATAGGGGCAACGACCGTGGGGTTCTCACGGTGTTGGAAGTCTCCGTTGGTACCAGGATAACAGAATCTATCAGAAGAACACCTAAGTAAAAATATTATGTATGTTGGCAGGACTGTGAAATAGTGTTTTTCAGTTGGCAGCAATGTGTGCCAAACATTGTTTTTATTAGATGTGATTGGTCGTTTTAATTTTCCCGCTTTTATTTTGGAACTCCTGGTTCGGAATGAAGTTATTGATGGTAATCTCGCATGCGCTACCTATCTGGGTTACCAGGTGAATCCTATCAAATCCTTAAATTGACCAGTGTGACAAGCCACCAATATTCAATTCGTGCCATCCATAAAAATCTATCACGGTTAAAGTATTATGCAGCTTTCAGCGCGTATACAGAGTGTCCCGTAAGTCAACCGAAAACCGTAGATGATTGAGGTCATATCTATCAAAAAAGGCCAACATGAATTCATATAAATTATTAAATAACTCTTAAACCATGAGACTTTTCTTAACACATGTTGGCCTATTCTGATAGATCATCCATCTGCGGTTATCGGTTGAACCACTACTTACAGGACATCCTGTATGTTTAAGACTTTTCTTTTAAATATCAAAACTAACAACAATGCTTAGACGTTTAACAAAATTTAAGTTGGAAGATTCTTAATGAAGCAACGATTTGAGGTGTCATTATTTTCATACCATAGACAAAGAAAACTCGCTTCGTTCACATACAAATAAATAATAATATGTCGATAGATTGGGCGCCATTACTTATTTTGTTGTTTTCACTGCATAACGTTTTATTACTATTTTCATATGGTTTTAAAGCTGTTATGCATAGTGCGCGAACGGTAAATAATTTAGAAGAATTTGGTATTTTCATTAAAGCTAAACTTTCAGTGAAAGAACTACCGAACAATGAAAGTTTTGCTTCTACAACATAAACGTCACCAATTTCTTAGGCCAGCGCAACAGGTCGTGGGCGTGGTTTGCCGAGGTGGTTGGCTACACGGTTGGCTATTGGCTGAAATATTCTTCTACATAATGATATTTACATATTTCACGCTCCAAAATCGGGACTTTCACGGTACGAGTGTAAAAATGTGCAATTATCTGTTTAAGGCCATGTTGTCCATAATGATGCCAAATACATACAAGGATCGTCGTTCGGTCATGACGATTCGACTACTAAAAGAATAGAAATTTATAAGAAAATTTATAATGTTTACAATCAATGCACTGATCAATAATCTCTTTTGAATGAATGAGCAGTTTCCTTGTCCGTGGTTGTTTTTTATCATCTAGATGGAGCCCTCGTACCTTTATAACGCTGTTTTTTGCCCAAGTTATTAAAAAAACCAGTGAGAGATTTAAGATGCTTTAATATAGCCAAAAACATAGAGAGAGAAAATTGCTCATTCCTACCGATATCACTTATCGATACAACAGCAAAGCGATTCTGCTTTGTCTATGGATACAATGAAGACGTGAGCGTATTAAAACTACACAGATCGATCATCGTTTTATGACTTTACTGAGCTGATAATGAAGATTTTTACAAAACATGGTACTTTAAACGTATGTTAATCTTTCTTAGGTACTCTACGAACAAGGTGTTTTGGTTGATATGAAAGAAAGTTGAAGTTTTCTTCTATTATCTCATCCTACTTCCTACTACTATTATAAAGGCGAAAGTTTGTAAGTATGTATGTATGGATGTATGGATGTATGGATGTTTGTTACTCTTTCACGTAAAAACTACTGAATGGATTTGAATGAAACTTTACCACAATATAGCATAAACATCAGAATAACATATAGGCTACAATTTTTGAGGTTTCTAATGTGAGGTCGTAAAAAAACACATTTTTTGCGCTACTAGACGGGACGAACCTGAAGTCCACGCGAACGAAGTCGCGGGCAAAAGCTAGTTTACCATAAAATAGTGTCAATTGTCATTTCGACTGGTCCGATTTTCATGATTTTTTACTTCGTTCGATTTGTCTTGACTTCGAGTAAGATAATAACTACACAACGGGGCCGGGGCGGGACAGGTTGGAGGTGAAATTAAGTTCGCTGAGACCGCAAGTTCCAATGAAGGTAAATAAAACAAAACACTCTTGATTTGGTAGAAAATTGGGAAAGTTGATTGTAACAATTTGTAGTAGAAAAAGGTGAATTGTTTATGCTCCAGCCCTCTTTCTCATCTGTGGAATTTTCGGGGTTCACATCGATCGTAGACGAACTAATAACCAGGATATCAGAAGGCATCAAGAGTTCCATGAATATTGCCGCACAAAGCCTTCAATCCGGATTGGCTGGTTCATAATTTCCCGCCATAAGAAAAATCTGGAAATTCTCTTATCTGTGGTATGAAGTGCGAAATACTGAACGATCTATAACAAAAAGTGAGGATATACAATAAAACATGGAATCCAGCTGGTATAAGATAATATTCGTTTTCATAGAATGAAAACTTGTGTTAATTTAATGTGATTCCGTGGTCAAGTAGGTTTAAAGATGGGCTACAGTAATCATAACCGCGTTAATAAAGCACTAAAACAAAACCTCTCAAGTTCTTTTAAAAACATTTACCTACATATTTTTCGCAATCTATATAGCAAGAAAATTAGGCGATTGAAAAATATAAAAAAAAAGTAAGATGAGCCATTTAAAACACGACTGTTTTGGTTCCATTTGATCAAATTGCACATTGAATACGATTATAAAAGGCAAAATCCATTTTAGTAACGTGTATTATTTCTCGAAGCGAATCTTGTTTAACTATTCATTATACTCGTAATATTGATTAGAGAAAGCTTTATTTATTGATAGTTGGGTATTTATGTTAAATTTTTTATTCATTCAAGTGGAAGCTGCTTTAAATTAATGCTTTTTTCATGTATCGGATTTGCATGCTTGTCTACGGTACGGCAGTCTCATGAAGGGCCTAGTCTATGGTTTGTTTTAGGCAGCTGTCAAATATGTTGGGCCAAATGACATCGGATCTCGGGGTTCACATCGGGCCAAATAGAAACAAACAACTAGGGAATCAGAACTTTATAAGAGGATGGTCGTTACAAAAACTTGGGTGGTGTTAGTAGTAATTTGCTTCAAAGTAACAAATATCAGCTTAACACGTTCCGGGACAGTGAACGCCTACAGACGTGAAAACAATAAAACATCTATTGTGTCTGGAGCAGTGTCCCGGAACGTGTTAAACTAATTGTTACTAGTTCCACCTTTTAAGCCTAATAAAGTATCTCACTAAAGAGACCTGGAGGTGTATTGCGATTCAACTCAAACCGTTAAATTTTCAGGCAGTTCAATTCCCACTCACTGTAAACGGATATTATCAATAATATAATATTATTTAGTATAATACTACAATGGTAAGAACTTTGATATTTATGTTGTTGAATTTTAATAATATTATTATATTAATATAATGCGATATTGCAATACAAACTGCTTATTTGACAGTAAAGAAGAGAGCTGCTTTAAACTGCCAAAGTTGAATCATAATACGCACCCTGCTCTTACTGCGGAGATTTTAGTGGGTAAACCTGGCCAACTGAATAAGTGAAGAGTATTTCTTTATTTTTTATCCTTATTTATAACATAATTAATTAAATTATAATAAAAATATACATGTTTTTGCTGTAGACCTTATTTTTCTTACATGTTACCAAAATATACCTTGAGTTTCGGATATGGGAACGTGCGGAGTGTATGGTGGGGGAAACGAAAACGATCACTGCGCATGCAGTGGCAAAAATGTGCAACTAAACGGGGTTACTTGTCAATGTTTGTCATCAAAGCTATGAAAATGGGTAAATAAATTTTATAATTAACAAATTAGAAACACGGCTGCCGTTATGTAATTTGCACATTTCGTGTAAAAGGTAATGATTTATATGTATATAGACGATCTGTCATTCATAAAAATCTTCTGTTATTATACTTTTTTAGGCAAATTGCAAAACGGTAGTCGTGTTTCAAATTCTTTAAATGAAACGTATTTCATAAGTTTTTATTGACGAGAAAGAAAATAGGCTTAGGTATATAGTGGTAGCTGTTTCAATTGATCGTAAGTAGTAGTTGTCTTTCTGTTAAATATTCTTATGTTAGGATTTGAAAAACTTATTTAATTCTATTTGAACTGAAATTGAAAATGTGGTCGTGTCTGTCTATGACATCTTTGTATCATATGATATTTATTAACTATAGCCCGGAGGCTATTCAAATAAATAAACCTTATGTATACTTACTTTGATATTCAACACAAAGGTATATGAAATCACTTGCAATCTCCGCAACTTTATTCGCTCGTTTTCATTTTACTCTGTTCCCAAAGCCTTACAGCCTTACCACAAATCACTTAAACAAAGTTTTAGGCACTGTTTAACAAGATTTTAAGAAAATCCTTACCACAAATCAGTTTTTGGCGCTAAAACACTCTTTTAAACAGTGTTTTAGTTAAACACCCTCCCCCCTATTTTATCTAGTGTTTAACCTCAAAAAATTGACAGATTGACATTTGACAACTTGACTTTCGTTTCGCGGTAAATCAAATTCGTGCTTTCCTATAGAAAATATTATGGATGATTGATTTCACAACAATTAATTTATTGATCACACAATTAATTTATTAATCAACAAACCAACAAAACAAGTTCCCTATTTTAGACATGCTTTTGTAAAATCAAATTCCACTCAGCAACTCTTATGACGGTTTGTGTTGGTATCCGTGTTTCTGTGTTTTACCACGTCTTTCGAACTTTCTATAAGCTGTATAAGGATATCCTGAAATAAAATAAACAAATGCAATGCTATCACGTTTCCAAACCCCACATACGGCGACTATGTGGTAGTTATCCGGGGTTGCATTTGAATCACGCATCCTAGTTAGGGGGGAGGGAAGGGGGGGGGGGGAGGGGAGGGGGGGGAGGGGCGAACCCCCCCGACCCCTCCCCAAAGTTAGGAAATCAAAAGTTTTTTTTAATGAATTTTTAAAGTTTTCGGAAAAAGTAAGTCTTAAAAGCAAAATCGCTTCCGCTTATTAAAAAAAGCCAAAATCGCTCCCTCTTATTAAAAAAAGGTATCCCACGTACAATTTCTACAAAAATCGTTTTCTCCCACGTTTCGGACCTATTCGTTAGCGAGTCATACGCCCACATTCCTTTTTCTGGCGCTTCGCCGGCCGCTACCGCGGCACGCTGCGCTCGGCTCGCGCGTTGTATATACACCGTGCTTTTTTAACCGTCTTACAGCCGAAGGCCACTTAAAGTATCCAATAACTACATGTCATTCGTTAAATAAAACTTGGTTATTATTAAGATTTCAAAGCCTAAGACATTAAAGAAGATATCAGCACAATTTAGTACGAAACATCCTGTAACGAGCACTACGCGCGGGTCATTCACTCGGCTGTCTAGCACTACTGACATAGTTTTACGCACGAATAGAAAGGGGCGAGGCGGTGGGCGTCACAAAGGATTGCGCTAGCGCATGATTGGTTAGAGATCCACGTGGACTGTCTTAGATTGGCTACGGGGCGGAACGCGTGGAGGCGGCAAGGTCAAGGAATGCATTGTCGAAAACGTAAACATTATGAACAGGATGATACATTACGTAACATTACTATTAGATATTTTTTACACCAAAATTATGTGGAGTGTAATAAAAAAAATAACATGTCCTAGAGGTTTATTAAGATGGTTACATTACGTGGGCTTCGGGTGTAAGACGGTTAAAAAAGCACGGTGTATACAGTCTAACCTAACCTAAACCTACCGAGTCGTTTTCGCCCACGTTTCGGACCTATTCGTTAGCGAGTCATACGCCCACATTCCTTTTTCTGGCGCTTCGCCGGCCGCTGCCGCGGCACGCTGCGCTCGGCTCGCGCGTTGTATATATACAGTCTAACCTAACCTAAACCTACCGAGTCGTTTTCGCCCACGTTTCGGACCTATTCGTTAGCGAGTCATACGCCCACATTCCTTTTTCTGGCGCTTCGCCGGCCGCTGCCGCGGCACGCTGCGCTCGGCTCGCGCGTTGTATATATACAATCTAACCTAACCTAAACCTAACCGAGTCGTTTTCGCCCACGTTTCGGACATACAGAAAGAAACGGAATGCGACTTGCGAGATGGCGATGGCAGAATCGACGCTTGCTCGCAGAGCTGTCATGTCATGAATGCATTGTCAAAATGGCGGAAACGTTCCGTTTCATTGAAATTTTTTGTATTTTTTTTTGTTGTTTTGTTAATTTTTTTCATTTTATATGACACATAAAAACATTTTACAACAAAATATGTGTAAAACATGAATAACTTTAGTGAAAAAATAATGTTAAAGACACATTTAATAAAAAAATAACGTTCCGTTATACGTAACTTCAAACACATATTTAAAAAAAACTACGCGTCTCCTAGACACAAATGAGGTGTCATTTGAAAGGGGTGAACAACCCCTATAAAATGCCACCATTTATGTAGCCCTAACTAGGATGCGTGATTCGAATGCCAACCCAACAAATCAGTCAATACACAACAAAATACGACTTTTTACAAATGAATTGAAAACGCGCTCTTTCTTTACAAACTCCTGTAAAAAAGTCAAAACAAATCAGATTCTTCTCATTCTGCTGTCATTACAACTTTTTTTTAAAGATTTGGGTTTAGATACTATTCAGCCATCATTTCAAGAAGCTTTTGTTCATTTACTCTGCAGTGTGTTGAATGCAACCTGCGTACTAGGAAATGTAATGAATGAACTGAGAGTGAATGAATGAATATTTGTATCTAAAACTGGTGTTTAGCTAAACACTACCCAAAAACCTATTTGTGGTACAAAATGTTATACACTGTTTTAAACCCTTTTTAAATTTAAAACAGTTTTTAACTAAACATGACTTAAAACCAGTTTTAACGGATGATTTGTAGTAAGACTGTTATATTTTAATAGATTATTAAATACCCTTCCGCGTAAATAAGCTATCTTTAACAAATATTACTTTTCAAACCGAAGTAGTAGTTCATAATATTAGTGCGCGCAAACAACAAACTTCTTAGCTTTGTAAATAAGTATGGGTAGATGAATCTGAGGCATTTAGTGTGACAAAGATATTTAGGCATATCAATGTGTGATTGGAATTGTTTTAAGCTAAGGAAGTGTTCTTCTAAGACCAATTAGCTGCTTTTCAGCAAAGTTTAGGTCTGGAAATTTATTTTGTGTTGTACTTATTCAAAACTAGTTATTATAATAATATGCATTTTATGTACTAACTGCCTCTAAAACACTATTTATTGTCTCTTTTTATTTCATACTAGCGGTCCCAGCGAACTTCGTTTCCCCCCCAGCCCCATCCCGTCCCGGCCCCGTTTTATGGGAATTTTCTTTGCTATAAACCTCACGGAGCCCGAGACCTTTCTTGATCATAAAATAATTTATTTGGATAAGGATTACTATAAACACATAAATAGCATGGTTTGAATTTGGTTAGCATTTTTATTAGTGTTTAAAATGAAAAAAGTTGTTGTAGCGACATAACTAAAATAGTTGGACATATGCTACCGCGGAGTTTTTTGTAGACATTATGATGTTCTTTAATATTTTGGTACATTATTTTGTTCTATCGCTAATAGTTTCGGCAGCGCATTCGACGAAAGACATTTTAAGACGCATTTTTCTACACCTTCGGTTACATTGTTCAAATTTTACCAAGGATCCCTATTTTTTTTCAACATGAAATGTAGCCTATGTCAAATTGGAAGAATGTAGCATTCTATTGGTGAAAGAATTTTTTTAAATCGGCCCAGTACTTTTTGAGCCTATTCATTACAAACATACAAAAATAGGTACAAATCTTTCCTCTTTATAATATTAGTGTAGATATTTACTTTAATGTAAGATAAAATAACAAAGCTTATCAGTCACCATTTGACAGGTGCCCTGAAAGTTGCGTTTTTAGATAGCGCTACTGTCGTGCACGTTCCCAATTGCAAGCGCATACCATACCGATTTACCCGCCGCGCTGCAATGACCGACGCAATGAGAGTGCGTTTCGGCCGACAACGTCTCCCTAGCAACCAAATTACTAGGAGTACAGAAATATCGTGGAACTAGGTATTCCCAAGTGAACGATCAAAGGGTGTCTGTTCAGAGGATAACTTTTGTGGGATATGTGCCAAAAAAAACAGTGCGTGGCTTGTAATGGGAGCATCATTTTTATATAGATTTATACCACGACCTGGTCATAGTGCTCCAAAATGCATTAACTCAGAGATATAGCAATCCAAAGCTATAATCCCTAATAAATTGTCACCCGTAGCAATCATCACCTTGACATTTAATTATTTCCTCCAGAATTATTTTGAAAAACTATACTTATGCAGACACTTAATCCATCCCCAATAGAATAAAAAGGCATTTAAATGTTTCTATTCTATTCTATTCTATTTCCCAAATATTCCTACGTTTATTGCACTGCATACGAAAGATCACAGAAAAGTTACAGTTTTAAAGTGTACAAAAAAATTAGTTTTATTATCCGCTCGCCACGATATTATTCTTCAACCTAAGGTAACTGTCCTATATACTCGTAAGTAGAGAGAATTAAAAAATTAAGACCTTTGCTTCGAAATACATACCTCAATATGTCCCTGTGACGACATAACCATACAAACTCTCGAAAACTTACTACAACAATGCCCCAGATTTACCGCAAAACGAAACGATCACCTAATCAGCTGTAACCACTACAAACTCGATTCCTTTAACTTCTCGATGTGATTTCAAAAGAAAGCACTTTAAACACCTTTCACAATCTTCTAACATTTATAATAGCCGAACTAAAATCTTTGAACAAATAAACTAATCTACAACAATTTTATAAAAAGTAACCTATCACTGTATCTGCAAAGTATGCAAACACTGCAGATTCAGAATCTCAAATATGAATTTAAAAAAAATATCAGCTCTTTTTTGGCCGAATGCACTGAACTTATTTTATTTTTACCACCTTGACATGTACTGTGTTCTTGCAAATAAATGATGATTATGATTATTATTACGATTATCTCTATCCCGGGCACACTGTATAATTAAAAAACCTGCGCAGTTGCTAATAGCAACGCTGCTGTTTTTCATGTGGAAATAAAGAATTTCTTACGCGTGCTTATGTCCTGGTACCATCGCCGTGAAAGGACGACTTGTATCCTCAGAGACGGCATCGGTTGACCCTTTTGTACCCTCCATTCCACCCAACCAAATCTGTGCTGTTGTGACCCACCCATCTAACATGCACCCAAGTCCCATCCACCCAACCATGCATGCATGAGAGTATTGAGGTTGCATGGTCATCACGATCGCATTCGCGATGTTCGATGCCATTCAGAATCATTACCATGCGCAGGACAGCACATCAGTCTAACTCATAGAATTATTATCCCTTCCGATAGCAATATTAATTTTATGGTCTAACTAAAGTACTGAACACAGGGGCGCTCGGGCGAAGTATCTTATGAAGGTTGTTCGGCACTAATGTCTCATGCATTCGTAAAATTTTCCGACTTCTCTCATATTTCCGTGCTTTGTGGGCCGAATTCAAAGAGGAGTTTTTGAACGAACCGGTTTTACGGCATCGTCCTTCGTAGCCATAGCCCACAAAATACGGATGAAACGCAAGTAATAACAACAATCCAGACTTATAATACTCGTAATTTGATCTCTTTTAAAGTTGTGCATAGTTTTGAAAAACAGCGGTTTATAAAAAAATATACATGCACCTTATTTATATTAAGAGAAAATCAGAAGTAAAATACGTCTCTATCAATGGCTCTATTAATCTATAAACGCATGCGGAATCTCGGGTTAAAAAGTTTGATCCGGACAAAGCAGTGGTAGTGACGTGTCAGCTTGTTGCCCGCAATACTACCAAGAGAACATGATCTACCAAGAGTACCTGTCATAAATATACTTTTTATACACCTTATTTCGTACCCTATAAAGTCGAAATTCGTGTCAATCTATAAATACGCCACTCCCCTGCATCCCCTCAGAGCAAAATGTAGTGCGCATGTGCCGGTTTTTCCGATATTAAGGGCTACAAGGAAATTTTCAGGGGTAACATTGGGGCAACATAAACTGTAAGAGTAAATTTAGAGCAAAATAAATCAATACATTCCTCAATCCAGTACCAAGTGTCAATCTCAATAGATGCCTTTGACCTCCTCCTCCTCCCTATTATGTCATTGTTGTGACGTACTTCTGAGTGAGTGGGAGTGAACTGTTTGCCATACGATCAGCTAAAAAAGTATTATAAACAGGGTTAGTAGCAACAAAAAACACGGAAAATTAAAAGAAAATGTAACATAATATCATGTAAGTAGAGGTTTCGCTTGTAGCTATAAACCTCTGAACTCGTACCTACTTCTCAAAGGAGATGGATAAACGGGAAGTTGTTTATGGTGGGGATTTATATTGGTATCGGAAAAGTACTTGAAACTGACTGAAGTACTGAACTGAAACGTTACGATAACTAGGCACATTCCTGTCCGCTCTGTTAACAGGCTTACATACACCACAAAGAGGTTATTCTAATATCACGCCCAGTTTACCGCATGTGTAACTCTAATGGCAAAGTGTTAAAGTTGAAAATTGATATGAGAAATTATAGTCGACACGTGGTTTGGACGCAAATGCGCATGTGCAAACTGCAAAGAACAAGGGGTAAATGCCTACTAAGTACCAGGAGCGCATAGAACGAGGAAGTTCTTTCGCCAAGGTGGCACCCCCTAGCAAAATGCCTACGAATTATGTTTTAACTCTACATGCAATGAATACATTTGGTTCATTGTATTTCACATTTTTATTTAGGTTTCGGGTGGTTTGGTTTTACATAAACGAACGTAAAAGCATCAAAGGTTTTTTTTTTAAATTTAACTTAAAAGAAAAACATTAGCACAGTGCACTGACCTTCCGTAATAGTCGGATCAGCACAGAACCTTTTGATGATAAGATCCAGAGTTCTCCTAGTCACCTTGATCAGCACGTCCACCACTTTCCTGCTGTAGTATCTTCGCATCTCATTCACGGCATTCTTTACCATTTCCTGATGACAATAATATACTTAGTTATCATTTTATTATTGATTCTAAAGTGTTTTATAACTATGGAGGTGCCGAGAACTTGGGCCAAAGTTTACGATGACGTCAATTTACTGAAATCATTCTACAGGGTTAATTTAAATTAGCTGATCACCGCTTGCAGGCAGCTACCTGCAAGAGGTGACCAGCTAATTAAAATTAACCCTGTTTATAGTACCCGAGTGCTTGGCCACCAGCACGCTGATTTTCATCTGTGGTCACTCGGATCCGAATGTCTAAAGCTTTATTATCACAACAATAGTTTAAATATTTTGAAATATTTAAAAAAAATAACGTTTAAATATTTCCGTTTCCTGGAATTTTCTTCGTAAAATTTTCATGCCCTGAAAGTGTTAACGTAGTAGTTATACCTGCATGCTCTTAGACAGTCCCCCGGCCGGCATCGACAGCAGTCTGTGAGGGTTCTCGAAACACGCCCAGACAGTCGACCAGTCCTGCTGCCCGCTGGAGGTGGACTCGTTGGCCGTGGACGCTGGCCCGCTACCAGCTTGCGAATCATCTGCGCAGAATCATCATAACCATCATGAGCAGTACGTTCTCTACTGAATTAAGATTATGAGAGTATACCTATTTATTTGGCACAAAAAATACATCAATTTACTATTAATTTAACACATTATAATAGTAAAGACAGATACAGAAAAATAAATAATAAACAGATTAATAAAATAAAATAAAAGTAAAATAAATCAAAATGATGAAAACAGAGCAATAATGCATTATTGTTAACAAAATATAAAAAAAACTCACAGTAAGGCAAAGAGTGCCAAAAAAGAAGCAAAAAGTCAGTGAAAGCCATTTCGCATAGACAAATGCTCAGAAAAAAATTGGTGTTTTCGTGTATTTAATGAATAAGAAGATTTTTTTAATGTTGCTTAAAAAATAAGTATACTTAAGACGTAAGTTAAAAAAAATTTGATGCAGCAGAAATCAGAAAATTTAAATTGTCTACGCGAAATGACAAAAATTTTGCTTCATACTTCGGCCGCAGATGACTAGCATGTAGCTGGTAATATAAAATTCTAGTAGGTAATATTCATCAATACTATCATTCTTACGTACAACAGTTTAATGAATGAACATCACAATAAATTTAATGAACCATGTTTAATGTTTATGCTCATAAATTGAATTGAATTGAATCAATTTTCATCATTTCCAGGTCAATTGACTAGAAACAGCCGTATTCAATATGAAACGGCCAGCTGCGACCTTGCTAGGTCGTCTGACCATTTTTAATGTCGTGAAGTTACAAAAATAAATAAAAAACAACAAATAAAAAAACAAAATTAAAATTTTTTGTCTTATAAAAAATTCAGATAAAATTACATAAAAAATAAACAAACGAGGTAAAAACAAAACAAATATTTTTTTCTTGGAGTGGATTCTGGTACGGGTTTGTCAACACGACCGGGTGTATGATATTTTTTGGGTCGAATTGCTAGGAATAAGGTGTATATATCGAAGTTGTTTACCATCAGCAATCAAAAACTCAAAGTCCGGGTTGATCTCAGTAGGCTTGATCTGCTGAGCGGCCTTCTTCACCAGATCCAGGACCTCTTCCACTGCTTCCTCTACCATCAGACTCTTGCGGTTTAGTTCTACGCATGAGTTGCTACAAAAAATAATTTGAATTTTAATATCCGTAGAAAAAATATGATGTTAAATTACAGGTTGTTACCGGGGCAAAAACAATATTTTAACTACTGAACTTTGGTAAAAATAATAATTACCATTTCTAACAAACACCTGGGGCGGATAAATTGAATCATATTTTTTTGTAAATTTAAAGAAGTGTCTAAAAAGAATGGAATTTAAAGACGTCGTTACTTACCGACATCCAGTTTCTACATTTTCCGTGAACTCTTCCACTGACCATGGTGTCTCCTCTGTTGAAAATGATACAGGTTTAGTAGATAGACTTTTTATCTCAATCAATAAAGCCAATGGATTCTGAAGTTTACGCGAATACTACTCATTGATTACATTTATTTTAAGTTAAACGTATGGCATCAGCATCGATGATGATGCTGTAAGGGATTCGAAACGTCAGGCGTTTAATCAAAAAATAATGTTCGCGAAATCAATCCGTAAAGTGTTTTAACACGTTCCGGGACAGTGCCCGCCTACAGGCGTGAAAACAATAAAACATCTATTGTGTCTGGAGTAGTGTCCCGGAACGTGTTAAGCAATGAAGCTAATTGGCTCACCTGGCAAAGTGATCAACGACACATCTTGCATCCCCGAAAGTACATAGATGATCCTATTAGTGTAAATGTCGTGGACCCTTGTGACTAGTACGTCGAAGCTCTTGATGGCCGCGTTTGCTCTGTCGATGAACTCCTTCCAATCGCCACTGGTCCAGGTGACGTAGCGGAGCCCGGGCAGGAGGAGGGACGAAAGACGAACCACTTGGGGCAGGAAGAGGGGACGCACCTCGAGCTTGACGCGGCGGACGGTGCAGATGTAGTCTTCGAGAAGGAACTGCAAGATTATCATCTTTTTTAAAACAAAAGTAAGTCGTGTTGGTTACACCACTTATAACTTGAAAACTAGTGGACCGATTATCATGTTTTTTACTTTGCTGGATTTATGGCCCTGAATAGGATAATATAACGGGGGCAAAACGAAGTTCGATGGGACGAGTTAATAATAAATGTGTACTAACCAAATCCTAAGAACAGTCTTAACAGTATAGCATTACCTACAGTTATGTTATATTTCAGTACACCTTCAGTAATTTAATACCTCATCCTCGTCGACAAATTTACTTTTTCAAAATCCCAGCCATACAAATTTACTCTTGATATAAGAAGCCTAGTCATAGTTTTTTTGATCATATTAAAAGTTCAAAAGGCAGCTGAAAGAGATTGGACAAAAGTATCTACTAACAAGTTCCGGGTAAATTCTAAATTCTTTCACACAACCAATTTTAAGGCCTATAAAATTATGTAAGAGATTCTAGTACCTAGTAATTGAGGAAGAACCCGCCGCTTTATTTTCAGCCGACAATTCACATTCGAAATAAGAATATATTTTATGGCGAACCAGTTTACTTTTCATCGTGGTAGATCGGCTGAAAATGAAGTGGCGAGATCTTCCTCTACTAGGTCAAAGACGTGCCTGCAAAGAGTCATTGACGAGTGTAAAGTAATTCTTCTTGGCGTACAGCGAATGGCAGACTATAGGCAGGTCTATGCCCATTTTGACCAGGCAATCGGATTCCCGAATCAGGAGCCGGATGGTGTGGTCCAGGTTGACGCAAATACGGCCAGAGTCGTCGATGCGGAGCAGCGTGTTGTTTAGGCTGTCGTCTACGTCCCACAGCTGGAAAAATAAAGTCGGCTGATAAAAAAATGAGACAAATGTATCCATTTTATATGGTTTTCAGATATATTGCTAGTCTAGTTCTTCAGAAATTAACACTGATTTGCTTGTAAGGTAAAAAGGAAACCAAAAATCTAAGTAACTAGAAATGTTTAGCAACAATTTGAACTAGGAGAAATTTTGTTTTGGAGTCGTGAAGTGGATGGTGGTGACGCTCCTGTGCTTAGGAAAGCAAGTTGATGCGAGGTTTTGTTCGGAAAATGAGTGGATCATGTAACCGATGGCCGCCTAATTTATCAAATGTTTCGCTTACTTCAATATGCTGCGCACTAAGCTCTGCTGCGATGCCGATGCGATCAAGTGGAAGTTACAGCTATTGACATTTGAATAAACAGTCACGCTTAAATCTCACGTTCTGGTTCATCCAGATGGCGCGCATGGTCTCCTCGTAGGCGGCGACCAGCGCGCCGGTGCTGGAGTACTTGCGCGTCACGTCCGCGGCGGCGGGCAGCGCGCGCAGAACCGGGTGCGCGCACACGTTCTCCACCGTCTCACGCATGTTGAACGCGAGGCAGCGGGACCACTTGATGCGACCTGACGGATAACGGTAGATGTTTAACGGCTGTTCCTTCTATCCATTCTATCTGTGGTTTCGCCCAGAGATATAAATGGTTACCTTCTTTTTGATTTTTTGTCCCTATAAAACTTCTGGTAGTAGGAAATCCTATCTCCGGTCGAAGATAGCTATCTACCTTTGACAAAAGTTTGCATTAAGGAATGGCTGTTTAAAAAGGATAGACGCACAATAAATACTTATTGAGGTTTTATTAAACATCACACATCACCCTTGGTCAATCCATGGGAACAAACAAAACATAATAAATAGTAATCAAAACCCAATTCCATGCAGTTGATAAATAAAATTTTGTTTTTTGATTTCGTAATAAACTAGGAACAATACTAGAGGATAATCAGGATAAGACTCATACAGCCTTACCATAAATTATTAAAGAAGGTTTGGACCACTGTTTAAATATAATAGTTTGGTTTCGCTAGCCACATCAGAGCGTACCACCACCAATAAACCAATCTAGAGTGTAGAAGTCGCCGTTGTGGATACGGTGTGGACGACATGATATAATGATGATTAAATATAATATGGCTATTTTAAAATCAACGTCAATCAAGTCAAATGATCTAAAGGCTACATACATTTTACTTTAGCCGTTTCACATATAATTATTTGTGGTAACGCCGTTAGTCTCTTACACAGACCGAGTATTATTAAGTACCTAGATAATAACTCTGTTGTCTGTAATATGTGGGTACTCTCCACTATAAAATGGTATTATTGTGTTGTATCTACCTGCAACTGGTGAATAGTTCCTGGGCAGCGGAGGGTCTTCTCTTTGTCTCTTGAACAACTTGGTGATCTTGTCGACCTCTTTTTCACAGTATTTTAGAACGCGGTCGTATTTCTCGCTCAACTTGGTGATTAGGATTTTTTGACTCACCTACAGAGATAACACGTTGCAAATATGATGAAAACAAACCCAGCAAAATCGAAACGAATAAAAAAGGACTTTAATAGACGTTGTGAATAACGAATGTGATACATCAAATTATACATACATCTCAATTACTACAAAAGTATCATAATACATACAAACACTCCATATTGTTTGTGTTGATTTACCTTCTCAAACCTCGTAAGAAACTTGATGCCCTGCGGTGTTTCCCATACGCTAGAAAAATTTACTTCAATTGTATTTCCTATAGATTCTCGTAGAACGTTAGTCTTGCCTTCAAACACGTGGTAATCCTTGTCGAATTCGTTATTGCGATAGTCCAAGTAGTCATACTGACATGTGGTCACTACCTTTTTGGCTTCCTCAAAAGTGTGAACTGCTTCTTCCAAGTCTGTAGATAAGAATTTTTGTACCATCAATACAGATTACACATTCACAATTTTAATGACGTGATTGTGGATAGATAGCTACTTTACCAAACGAAAACCTACCTTCACCAAGAAGAAGTCCTTCCATTCTTTTCGCGAACAGATGATTGTAGTCATCCATTAGGTCGAACATCGTAATAATTTTGTTCAACCTCTTACAAAACGTATCGAATTTACCAAAGACATAATTCTCTGAGAAGCTGAACTGCTCTGTATTTGGCAAGAACGGTTGGTTTTTGACAAATAAGTAAGTATCTCTGTAAGTTTTGTTCAGGTTGATGCAATGGATCAGTTTGTTTCTGACGAGAGGTCGATCTTGAGACCAGATAGTTTCTTTGAAGCGGCAAGTGATATACTGTTTGCATGTCTCGATCATTTGGTTTGTTATCTGAAATGTTCAAAAGGTCTGATTAAAATATCTACTGTAATAATGAAACAGTTGTACTATGTAAATGTCTCGACACCAACTGAAACACCATAAGAATACACCGACTATATGAAAATTTGTTTACAAAAAGCTTGTGATACCTTGACCATGAGAGAAGAAATCCTTTCTGAAGTGTTATAGAACTGCGACACGCTGTGTATCAGTCTGACCGTCTGCAGCAAACTCAGGATAGAGTCTTTTATCTTCACAGGGTCATCTAGGTACAGAGAATGGCAGCACTTCTCCATGGCTTGGATGAATTTCGCGTTGTCCTTGGCTTCGTTGTAGCAGAACGTGATCTTGTGGTCGGTGTCACGCCAGAGACGGATCACCTTGGAGTTCGCCATTTGGAGTGTGGTCAGGGTCAGTTGCACTTCGTTGTCCTGGTAGAGGAATATTATAACTTTATTTTGGACGCTCATGAGCCAGTTCTCAACAATTTTTTATACTAAACAATGTCTTTTTCATAAAACAACCTTGATGTTTCGTCATCATATTCACACCCCGAAAACCCAAGTTTTAGATATAAAATCTACCATAGGGTCTGAATCTATTTACACAAAAATCAAAAATCAGTGCAGGGGTTTGAATAGGAGGAGAAAATACATGAAAGTATGAAACGATAATATTTGTAGCTTCAAATGACACCTTGTAATGATTTATCCACCCCTTATAACTTTACAGCAGAAAACTATCGAATATCTATCTAATATACTTACTTGCAAGTAAGATACTAGCTGAGAAAATTGCGCGCCTCTCTTCTTCCAATATTCAAGCTCATCTTGAGGTCCACTTGAGTCCACTTCTCTTCGCAATTGTTCACTCTCACTTAGTATCTAAAATGAAATGTCATAATTTACTAGATAATACAAAATGACTGAATTTCAAAAGCAGATTTTTTTGGAATAATCTCTTCCTATAAAACCGCCTCTGTAATGCAGCAGACATGTGGGATAAAAATAGATCAGGATACTTAAGTTGCATCACAATGCCAATTTGGTGACTCAACTAGTTGAGTGCGATATGAACTGCCTGGTCTTGAACGGATTAAAGCAAGATCGTATACGTCCCCAGACCTGTGTTTCTACAGTTAAGAGGAGTGAAGCATATTCAGGTTTTAAATTAGTGAAAATTTACACCTCCATGACTTTCTTGACCCATTCAGTGACTCGGTCTTCCAGCATGGTAATAGTTGAAATGTTCTTCGTCATCTCCTTGAGTTCGCTCTGGTCCTGCACATTGGCCATGATGGCTTGCCCGTCATCGAATAAGTTGGTCTGGTTGCACACGTCTTCGCAGACTGTCAAAAAATATATAATATTCAGCTTACTATTAAATATCTATATACCTTGTAAAATGAAAATGAAATAAGATAGGAACCAGGAATTTAACAATATTTTAACAATTTGCCCCATCACCAAGAAGCTTCAGGTATAGGTGTCCCCTAACAGCCTCCCCTCTGACAGCTTGAGAAGCACTAGCTTCTCAAGAACTATCTTCTAGATTGAAAAATGGTGATGATTCCATTGCCGCTGCAACAGCAAAAACGATCTTGTTGTAGCAGCGGCGCTTGTGTAAGCGTAAACATCTTATACCACTGTAATGTTTTTTTTAAATAAAAGCTACCATTCAGTACGCTGCATAAAGACCTCAAACCAGGCAGCAGCTGATTCTTCACGATCGGGTAGCGGGTCTCATCAACATTGCCGTCATTTCTGGAGTGCGCGAGCGCGCTAATATACTGCTCCATCAGATGCTCGATCGCCGTCACCAGGAGACAAGCTTAAAAGACATCTTACGCCATTGCGATAAAGGTAATTTTGCTTCAAAAACTTTTTGATCATACCTTTCAGCGCGCTGCAGAAGGACCTCAAACCAGGCAGCAGCTGATTCTTCACGATCGGGAAGCGGGTCTCGTCCTCATCACCGTCAGTACTGGGGTGTGCGAGGGCGCTCATATAGACGTGCTCCATCACGCGCTCGATCGCCGTCACTAGGCCCACCTTCTCAGCGTTAAGGATGCCGCAGAATCTGGGCGGTAAAGTACATAAATCTTACTCGATCGTTACATTAAGTTTGGTTTTGCTCAGTTCAGAAAGTAGCATGGCCATTATTTTGACGACGCGTTTTGTGTATTGGTAAGCGCTTGTGGCTATTACGCCGACTGTCGCGGGTTCGAATCCCGCAAGGGGCAAATGTTTGTGCAATGAGTACGAAAATTTGTACCTAAGTCATGGATGTTATATGTATTTAAGTATTTATGGGAGACGCCTTCGCTGTCTGATTCTTGGAAACCAGACAATTGGTGTGTTGTCTGGCGCATGTTTATTTATTATTGATACAAAGTAGATACCTCTGAGCTTGTAAATAATTATGTGTCAAGAAATGATATAAAGTCAACTAAAATAGAGCGTTTTCTTAACATTGTGCTGTCATAGAGATTGTAAAACCTAATATATTTTTCTTTTATGGGTGTGTATTACATATGGCTTGCTTGATGATCACACGCAATATGACATTCTAGAAAATAAGAAAGAGACGGTACTTACAGATCTTTATGAAACCCCTCTTCAGGCAGTTGCTTGCTGACATTTATACGGAACATGTAGATGCATATCCCAGTGAATCTCACGTCCCATCCGTCAGATAAGAACAGCTTCTTCTTCAGCGTGACCTGAGGTGGTGGCTGCTTCCCCTGACCCTGCTGACGAGGTTTCGTGCCGTCACCTGAAGGCTTCTGCTCTACTTCCTCCACATCTTGATAGTACCATAGAAGCTTGTTCCTCATATGTGGGAGGAACAACTGGTTGATGTCGTCCAGCTGAAATAGAGAAAGTCGTTATTGGGTTTTACCAACGCTATCATTACAATGTAAATTATTAAAGCTAGCTCGGCTAGGCTAGGCTAGGCTTTGGTGCCTACTAGCATACGTAGTGTCTGGTGTCTTTTAAATGTTAGACCCACGAACCCAAAGGTATTGTGATACATTTTCTTGTGGGTCAAATTATGGCAAACGATCCGATGTCAACACACGGAGAACGTTATGTGGTCATTGCAGTCTAAAATTTACCTTTACTGGTTGGTTTGGGGACGTTGCGGTTTTCAATAAGATCCAGCTATAAATCTTGGTGGTGGTCACAGCAGCTAGAACGTGAACTCCAGCAGAGATCTATCTGGCTCCTAGTTTTGCATCGAGCAAATAATGATGTGCCGTTGTCGGCAACATTGCCGTGCTACAGGAATATTTAAAGCGACACGGATCGATAGGACGCCGGCGGGTTTGTTATCAAATTAATGCCAAAAAAATGTTGGTAAACACATCCCTGAGGGAGTAACATTACTTAAACATCCAGCAATTACAATGTTTATCATCTTTTCTTTTAAATATTAATATAAGAGATTGAAATTTCGCTTTGCGCGGGACTGGGAGTCGCTGGCTGCAGACAGAGATAGGGAGATAGGAGTTTGGGAGAGGCCTTTGTCCAGCAGTGGGATGAGATGGGCCAACAATTTTTTCACTGTTCTTGTTTTCACGATAAACAGTTCATGCCTTTAAAATTGCCAAAGTTGCTTCCGTACCTCTACGGCAATGTTCCCGGCAACGGCACATCTATACGAGAAGGAGCAAAACACCTGGGCCCATGGGCTTTACCATGTTCCCCTCGAACACGTGATCCATGATGGCGTGCCGGGGGAGCCCCGTGCCGTCGATCAGCAGCTGGAAGGTGAACTCCAGCCGGGGGTCCATCTCCCCCCTCCTCGCCTTGCGCTCGCATTCTTCCCGCCGTTTCTATAGATATTTGACACATGTTATTTATTTGGATAGGTTTCAAAAACAGCGAGGAATCTAGGTCTCCTGAAATCAAAATTTTGCCTTTACAGTTTGGTTTTGTTTGATTTGCTCGTGATGTGCAGGTACGTTTATGGTGGCCGTGAAAATAGATATAATCTACATTTTGCTTTTTTAACGATACTTCATTTGATTCGATTTATTTATCGCTTGTATCAAACTTTACTATATTATCAATCGGTGTTCATTGGTATTTTATTTTTATTTTAACAATTGTTGCATAGCATTTTTTCGAGAATTTGACAAATATATAATATATTATTATAACTTAAAATAAATATGAATAATTTGATTATAGAAATCATTACGAATTTCGCTAGTTGCTCTTCATCCATGGTGTTTTTCTAAAACTGGTTCAAGTTGAACTAACTAACAAAGAGATATTAAATGCACTCTAGATCGGATATTAAATAGTTGATTAATTGTTTTTGAGGGAGAAATCGAAACCGTTCGTGAGGCATAGGAAAATTAAAATATCTAACTTATTGGACAATCGAGCATGCAATTAGAGATCGGCATCGGGAGGCAGAAGCCAAACCTGGAGAATATCCATGACATCTTCTTCTTCTTCTTCCTCGCTCGAGCCTGGCTTGATCCCACATACAAACATTTTGGGGCAAGTTAAAAAAAAGATAGTCCGAAAAAAAGAATAATCAGCTTTCTCTGTTTTAGAACTTTGGGTAAAATGCGCGAACACACGTTTAATTAAACGTGTAACATAAAACTAATTGGTTACCGTCGCAAACCGTGCCTTGCTCAGACTGTAAACTTTGAACCTAGCGTGCTCGCTCCTCTTTTTTGGTCTACAAAACTTGGTAGCTTTCTGTTAGCTGACAGCTCGACCGCCCGACCGCGGCGACAATGGTTGTGTAACTTAGTCTTGTTTTAATATGCAAATTAAATGGACAGGCAGTGTCATTCCTAGGGAAGGGGGTGGTACGAACGTCGCACTTGCCTCCAGTAATACGAGGGCAGCACGCAATGATTTAAATTGATCGCCATCTAATAAACGGGCGAAGGCGTCAGCTGAAAATAACGTGCGTCATCGGCATTGTGCTGTTGTGAAAATTGTTCTTTTTATGGAACAATAAAGCTAACGCAGACACCCGTCTCCATCATTTAGGTTTTACAATCAGGAGCGAGATGGATTATTGTAGCTATTGACATTCAGGCTGCTTCTAGGACTAACTACTTTTCACTTATTATCGCATATAATTGGCAATATAGGTCTATCTATGCGAGTAATATTCAAACACGAACCAAAACAATAAATATCTTCTTTTTAAAGGTAGGTTTAAATTTGGTAGAGCTCTAGCAAATAAACTCGTACGTAAGTATATTATACAAAACATCGTTCAAGTATAACACATAAAATTCCAATAGAAGTTGATGTTAAGTTGTAACCAGAACTTTAAAAAAAGTCAAACTAAATGTAGACTAGATAGAAGTAAATATAGACTTTCGTTTCACATCTTTACTATTTCCAAGTAAATAAATTAAATATTAAATTACTGGTGTTGAAGTATATAATCTAGGTCTATAAGAATTGAATTTTAAGGATTGATCTCCTAATTTCAACAACGCGACGTTGGTTATTTTAAATAGAAAAATATGTCAATTTCTTCATCGATAGTAAGGTACGTTACCAGCGGTACAATATTTACGATTGTGTGTGCTTTGAAGAAAAAGGGCTTTAACCAAATGTCAGAAAGGCTATTTTAATGATCATTGGTTAAGGTATTTTTACATCAAAACACACACACACACACACACACAATCGTAAATAATCAACCGCTGGTAACGTAACTTTATCATTCATAGATGAAGAAATTGGGCTTAATGTATTTATATTCTCATAAAACTGAGATACCTAAACTTGTATTAGATTTTTTATTCCTGTGCAGCTCACGCTTGACTCTCTTAATCAAGAACGCTGTCTTGACATCCAATGCATTAAATATTCTAATTTATATAGTCTACAATCCTTACCTTGCAAGTTCTACAATCTTAGTGCACAATCTATTAGGACGCAGAGCTCTACGATTGTTCTACAGAAGTACAGAGTTGACGACTTGTAAGTAAATTATCCACTTTTTGCATTATAATAACATTATTTTATTTTATTTTTGATTATTTGAAAGAAAGTGTCGTCGTTATATTTGTTGACACACGTTTTTTTCTATTTGAGCGGGAAACGCTGCTCTGCCTGCCGCTGTCATTGCATTTGTTTTTTATTCATTTTATAGCTGGCCAGTTAAGCTGCCCCATAGATTGTAGTATAGTATAGAACTTAGACGAAGTATATTATAGACTTGACAGCCGCGTTCACCCGTATGAGACAGATATAGAGTACTTACGTATTTTGGGGTGGCCATGTTCATAAAAATTTACTCCCCACCCATATAAATACACTAGTAACCTTAATTACAATAAATACTTAATTTTACAGTCAAAATCTTTATTTATTTGTACAAAAAAATATTAACATAGGGATAAAACAAAAATTGTGTACAAAAAAAATGTTTAAGAAGGAAATAGGATTTTTAACGTCATAGAACAGAATAAGTCCGCCAATTATACAACTTACAGAGCAATAAAGTTTAAATAAAATAGTCAACAAATAACTTTTATGGGCCGTTAAATGATGTAAGTTTATTAAATAATAACATAAATACGCAACATAAATTTGTTGCGTACATTCAAATATTTGCCAAATAAGTTATCCGTTGCTGTTTCTGAAAGCATTCGGTTTTAAAATGGATAGAACACATGCTTGGTAGACTGCCAGTTTTGCCGTCCAGTCGCTGCAATCCAAACCTTTAGTACCGTCTCGTCTTTTGGAAATCTATATAAATGAACACAAATCATAATTAGTTCAAATAATAATGATCACTACAACGCATGAAATGTTCCTCCAGCAATTAAAATACATATACGATTTTAAAAATTAGTCGATTGTAAATTACCCTTAAATCGAGAACTTTTACCCTTTGTATTGTGGTATCCCTAAAGGTAACGATAACCCAGCAAAATTTAAAATACTAACAAAATGGCTACCGTAAAAGCCATAACCCACAGAGTTGAGCCATAGACGACCTTTTATATTTGGTCAGGTAATAATACAAAAATATTTTACAATTCGATTGATAATTCACTACTTTTTTCCACTATTATGTATGTTCTTTTATAGGATTTAAGATTAATGCACTTCGATGCAGGTAAAACATATAGGAACAATATAAATGAGGCTTACTTACGTGTGAAATGTTATGTTTTCATATTTACGCTCAGTACGGCTTTTACATCCAAGCACACAACAATTTACCATGTTGAGTAAGTAAAACAATCACTCCGTAATCCACAAAACACTTCACTTGCACAAAATTTATTTTAAATTTGCAATTTTATTGTATTTTTCGCATAGACGTCAAATGTCTGCCATTATTTTTAAATTGTGGCAGGCAGAAATTACCTATGAACGGTGATAAGGACAAAAAACAATAACTGCGTCTCTCTCACTCTTAAGTACTTTTGTATAAAGCCATCACTTTCTAACTTGTCAATTTTAAATATGTGTCAAATCTACAGGATACATAATCTAAGGTATAGAATGACAAACGCGGATTTTCAGCGAAACCAAAAAGTTACTTTACATGTGTGCGTTCAATAGTGATGTGTATCTTATGGTGGACCAAGTTTTATCGACGAAGTTACGATAAATCATGTAAATTGAAACAAAAATAATTAAATTAATGCACTTTTAATAACATAATACTTTTTATTTGTTAGACAAGACAACTTCATTTTTTTTAAATATTTATTTATTTATGAATGAAGACTTGCAAGAAGCACTTATACACGTTCCAACATAGACCTTACCACAGCACAGCTTCGGGACAGTTGTGTGGGCCAATGCTGAGAAGAAGCTGTGCAAGAATTACGGTTACCTAAAAAAAACAGTCAAAAAATTTATCGATACTGATGACGTCATCATTTAGTCAAGCCCTAGTGTAAAGAAACGGTTTCTTATTTTACTGAATATACCTGAATTATTCTATTGGAAACTTTGATATATGGCTGCAAATCACAAAGGAAGTCCTAAATTTACTGTACAATTTGGCATCGGAGTCGATTTCACTCAAAAATTTTATAAAATTTGGAATTATTTTTTTTATCAATGATTCATATTTACTGGTTGAAAGTATGATTTTCGGGATCGTGTCCTCGGCGCACTTCACAGTTGCTGAAAGCACAAGTCATTTCATCTGAAATTGTTATACAAAACTTAAATTATAATTACCTATATCCATTAATAAATTTTCAAAAATTCCAGCGACGGAAACTTGACGTTTCCACTAAATCCATTATTTCTTAGAAAACGGTCTCGCTGTCAAATTCTATAAAATTTAACTAAGTAGCACGCTCTTTTTAAAGCGAAGATTTTTTTCTTTCTCTATGAGCTGCCCATTCACTTGGAAATATATATTAATATAAAGATATACTCGCCATAGCGTACAATGGAACATTCGTGAGATAAGTTTGTGGCACTATACTGTGAATCCCACTGAATAGATAAATAAGGTTAGAAATGCCCCGGTCAGTGCAGCAGAGGTGTGCTAGTTCTGAGCATATGAGCATGAGCAGTACTTCAGTCGCGTGACAAGAGCGTTGCAGTAATATTCTGCAAGAACAGCAATTTTGTTGCACCAAGTATTTAAAAAAATACTCATTGATGACTGTGCACGCACATTACTAACAAAATTGCCAACATAGCACGCAATGTATAACATCCAATTTGCTTGGTTCGCTTGCGTACACAACGATAGGGATGTAGCTCACGTCATAGTAAAAATATCGATAAATGGTAATTTCCCTACTGATGTTTTAGGAGATTAAAACATGATTAATAAATTAAAATAAATATTGTTTAGTATTTATTTATAACAAACTAGCGCCCTCCCGCGACTTCGTTCGCGCGTCTAAGTTTTACCGTTCCCATAAATCATAGATTTTTTTTTATAAACCCTTACGCATTACTACTTCTATAGCCTTCCCCTATAAATATGCTATCTAAAAATGTATCTGACATATTTTATAACCAGACGAATAGTTTCTGATATAAGCGCGTACAAACAAACAAACAAAAACACCCAGCTTTTTAATTAGTATATTTATATATTATAGATAAATGTTATATGTATTTTACGTCCTTTAACACAACACGTAGACCTGACTTAAATCAGGTCTGATATTTTTTCTTATTTTTTATGTTGCGTGTCTTAGTTTTATTTTTTCTTGTTTGCTATTAATAAAAAAAAGTTTTTCAAACTTATACGGCGATATTATCTTTTTATTAAACAACAATATGGAAATACTTTCTACGCCTATTGTCAATTATATGTAATTCTTTCGGATGCTAGAAAGAGTAAGCTATTGCTATTGTGCCATGTAGATATCTACCCTATCATAATCAACAACACCTAAAGACCGTTCCCACGAAAAGTTTGCAGAAAAGTTTCACATGAACACCCTTCGACAACATCAGAGCGTGGATGTCCACCGGCAATATGACCTTCTGAAGATTGCAGGATTGCATTGGACACAGTAGACCGCTTGCGACCGGTCGCTGTAAACTGTGGGGTCTATATAACTATTCTGTTGAAACAAAAAATATATTAATAAGCTCTCTTCTTGAGAGCAACATCAATAACAAACATGTGTCAAAACATTGCGTTGTCAGACATGTCAAATTATTGTCAAAAATAAAATATAAAATATGTTAATATTAATTTATGTTAAATTATTTTAATCAAATTATTAATGTTAAGCAATACGTAAAAGTATTAATTTTCTCTATTTCTAGTAAAGTATAGCAATATTTTTTTTTCTTATTGTTTTCTATCGGAAGGTAATTGTACAACCCTTTGATGCGATCAAATGTGCCGTAAAATTATACAAATACGCATAACTAAAATCTTATGTTTTTTTTTTTCAATTCATATTGAAAAAATACATTACACCGGTAATTGAAGTTATCGATATCGATCGACTATTACCACAACGTAGTATTTTGACATTTAAAGAATGAACGTAGCGGAATGATGATTGATAGTTCCACTGCTAGCAGCTCTGTGATTGGTAGTTGGTTTACGTACTAATCACACCAATCACAGAGCTCCCAGCGGAAAGTGTGATTGGTTTGCGATATTTATGCGTTGATTCATTGATTGGTGCTTTTGGCACTGCAGCAACATCGCCGTACCGCCCACCGGCGACACAGGTTCTCATACAAACTAACTGTCAGAACGTTTCTAACCTTATTTATCTATTCAGTGGTGAATCCCCTGTCATTCGAGAAAGATTTCTGCCCTCACACGCCCCTCCGCCCTCCGCGGTGGTGGACAATCCCATACAAAACTAAGAAAATATATGTTCCATAGTGTGAACGGGTGAAATATATATCTCGGCATATAATATATACCGTAATATATAATAATATATCATATCCCACAGTCAAAAGGCAACTTATGTATGAACTCCAAAAAAAAACTTTTTTGAGCGGGCAACGTTCACGTCGCTTTCACAAAACAAATTATTTTTTAACTAGCTTTTGCCCGCGACTTCGTTCGCGTGGACTTCAGGTTCGTCTCGTCTAGTAGCGCAAAAATGAGTTTTTTTACGACCTCACATTAGAAACCTCAAAAATTTTAGCCTATATTATGTTATTCTGATGTATTAGCTATATTGTGGTAAAGTTTCATTCAAATCCATTCAGTAGTTTTTACGTGAAAGAGTAACAAACATCCATACATCCATACTTACAAACTTTCGCCTTTATAATAGTAGTAGGATTTGTAAATAGCCAGCCAGGGTTTTCTCATGTTGCGGTAATAAAATAATAATAGGATTTTCAAAAAGTTTTAAAACTATGGATGTTCCGTTCTCTAAAAAAAATATTGTTTTAAACTTTTATGGTCACTAACATTAGAATAGTTAGATACGGGATTGCTACCATGTACCTTATTATTTTATGAGCTTCCGATAAATCTATACATATATCTATACATATAAATATAAAAAAAATTGTAAAGTAGGTGAATTCTGTACATTGCATATTAAAAAAAATGCATTGAGGGGGCTTCTTACACGTAATAGATACCAAAAATATTTTTTTTGAATTTTTTGTCTGTCTGTCTGTCTTTCTGTCTGTTTGTTCAAGCTAATTTCAGAATCTACTGGACCGATTTTGATGGGCCTTTTTTTATTTGACTCAGCATCACTTGGAGAGTAAACTAGGATAGATAATCACGCCAATAGACTTACGGGGTAGGCAGAAAATCGAATCTCAGCAACTACTGGACCGATTTTGATGGGACTTTTTTCATTTGACTCAGTGTCACCTGGAAAGTAAACTGAGATATAAATAATCACGCTAATTGACTTAGGGGGTAGGCAGAAAATTGGATTAATAAAACTGTAAAGTAGGTGAATTCTGTACATTGCATATTTAAAAAAAAATGCATTAAGGGGGCTTCTTACACGTAATAGATACCAAAAATATTTTTTTTTGAATTTTTCGTCTGTCCATCTGTCTGTCTTTCTGTCTGTTTGTTCGAGCTAATTTCAGAATCTACTGGACCGATTTTGATGGGCCTTTTTTTATTTGACTCGGCATCACTTGGAGAGTAAACTAGGATAGAAATCGATGTTAGCGTCGGTGTCTGTGATTTGACCTGGGAATCATTTTGTTTGCTGACCGTGTCTTTCCTGGGTAGGCTTTTTGCAGCGGTAACCGACATCCACGCGGGCGGAGCCGCGGGCGACCGCTAGTATCAAATAAATCGATAAATCGGAAGCTCATAAATAATAAGGTACATGGTAGCAATCCCGTATCTAACTATTCTAATAAAAAAAAAATGTCTCGTCTGATCAAATCGAAATATCTCTCGTTGTCTGAGATAAAAAGTAATCGTCGGTCATCTTGATGAAGGCTGAAGAAAGACGTGGGTGCTATTTTGATGTTTTAAATTTGGCACAAAATATAGTAAGTAAAATACCTAACTAAAACTTTCCCTTTGCATTAGCTGTCAAAATAGCATTCTTAGAACGGCTTAATATTACTTGTACATAGACGGTATAAAATAGTAAGACCATACAAAACATCAATGGGGTGCTGTAGCGTTGGTTCGTACTTTTTTGTTCTCACTACGCTTGATGTTTAAGCACCGGCTTTTTAAGTGTTTATTTAGAGAAAACAAAAAAGAATCAATTAAAAATGAGACGTGCACCATAAAAAAGTTTAAGTTGAGTTAGCTTTTAAAGTTGAATACATACGAGTATAAATAAAATAAAAACATGAGTATGGGATTTCGTTGTTATTAAAACTATTTCGAGATGTTAATATTGTTTCAGTGTGCAGTACACTATCGATGACTCGTATAAACTATGAAGAAACCATACTCACAAAGTTACTGATGACTTTTCCCAACAGTGTCAAATCCATTTTCACTCTACTTTAGCACACCTTATCTTTACTTGAGCGTTGCGTTATAACGGCACTTGGAGTGCCCTAAGCGGCCAAGGACATTCGCTTTAGCGGCAATCCGCCGTGGGTGGCACTCAACACATAAAAATACTCGAACCCTTGAAAAATGCGCAAAACCGGGGTAAAAACCGTTTCATGCGTGCAAAAGAAATAGCGAGACTAACCGTCATAGAACTGTACTACTACAATGTAGCCCGCATTTAAATTTTTATGCTCACATGATATGACACAACGATAAATATTGGTAGTCAGCACGAAAGTGGAGTCATATAAATATCATTTTTGAGGTTATAAGTCTTCGTGCGCCGACTTTGTATGTTTCGTGTCTAATTTAAGGCATACGGAACGTATGGCGTTGGTGTTAGCCTTGGTTTACAACTTCATTGGAATATTTTGCACGAGGATGTGGGATTTCTGTGCCTATTGCGAGATTAATAGACAGCGTAACTGGTCAAATACATATTTCATTTACATTGATGCCAACTTCATAGTCTTCATATAAAATAGGTCTGACTCTTAAACCGTTAAAGCGATCACCAAGACTCGTAGTTATTATACGTTTGTCTTAATTTGATAAGTTAAAAATTCTGCTGTCAAAAGTGTTTAACACCACTTCAGTCGTTTGCTTTTGATACGTTTATGATGAACTATTCCAAATAACGGAAAAAAAAAATATTGAAATTAAACTCTTATTAATTCTGTTTCTTTAACCAGAACCCTAAATAGTATAGTTTCGTAACAATGTTTTCTCTTTTCGCCCTCGCATGGCACGAAAACGCTTGCGGTAGATAAATTATGATACAGATACGCTGTATTTGTACGTTAGCTGAAATATTTAAATGCCGTGTGTTATTCATGTGTATGAATTACTTATAATATTAATGGAAAGTTTTTTTCAAAATTCATTCTGTAGTTTTAGAGTGAAGCGGTAACAAACATCCACACATCCATTTTCACAAACTTTCGCATTTAGATAATATGTATAGTAGGAAGTAGGATAGTATTTACTTTTCATCTCTCCTGTTCGGAAAATATAACTTTCCTGTGTAGATAGCCGGGTGGAAAATAGCTTATCCATCCCTAGGGTGGAAAGTAATTTAGTTTTAATTGACATGGCATAGAGCCAAGGCCTGCAGTCAAAGCTTGGACCAAAGATAATTGAGTCACATCATGTTATTAAAATCAAACATTTTTGCTTAGCTATAAATTAAAAATCATATTCTGTAGGTATCCTCTCAACTAGCGGCTATCTTGTTTACGTCACACTCCTTTGACTGCAACGCACCCCTAAATCAACCCCCAAAAATGGGGTACAGTAGCATTCTTTTGAATATTGCGTTATATTACGTAACAATGCCCTTTAAAGTGTATATATTTATTTTTTCCATAAAATTGTATGTATAATCGTTGTTATAAAAATATAAAATTTCTAATTTTAATTCAGTTAATCCTACTACTATTATAAAGGCGAAAGTTTGTAAGTATGGATGTATGGATGTATGGATGTATGGATGTATGGATGTATGGATGTTTGTTACTCTTTCACGTAAAAACTACTGAATGGATTTGAATGAAACTTTACCACAATATAGCTTATACATCAGAATAACATATAGGCTAAAATTTTTGAGGTTTCTAATGTGAGGTCGTAAAAAAACACATTTTTTGCGCTACTAGACGGGACGAACCTGAAGTCCACGCGAACGAAGTCGGGCAAAAGCTAGTAATTAAAATATTTGGCTGCCCGCCATAATGCCAAGATGTTTTTTTTAATTTTATATTGTCAGTGTCATTTCAGGAAGGATTCGTCCAAAGCCGTTAAAACTTTTATAAAAAAAAAAGATATTATTTTTGGATTCTGTTATTATCTGTGGAAAAAAATCGATCGATATTCTTTACAAAGATTTTAATTATTTGATATTTTCTGCTTTTTTGTACATTTTCATGTATTCGTGCCGTTATTCTTCCTAATCGTGTTAGATGTTGTTAGTACTGTAAATCAACTGTCATATTTTGTTCAAAACTCGAGTTTTCCTTTCTCGCTGAACTACATAATACCTCACCAAGACATCTACAACCACTTTTGTACATTTAATGTTTTCCTCACAGTCGAAATGAAAAATAGTATGTTTAACTCGGGTGAAAGCACCCATTTCACTCTCGAATTATTGGCGCTCTCACTTCGTTCGAGCCAGAAACATCTCGAGTGAAATGGGTCGCTTTCTCCCCTTGTATAACAATCTACTATTAAATATTGCAATTATTTGAGATTATTTAACACAGTATAAACAGGCCAGAATGTTTTTTTCTTTATTGCCCCGGGTCTGGGTGTTGTGGTACTACCGTTGTCTCTAATTCCATAACACAAGAGCGTAATAAGCTACTTACTTTGTAATCAAAGCAACGTGATTTGTGGTTTGACCATAAAATTAATATTCCTATCGGAATAGAAGAACAAGTAAAAGCTGTCAAACGAAACCGATTTTGGATGACAATAACCAATTATAGTAAGTTACATTAGTATCTTAAAATGAGATAACCTTTCGTCCAGGTGATTTATACCTATCTTCCTAGGTTAAATATATTACTTAGTTTACCGCATGATAAACAGTCGACACAAAATATCAAACATTCAGCCTTAGTGTAAAACGAAAAATTATTTATTTGCACAAAATATCCGTAAACATGCATTAAATGTTATTTTGTCTTTACTTTTTACATAACGTTAACGTTTTTAGAAAAGAATAAGCAAACTTCGTACTTTAAATTTAAACCGGATTGGCAAATATATATCGTAAATTGAGAGGCTTCGATTTGGACTAATTTACCTCTTAAATGAGAAGTTGTAAGGTTTATTTTGCTGTTATGAACATTAATCAATCACCGATCAAGTCCCCATGTTTCAGAAGCACAATTTCTCTTTTAAATATACACAATTTCATTTGAAATTATAAAAAATCACATGAAAGAAATTTTCAGCGAGGCTCTTTGGGGCTTCTAACTGTTTGATAGCCGTCAAAAATGGTTCTGCTGCATCATATCTCGCATCTCTTTTTATCGCACAGCTTTATCCTACTGACATCTCGCTTTTGTCGTTCTATTCCGAAAGGGATAATAATTCTATGGGTTGGACGAGTACAAAAGCGCCCTGTTAGTGGCCGAGAGGAAAGTAGTTATAACTTAACGCTGGCTCGCGAACCATTCAGAAGACTTTTTTACTATATTTTTATGCCTTTTTCATTTTATGGTATGGTTATTTTGTATCATGTCATTTTAATCAAATATATGCTCTGTGTGAAATAAAGTTATGATTAAATAATTCATTTTTAAGCAACGCCAGCACCACTACGCATAAACAGCAAGTCAAAATCGTACTTCTAATTAATAAAACTTCGGTTGGATGTTTGCTGTAGACTGTAGACCTTTATAGTGGTGCTACGAAATGTGTGCTACAGCTAACGCTACAGTTTTCGTAGCAAGAATATTTTTTTAATCACAAGCTCATTTACTTTTATGAGTAAGTAGGTTTATTTAATTTGGTTGAAAACTACGGTGACTTGGATCTTTGACTTTTTTTATTTTGCAGTTTAACCCGTAGTACCTCCGTAGTATTAGATTAGTGTCCGATGGATCCAGAACTACGAGTTTACTGTAGCGTAGCATACCCAGTAAATGCCACATAAGATTAGTAAACTGACTGATAATGCTTATGAACCAAGCTCATAGATTTGTGATACGATACATTATATTATATATTGTGTGTCTATCTGTATTTTTACGGAGGCTCTTACGTATTGTTAATTGTCATAATTCGAAAAAAAAAGTGTTTAGTGACTTGGCTATATGTCACTGCACACCATATCGACACTGGAAATTTCAAATGTCGTAAGGGACATTTTGTCGTAAGTACACTAAACACAGCATAGGAATCAGAAAAAAAATCTCTAGCGATCTATGTAGCAGACTTTGTGGTATCTTTTCAAATAAAGAAGTTATGAGGTGAATTTACTTTGTCGTAACTACAGGAAGTGTAAAAATTGTAGTAGTATGGGTCAAATTTTACACTTAAAGGTATCATGTGCTTAAACGCAATGTCGTATATCTCTTAACTCTGTAATCATTATGTTGTAAGAAACTATTTTGGTGGTTTATGCTACCTATATGTCCCAGGTGTGTTATTGGGAATTGTGATTATTTCTTGTTTGAAAACCTATCGGTACATAAACTTAGTCTTTGCAGTATAGATACTCGTTTGCTATTGTGCAAAGTATATTTTAAAGTCTAAATACTCGTTATTAGGTATAAACATTGTTCTTAGCTTGTAAGAAGATGATACTCATTTTGAAAGTTCCTTTTAAATTATTGTAATTTACAATTGTTATTTGTTGGTACTATCTGTGTCTCGAATGACCCTCTAAACGGGCTACTATAGTATCGTGTCTGTATTAAAAAGGTTTAATAATGATTAATACCTTGAATAAAAATTGCTTATATAATCTAAAGAATACAAAAAATGAACCCAAATTATTGTTTTATTTCCTTTAATTTTTAAAATTCCACACACAGACACACAGACAGTTTAAAATATTATTTCTATGACTTTTATTTTTATATTGACCTAAATAACAAGCTAACAAAAAGAAAATTGATAGTTTTATCTATAACTATGGAAATAAAACAATTCTCAATACATAGATATACTTATAAGTTCCTAATATTTTCATACATTTTTTAACGCTACTTACTTCAGTGACCTAGAAAAAATAATGAATTTACAACAGAAAAATTCGAAAAATTTGATGTTCTGTGATAGTTACGACAGTCGGGTTGAATTTTAGTCTATGGCGTAAGAGATTTTCATAAAAATAGTCAGATTTTTTGTATGCGTAAGGGACAGATTCTTCTTAACATTATTGTGTAAGGGACACTATTTCCTAAACTATTGAGATATTATATATAATACTATTTCAATGATGTAGGAAAAGCTTTTTGAAAGTTTTGTGTATAAGAATCATCTAATTCGGATGAATATTTACTAAGTTACGATTTTTTTTTAAATTTGGATTTTGTTTATCGGCTCTCCTGAAAAGTAGGACTTTGTCCCTTACGACATTTGAAATTTCCAGTGATTTCGTTGCCTTTTTTCCGTGGATTAAAAAAATAAATTGTCATTGTTTTGAAAATATCTAAAAAGTGTGTTCTTAGTTCTTAGGATAAACTTAAGTTATGAATTAATCTCAATAACAAAATGAATGATTTGTCTCTGTGAATGTCATTGATTATGGTAAAGGTTTGTTTATAGGATATTGTTACGTATTATCATTTTGATTTGTTGACCAAGCCATTCAGAAAAAGAATAGGCGGGCAATTTCTTTCAGTTCAATATTCTCAGGCTCACAAAACCAAATAGTACTATTATACATATTTATTGGTAACTTCTGATTAATACGGCGCATTGCGTGAGTTCAAGTGTAAATTAGTATGAACTTAGAAGATAATCTTATAAGTTGCCTCGCAAAGTGAAGCGAAAAGCAAAGTATTCAACACGGGGATAGAAGTGTCTTCGGCTTAGGCGAACTTAAATCTCTCGCTACACTCAGGATTCTCTATTAGCTCTAGTCTGTAAAACTATTGCCTCCCGAGCAAAATTAGAATCCTTTAATTTCGCTCTAAGTTCAAGAAGGCGCCTGGGCCGTAAAACACATTGAACTACTATTACTAGTTGAATTGAATTGAATTGAATTACTGGTAGAACTGGTAAAACACAACTTTATCCCCATGTTGAATAATCTACTATTTTGCCACATAAATGCCGAAATAAAACTATTTGAACATCCCTGTTTTAGTGGAAAGTACTAACACTATATTATCTTTTTTATTTTCAAGACTATGAGTTTTTTTTAAATCAGCATAGCCACATTTGCCATTATTTACTTTTTATTAGTAGTATTATGAGTAACTATCTATTTTTATTCCATGTTTCTCTACCATGTTTCGCGTTATTAAAGGCTAAACTTTCAGCATCACATCATGCACTGTGGAGGCAATTGGTGATCCCACGTCGCCATAGTTTTTCACTTACTTGTATGACGACTTCATCCATACTTCCCAGCTATCTCTTAAACACAAGGCCACGGTCACACTGATCACTACAGTAAAGTTACACGAACATTTTTATTCTCCACACAATATTTCCGTAATGCCGTATGCCCAGCAAAAGTTTTTTGACGGACTAGCAAGTGATTCGTGTCATTCCGACGTCACGACATGTTCGATAGCATGCCTTACATAAAAGTCGAGGGGTAATTTTCTTGAGGAACGTTGCGTGAACATAATGAAAGGTTTTTCGTTCTGATAGAGTGTAATGGGGCGTATCGATACGGTGGTATCTAGGATCAGCAAGTCTTTACTTGCGGGTTTGTTGGTTTTATTGCAATATAGGTAGTTGTTTGTTGTGTAATAGTTAAGTAATATTTACGCAAAGTAGGATCTATTATATAACACCATAACTTACTGCATGAGAATAATCTCATCATCATCAACATTATCAGCTAAAGGACGCCCATTGCTGAACTCAAGCCTCGCCTACAGTTTTCCACAGCGACTAATCATTGGTGGTCTGCATCCTCTGTGATCTTGCAATTTTACAAGGTCGTCTGTCCATCTTGTCGATGGTTGTCCTACTCTGCGTCTTTAGTCAAATGGTCTCCAATCCAGAACTTTTCTGTCCCAACGGCCATCAGTTTTTCTCGCTATTGTGCCATGCCCATTGCCACTAGAGAATAAGTAATTTGCGCGCCAAAAATCCTATGGCACCTGATTTTAATTCCGAATCTAGGTAAGTGGTTTCTGGGGTGAAAATTATAGGCAATCGCCATGTATTTTGCTCTTTATTATTATGTCATTTACTTTTTACTAGGTGCTTAGGTCCTAAACATTAATTGCATAGTTCGCGAACCGGGAAGATATTTTAGGCTTAGCAACGCTTTAATAGCGGTTTTAACGCACATAAATTAAAACTCAGATAATGATATTTAGTTTTTCAATGCAATTCATATGCCTTTGGATGCAGTAAATTACCGATTTAACCTTAGGTGTGTTAAATAATAGACACATTAAACATAAAAATATGTTCATCGATAAGCCTACTATTAATGTAAAACAATAAATATTTACTCACATAAACTTAAAATCAACCAACAGTTCATAGGTAATTAGTAACATTCTGCTCTAGTCGTCTTTATTATAGTTTATAGTAGATTGTTATACAAGGGAAGAAAGCGACCCATTTCACTCGAGATGTTTCTGGCGCTCGAACGAAGTGAGAGCGCCAATAATTCGAGAGTGAAATGGGTGCTTTAACCCGAGTTAAACATACTATTTTTCATTTCGACTGTGAGGAAAACATTAAAGGAGGCGGTCGGCGCGCCATACATTGCTTGCCCCAAAAGTAAAAATCCATGCGTCACAACCAAAACTAATTTTATAGGTTCGTTTCTTCGCCTTTTAAAATAATATAAAGTAATATAAGCCGTAAATAGCGGGGTTTTCACATAAAACGAAATAAATTGTGTGGGTTCAATCTCTTGCACAGGTCTTTCTAGATCATAGCGCCATCTGTGTCGAAAACCCGCAATCTAGGCCACCAAAACTCAAACATAGAAAACTGCCCCGCTAGGGTGCGTGACGCGTGAAAATTACGATGACGCAAACAATAGCCAACGAAAAGAAGTTCCTTGTCACAGTTTTTTTTCAAGTTTTAGGAAGAGGTTGGTAGGTTTAAAGGTTAGTACCCATGGGAGGGTAACGTCATCTTCCTTCTTAAAATAGCGATTGCGAGCGCTTACTTATTTAACTAACTGCCACATGACACAGTATGACACAATATGCCATTTCGTTAAGCGGTCGTCAGTTTGCTTATAAGTGCTCGAAACCGCTATTTTCTGCCAAACAACAATTGTTGGGGACAGGAAATTGTATTCAATAGTTGTCCTATTTTTTTTGTAGATTTATATGCCGCTAGATAAAAGCAAAGTAAATTAACAATATTGTATTAAAAATTCAATATATTTTTTGCAAAATGATATAGTCAAGTCTCTTAATGCTTTTCTTTAATCAAACATTAAACGACTCTGGGGCAATTTACGAACGTGTCCTTTACAAAAGTGGTTGTAGATGTCTTGGTGAGGTATTATGTAGTTCAGCGAGAAAGGAAAACTCAAGTTTTGAACAAAATATGCCAGTTGGTTTACAGTACTAACAACACCTAACACGATTAGAAAGAATAACGGCACGAATACATGAAAACAGAGTACAAAAAAGCAGAAAATATCAAATAATTAAAATTTTTGTAAAGAATATCGATCGTTTTTTTTCCACAGATAATAACAGAATCCAAAAATAATTTCTTTTTTTTATAAAAGTTTTAACGGCTTTGGACGAATCCTTCCTGAAATGACACTGACAATATAAAATAAAAATAAAATCTTGGCATTATGGCGGGCAGCCAAATATTTTAATTATTAATTGAATTAAAATTAGAAATTGTATATTTTTTTATCAACGATTAAGTATACATAATACCTACAGCCTACACAATATGATTTTCAATTTATAGCTAAGCAAAAATATTTGTTATTTTAATAACATGATGTGACTCAATTATCTTTGGTCCAAGCTTTGACTGCAGGCCTTGACTCTATGCCATTTAAAACCCATCCATGTCAATTAAAACTAAATTACTTTCCACCCTAGGGATGGATAAGCTATTTTCCACCCGGCTATCTACACAGGAAAGTTATATTTTCCGAACAGGAGAGATGAAAAATATTTTACTTAAATAATACATTACAATCTTGGCAAATAAAATAGGAACGGGAACTAATCGGGTTGATGGTAAAGTTATAATATGGCCCAACATCTTCTTTTTAGCCAGTGAGTTGTTATTATTACGTACTTGCGGTCCCAGCGAACTTCGTTTCGCCCCCAGCCCCGTCCCGCCCCGGCCCCGTTTTATGGATAATTATTATCTTCCTTGACTCTACGTTTTAGTTAGAAAACGTTTGTATGGAAAAATGAAAAGTGCTGTTTTTAGGGTGTTTCCGGAATATTATTGGAATTATTGGAATATTTCTCGTCAAACAAAAAACCATCCTTGAACTTCAACAAACATTTCGAAAAAAGAATTGGCCAAATTGGTCAAGGCGTTGTTGAGTTATTACTTACCAACACATATTGTTGACATTTTTTATATCTATTACGCATATAGGGAAGCTATGCCAAGCAAAAATGTGTCGCAAATACGATGAGAAGATTGCGATTTGAAATTTGAATTTCGAATTATGAATTTGTACTATGAGTTGATGACCGTGTCATCAATTCATGGTTCATCAATGGTTCGTGATATCAGTTCCATACGCTAGTATAGTAGTTCAATTTTTTTAGCGTCCAAATTATGGCGCCTAAAGAAAACTTCTGCCACCACATCTGGGAGGCATATGTAGGAGAAAATAAATAAATTCAGCGTTAGAATGTTTCACGTTCAGCGTTTAAATATTTGTATATTCAAATTGATTTACCTCAGAACTATCTTCTTCATCCTCCAGGTTGTCATATTTCACAAAGGCACACCGAAGTTGGTTCTCAAACTGTTCTCTAGCCTCCGCTTTTTCTTGGATCGTCAACTCATCCATTCTTTATCTTTTACACTTGTACTTGCACAAATACCAATTACTGCGTCCAATCACAGATAAGGCGGTTGTTCCGAAAAAATAATCAGCAGATCGTCGAGCAGCTATATTGCTCAAGTTTTCATTTAAATTATGCAGAATGGAGCTCACTCTAAAACGCGTTTCTAAGGGAAAGTGTTAACGTTAGGTGTTAAGGATATCGACAAAACAAAGTTTTATGGGCGTCGCGATCGGCCGATCACATATGCTTATGTATAGATAGCTGCCGAGGGTGCATTTGAATCGAACTTAGAATTTAAAAACAGCTTTGCTTAGCGAGAAAACCCAAAGCCAGTGATGGGATTTTTACACTTACAAACCTATCATTTTGCAATCATATTGTTTCATGATATAACTAACTGGCAAGGTTAATGTTTAATACTCTCTACCGCATCGCATACAAATCCATGTACCTATTTGGTTTGCACTTTAATTTATGAGAGTGACTTAGTGCTAAGTTCTTTTTTAATTGAGTTAAGCTAACCCCACAATCTAAGTACCTACTACTACATCTATTGCTGTCTAGAAACAAAAAACAGCAGAAACCTTTTTGTAAATCAAGTGTCATTGCCAACAGAGTATGTTCACCAATAAACAACAGTCATTATGAATGTGTACGTATTTGTAACTATTATATAGGTATTTTATCATTATTATTTTTTACTAACACCACAACAAGCATTGTCACAAGACACCTAGTCATAATTTATGAAAAGGAAAATCAAGATTTGAATTAAGTATTTATTTCTAGGAGTGTCATTACTCTTGGAGCTATAGGAGTAGGAACTTCCGCGATCAAAAGCATTTGATGTGTTTATTTTTCTTGTACGTACGTTATACGTTTTCACGATATAGGGATGAAGAAATGTAGGTCAGAGTATTTGGCAAACATGACTAAAACACGCACATCACTCATTAGGTTTTCGGCTGGGTTCGCGTTTTTCAATCATCACGCTCTACTAAGACTTAACGCGGTCGACCTAGGACAGTGTCTGAACTTGTAGACTGGTGTCGAAGTCCTACATGACACCACGTAAGAGTTACACCTAGATTTCCACTTTACCTTGGAGCCGCAAAAACAGTTTTGGGCTTTTTATTTGTTGCCATGTCGCCAGTATGAGCAATTTATGGCAGTCGTAACGTAGGTACTGCCAAAGTCTAGTCAGTCTTTGATAGGATCTAGGGTTGAGAACGAAGGCAAGTAGGTACCTAAGTAGATCTAGATTGAAGTGAGATACTATTTGTTGGAACATCTAACTTCATGAAGAATGTGCGAGTTTCGTTCTATCCATTTAATGTTATTTGCGGCAAGTTGTCTTGACGAATTTATATACTTACGCCATTGATAGATAACACATTCACGGCGTGGTAGTGTAAGGCATGCACATAACTAACCACATACCCCATACTTTATCAATGACTAACATTCAACCTCATCGTCACGCTAGCTGCGGAAATAGTCCGAAATAGTTACTTAACTATTTCGACGAGGGAATATGATAGGACACATAATACGACATGACAGATTTTTAGAGAATATCATAGAAGGAAAAATAAAAGGAAAGAGGGGAAGAGGACGGCCGAAGAGGATAAGCTATTTCGACCAAGTGAAGGAGAAAATTAATGTCATGTCGTATCAGGAAGTCAAGATAAAAGCATCAGGCAGGAGAAAAGAATGGAGATTACTCCACCGACAAGAGCGCGGCTCTTAATTGAAGAAGAAGAAGTTACCTAACTAAGAAACTGTACAATTTCTAGGCTACATTAAGAAAATTAAATATAGGACTTTACCGAAAAGAGAAGTTAATGGTCGTATTTGGTTCTCTAAATTTGGGAAGATCTGGAATTAGGAATCTGACGAGTTAAGGAGATCCCTTTTTCTAAGATAATAAAAAATATATATTAAGCCAATCCCGAAATGTTTAATTATTTCCTTCTTTATATTATTGCATGTATCTATCTTTTATTATCTACAAAAATTACCTAGTAACATTTTTTATTTTATTTAAAAATAATGATCGATTATCATAAAACGACGTATTTTTTTTGCAGTGTTTATAGGACACAAATCTGAAGGTTAAATGTGGGAAAGGAGAGTAATAAACGTCAGCAAAAATTTATTTTGTTACCAGATGCGACAATGTAGGCGAATTAGATATTCAGCAAACATACTTCAAAAATCCAAATGAACTTTATATTATTGCATGGCGTGTAGGAATCTTGCTGGTAGTAATCGCAATCCAAGTGCCAAAGTTCGAGTCTGCAATAAAGCTCTACACGACAGCTCCGTCAATCTAGCGAAGACAGTATCCATAGCACACCCTTAACAAAGGTGAATACGGCCCAAGCGGCTTTGATAGGCTATAACAGTCCTTTTGATGAGCAGTGCGTGCGAGGCCACACATCAAATTCAAAAACGTCCTCCCACAAACCAACATTAAGTCGCGATTCCAACGGCTTTAAGAATAGATTCTATGCCATAGTACTCGTTACCAAATCAATAGACAAACTTATACTTACCCTACTTATATCCTCTTCCGTTAGCTGATTCACTTTCGCCATTATAAAACCAAATTACAAGATGATCAGATAACGCTAATTGCAGAGCGGTATAAAAAAAGACCGATGTCAAACACAGGTAAAAAACAACTGAAACATATAACTAGGGACGTTTTTCCTGAGGTTTATTAAAAGAAGGAGATAGCCGAGGTAAATTAGAGCAATATGGTTTATTAATGGTAGAAGTAATTTGGATGCGAATGTGCGGCGGTGTCACGAGGGCCGGGGATGTCGCCGCCTAATACAGAGACATCGATCTAGCTGTGTCACCGCTTCCACGTAATGTAAATGTGGTTGTGATAGAGCTAATACGCTGGATGTTTGCGAACTGTTTTTATTTATTTTTGTACCTTCAGGTCCGTCAGAAATCGCTGTAAGCAATAAGACCGTCTCCTTTGTACAACTACATATTATTGTTAAGAGGATCGTGTGCAGGCGTAGCGCAGCGCAAGTTTTCATACAGTGAATGTTTAGGTTCTATTATTTTCTTAAACTATTTAAAAAAAACGTACGAGCATAGTATTTCAAAATATCTACAACGTAGAAAAATTGACAAAATCAGAAAATGTTTAAGGGGTGGAATTTTTTTTTTCTTTTTGTATGGAAGCTTACGCGCACACGATCCTCTTAAGTAATTAGTATTGTACTATGTTTTGTGTTAACAAAGAGTTTTATTCTAGATATCATGGCATACGACCTGTTTCAAAATGTCCTATTATGTAACCACCGTTATCTGTCTATTATTTCATACGAAATGACGTTCCGTTTTTGAATTATTTGTTGGTTAGTGCTTGTTTGTCGATGGTAAAACAGGCCTTTATTTAATCCTAAAGGCCTGTTCACCATGACATGTTTTACACAACGAAATGAATACTCAATTTACAAATTTTGGAATAATTCGTTTATTATAATTAGTACAACAATAGACAAAATAGAACGTGTATAACTGTAGTCCATGTAATCACTTGAAATATTGCATTCAAGTCGATAACTTAAATGTAATAACTTTATCACATTTAACTGTATTATTGAGTGTTTTTTTTGCATTGTGTTTTTTACTGACACACAAACACTCGGTATCGTCACATGAAAGCCCATGTTATTGAGATATACTGATATAAATTGTAATTGAAAATACAAGTTATATTAATAAAATAGTTTCTGGCATAAATTACAATACTTTGCATTCCACAAATGCAATAAAAATGAATAGTGTAACAATTCATAAGTAATTTGGTGAATTTATAAAACAGTTCAATAGTTTCTATATTATATTATTATGTTCTTCTTAACTAACAATTTCATACATACATGACTCAGGTCATTTTTATTATATTATACAGGGTGATATCGCAGCAAAACTCAATATTTCTAGAAAATATTACAACAAATTATTAATATAAATAATGTTCCGTGATTCATATTTTTGTCATATCCTTGCTTTTACCTTTTCCTAAAGCGAACCAAACACAACAGCCCCACAAAATCCATTTATTGTGTAAATACATTATAAAATTTTGGCTTTGTGTACGTATAAATGTTACTATGTGGCGTGTGTATGTTATTTACGATTGGTAAATCACCTTATCAATAAATATTGTTTTTAGTAAAATTGTATGTCCGAAATGCCACAACTCTGGTTATTATATGGCTAATATAAATAGGTTCATGCCTAGTGGTTGATTAATTAGTATGCAAAATGTATAAATAAGGCACTCAAGTTTCTTGATAAAATTTATTATTATCTATTATTGTAATTTATCTGTGCTAAAGCTTTAGTTAGATTTATTTCAATTCGTTACCCTGTGCAGAAATTATTTAATTTGATTTTCACATAGAAGTAATAATGTGGCAAAGGACTTTAGCTTTGGAAGGCAGTGATTAAACAGGTTTTTAAAATGCATTTGTGTTATTAGTTATTACCATGTTAAGCTGTTGACGTATAAGTTAAAACAAAGTTAAGTTCGTTCACTAGCAATCCTAGTTACAAGCATTAATAATAGTCAAAATAAACTGAATGTTATTAATTATTAGGGAGGTTTTAAATCGATCGTTATATTCTATACTGGTGGAATGTATTGCATGCATTTTCGATTTTTCTAAGCTATGATACAATAGCTATATTTTAGTAGCTTTGAAAAGTTTTAAGTATTAAATTAAACTACCTAAAGTACACATTTTAACATAGGTACTGTTAGTGTTAGTATAGTACTTAATACGTATTTATTTGTTTTAGTTTTATTATGTAAACACCGTTGAAATATAAGAGTTTGGGTGGTAAAGCTTTTTACTATAGGTAAACCGCGAAACTGAGACGTCTCTGACGTCACTTTTGTTGTATTTTTCTCCCAAATAATGTACTCCATATTATTATTATGAATTAAATGTTCTTCTTCAAGGTAAAAGAAATATCGTTTAATTTATAGCAATGATCAGGAGTACATTAATTGTGAGGGAAATTAAAATAAAGGCGACAAAAGTGACGTCAGAAACGTCTCAGTTTTGCGGTCGACCTATAGGCATGTACTCGGCAAAACAAACACTTCCAAAGTAAATTATAATAAATTATGATCACCATTCTCTTAAATTTTTACTTTTCTTAATTATAAATTGAAATTGTTTGCATTTATTTCAAAATTAAAATTAACTACCAATTATAAATAATGGTAACTAGTATTTTTTATATATTTTTATCATTATAACTTACGGTAAATATCTTACGACTAAAATATAAACATTTTCAAAATATGTATGTCAAGAAGACAGACAGTAAAGGAACGAAGATATCTTGTGCCAATTTAGTAAACAATTGATTATATTAGCACCAATTCAGACTTGCCAAAATTTCGCTTTCGCACCAAACGTCGATTTCATCGTATTATTTTTTATCACGATTCACGCATTCAGGATTGAAAATTTATTGCTAGCGAACAGAATAGCTGACCCATCACATATTTGAAACAAGTATGTATAGTATACTAGAGGTTACCAGCGGCTAATTAACTAAATGACGGATTTCAAAAAATACCACAATTAAATTTAGCTTATGTGCTATACCGATGTATGAGGTATATTATTGTAAAGTTTCATAAAAAAACCATTCCGTAGTTTTTGCGTGAAGGGGTAACAAACATATGTACATCCACACATACATCCTTACATCGCATTTATAATAGTAGGATAGGTACTTGTTTCAAATATAACATTTTTTAAGGATTTATACATTGTATAAAAGTGTCTCTTTCTTTCTATCTACATATTTTTCCGTAAAAGTAGTGATTTACCGCAATTTCATAAAGTATTGCATTTAGCTGGCATACGTCTTTCAATAATGGAGGCAAGAATTTACATTATTAGTTCATTTCTTAGATGCTTCCTAATTCGGAGCATCATCTTCTTTACTCATCTGACTCAGGACATCATCAGAATTTGAATTTGATTTATCAATTTCATCCCGTTCGTATCAATAATATCAACTTAAATTTATAGTAGTATTTTGGTGCAACATTCGCTATAAATAAAGCTTAGTGATTTTATTGGATTAATAATTCGAAATAACATTATGGTTTGAAATATTTTAACAATTAATTTTACATATACAAAATCGTCATGTACTTTGAATATTATTGATAAAAAGCTTCAGTCTACAAAGAAATCGATATTTATATGTTAAAATGTTATTACGATTCGTGGTACAAACCTGTAAAAATGTAATGATTTACAGATTACACATATAATAATAATATACAACGTATTTCTTGTGAAATACATACAACACGTTGTATTTATGATGCTGTGTGATACAGACACAATAATCGTTAGTTATCACGAACTACGATAAATTTCATTTTACTAGACACAAAAAATATAGTTCCGCTTTAAGATTGAAAATAGTGAAGTTCATGATTACATCAATATTAATATTAAAACTCATCATTTGATAATGTTATGCACTTTGTTAAAATTCATTGTAGATATAACGGGCATGTAAAAAATTTCATATTTATAATTACTTACATCACATGTTAGGTACGAAACCATTCAATATTCGATTAATTACACTAACTGAATTAAACTTTAAGACAATTATAGCATTCTAGTACAGTCCGAAACATTACAGAAGATATTCAATACAGTCAGCGTCATAAATCAATAAGACCAATTACTTTTATTTGCAAGAGATTTGTAAGGAAAATCGACGAGTTATAGTTCCTTAAACATGGTTCGTAAGGGTCTAGTGACTTATGATGCTAATCGGACCCGTAACAAAATATTTACTGATGTACCAAAACAATAACATTTAAATAATCGTGACTAATCAATTTGGTCAAATTTGAATACCTTACTCACTATAAGTCAGTCCATGCAGTTTCAACCTGCGCCTATTTTTGAGCACAAATGTAATTTTTTTAACAATGTTTACCTTACAGGAGTTATCAGACAGCTAGTGTTTTGCGATAAGATAACAAGCCGCTTTTTAAAATTTTTCGATCAGTACAATACATGAAAACGGTTAGTCAGGTAATGAGAGTATTTTAAAAGCTCCAAAACAAGCACTTCTAGCATTTCTGTCAAATGATCTATTCTTTGCCCGAAATACTGATAATACTTGACCACCTCATTGGTGTAGTGGTTAGTTCGCTGGTGGACCCTAGAGGTCTCGTGTTCGAATTCCGGATCGGGCTGAAATTTATTTCTCAGTTTTTCGGTCTTGAATCGTTTCGGAAACAACTCGGAGTCAGGAAGTTGGTGGTATTGACTCCTGCCGTGCCTCGGAAAGCACGTTAAGCCGTTGGTCCTGCGCCTGTTCTCTCATTGGTCATGTCGGAGCCGTCGAGCCGAAGGAACAGTGAAAGCACACAAGACACTATAAATAATATCTCCTGATTTCTGGCCTCTCTGTTGAGAGGGGACGCAATTACCGAAAATTGGTAAGATAAATTATGCTGTCAATAATGTTAGCACAGCGCAGGCTGCAGTCGATTGAAACGCATAACACAAGCTGCGAAACATCTTAAACATGCAGCTACTACATACATAGACCATTTTCCTATCCCATATGCCAAACTCAGCACCTGCTCGTTATATTGTTAAAGTGGACCGTATACCTCAGTCCATAAGATCCAATCTCCTCTACAGTTATGTGATGACGAGCCGCGGCGTGGGCAGTATGTCCGAATGCTCGCCGAACATAAGGGCGGCCATCCACTTGAGCTGGTCTTCTGTGACCGCGCCAGCGATTGTCACGCCGAACCAAGGCCGGTCTTTGCTTCTGCAAAGCGAAAGAAAGAAAGATAAACATTATAGAGAAAAGAAAATAAAATAAACATTATACAATTACTCTATTAAAGTGAAGGGCTGTTCGTTAAGCGTGAAGTGCGTCTCAGAGTAGCTCCGATAATTTTACCTGTAATTTCGCATGAAAATCTATGAAGAGGTAAATATTGTAAGTTCAAACAAAAACAAGTAAGGGTTAAAGCTTGATTGGGACGTTACAAACACACAACGGACACTGCGTTTTGCTTCTTTTTGTCCTACCTATGTCTGTTAAATAATTCTTTAAACGCCTTCTAACGCCTCAGCCAAGTGATTCGTTATTCTTTACGCATTTTATCGGCCAAGTATCAGAAAAGTCAGAAAACTGTATTAGTGTTGTCCTTAATTACTTGATAAATGTGTTTTCTCTATTTTCGGCAGTCATGTGTGTTTTTTTACCTCGTGTTGCTAATTAGCTTTCTTGCGATTCGAATCTTACCTCTTTTTCTTATTATTGCGCGGAATGAATGTGATGGCCCATCTAGACTGTGGGTTTCGCTTTGGCTCATGACCAGTGTACCAGAGAATGTTCTTCACGTCCCACTCTTCAATTTTGTGCGAACCCTGCAATAAATGAAAATAGTTTTCTTTGACTCATCGAAAACTTTTAGAAAGGTTCTGTCGCATAAGCAATGGATTTTATTTAAATTTTATTCAGGACAATAAACAATTGTACAATTATGATTACAGGATGTTTTAAATTAATATTACTTATTGTACAACTAGCACCATTATCTAATACTTACTTACTACTTACAAGTAAAAATTTTGCCTCTAGTTCTATACTAACCTATTGATTTTAATTTGGTATACCTTTGGCCATAAAATAAATAAATAATAATTCATTTTCAGGTAGCAGAGAGTATTCAGACCCATAACAGCCAAAAACTTTTTAATTCCTGAAAATAATTATTGATTTATTAAAACACAATTTGAATTTTTGGGTAGACGAACGCTGTAAAGTGTTCAAAACATCGGGATGTAAAATTTAATAAATTTTCGCGAAAAATATCCGAAAATTGTGTTTTATTAATCAATGGGTAGTATTCGCGTAAAGGTAAGAAACAACGTAATTGAATAGATAAAATTGATAATACAATAATACATTGAAATAATTTTGTTTTAATTACTTTTCGTAATGACAGCCAGCCATTTGTAATTTTCAGCTGTTGGGTACGGTTTCAATAGATACAAAGTATTAAATATTGATCTCCAAAACGTATGAAAACACAATAATGAACACCAACCTGTTTATCCTTAAAATAGCAGAGTTTATTATTCTGAACTTCGAACATGTGAAGTTTGAAGGACTTCATAGTATCCGTGGCTAACTTCAGTTCGCCGCAGACCAGGGAGTTGGAGTGCCTCAAAGCTTCAATCTCGTGGAGTATTTTGTTTTCTTTCACCAGTAAGTAGTTGTCCTTTCTGTCCTCTTCGTCCCAGTAGCCCCACCTTGAAGTTAAAATAAGTTTTTAATATGGATTCGAATGTTAATTGGAGCCTCCGGCGCACAAACTTATATATTTTTTAATTAAATAAAAAAAGTATGTATCGGAAATTATGCGTTCATCGATTTGTGGATCGTGCGTGGAGCGGCAATGTGTGGACGGGGGATTTTATTTTAAGAAGTGCGTCGCTGTGTCGGAACTTGCAGGGTTCTTTGATATAGTAATCCGAAGCAATCCGTTTGATCCTGTATTATTTCGTTATGATTTGTAATCAATAGTGAAAATTGAGGTCTTTACTACCTAACTGAACTATTATTTGAAGTCTACCGCCGTGTGTGAACCATCTGTTGAGGACTTCTGGCCATTCTGCCTAGCCTGCGCCCGTCGTCATATACTACATTTCTGTTGCAGGTTCTACTTCTTTTTACTGACCTTAAAACAACATCAAGAACAACTTCATCAATATGGACGATGCGTCGCATGGACTCGTTGCAGACCACCTCCTCAATCATCAGTTGATGCGACTCCAGTTTCGCCTTCTCGCACAGCTCTATGCACACGTCCGAACATGTCTTGTTTGGGGTTAACTGCGAATGAAGAAGAGTATTTCAAACATACTCGTATGTGAATAAAAAGAGTTATTAGCACAGAGGCCAGAAGTAAAGTAAAATCATGTTTAAACTTGATAATTAATAAATTATAGGCTACAAAAACATATTTGCTTTAACAATAACATCATAACAACGATAAAACACAAAAATTAAATTCAATTAAACTTTTGCCGCGCCACCAATGGCCGTTGCGTGGTTTGCAAAACCATCAGAAACGTGACGTCAAACTTCGTGATTGGCGTTTGCGATATCGTAAAACGTAGATTGAATTTGAAAACCATTGTTTTATTTAATGTAAATAAATATGTAAATATTTTTAGAAAAAACAGTTTATACATTATTTGGCACATTAACATTAACTATTCGCGAAATATCTTTTATTATTATTTCTACAAGTGAATACCCAAACACTATTCTCTATAAATGCACACTCACACTCAATTAAAGCCTGGATCATCCTATACGAAGAAGCTTGAAACCCATCTTACCGTGACCTGGTGGCAGGTGCTGTGATCCCCGACGTAGATCCACGCGCGCAGATCCCCCGCAGCCTTCTTCGGCGCGGGCGCAGCGTGCCCGAGCACGGCCATCAGCACGCGCCGCACTGCTGCTTCGCGACGCTTCTCTGCTTCAGTCGGCTCCCATATTGCTTCGAAATTGGATATCAAGTCCCGGACCACGAAGACCTCTTTGGTCGACCACGCCGTTTGGAGGGTGTCACTGGTCTGTGGAAAAAAAGAATAGGGTATGATAATCATGTAAATTAAGTAACTGACACACACCACCCACAAAGTGCATCGCTGTTAAAATACGGGTGAGAAAATGAATATATTTTTAGAGTTCCGTAGCCGAATGGCAAAAACGGAACCCTTATAGTTTCGTCAAGACTGTCTGTCCGTCCGTATGTCACAGCCACTTTATTCTATAACTATTAGCATTACACAGTTGAAACTTGGTAGGTAGATGTATTCTGTTACCCGCTTTTCGATTATCATAGAAAAAATAAAAATATTTAAGGCTGGCTTCCATACATGAAACTAAAACCTAAAAATATTTTTTTGGTCAAACCTATACGTGTGTGGTGTCTATAGATAGGTCTTTTAAAATGACATAGAGGTTCCTAAAACCATTTTTTCTAAAAGTAAAGTTTTTTTGGTAAAACCCCCCCATCTAACTTTTGAACTAAGGAAGTAAAAATTTTGAAAAAAATATATGATATAGATCTCAACAAAAACTTTCAACGAAAATTGGTTTGAGCGAAATTGAACTAGTAGTTTTTGAGATATAGCACATTTTTATCAACCGCAAATATAACTTTGTTTTTCATACAAACACTATGAAAAACAAAGTTATATTTGCGGTCAACAAAATATTGTGGTATTTTGGCTAAGTGGAAGTAAGAATCCCTAATTCAGTTAAAGTTGGCACGGAACCCTCAGTGCTCGAGTCCGACTCGCACTTGGCCGGTTTTTATATAGGTATCCAATTTAATACAATTAACTATACCTAACTGTAGGAAGAAGTATAGGAATATTTAATAGTGTTTAATTTAGAGTGATGCTAATCCTACCTTTGTTAGCTACTTCACCTACTTTAAAAAAATACCCACAAAAACTATAACCAGCGAACCGCACCGCGGTTATATAATGTATTCAAAACAAAGATAATTTTACATAATTTTATATGTACATCGTTACAGACACTGGGCAATTAGACCAAGAACTTTTAGACAGACACTTGAATGAGTTGATTAAGTGTTTTTTATTACTTTTGACTACATTACCTACTATAAAGTTAACTACATTGGAAAAATTGTTCACAAAAAAAATATGACGGTATCGTCATATTAGATTTTTTATATAGCCACTTTAGGAAAATTTATTGCTGAAGTTAGCAAGTAGTTTAGAAACAGTGTTACGCATGGACTTTAGTTTAACTGTAAAACATATACAATTAAACTATTGGTAATATTTAGACAAGGTATCTACTTGGATTTTGAATGTACCGTTAGATTAGATTAGAAAAGCGAGGGAATAAATTTTCACCCACTGTATCACGTTACTACGCGTTATGAGGCATTTACGGAGTGTGTAACAACCATGAAACGCTTCGCTGTAACAACACACGACTGGTTTGTCGATAGCTGTGGGAAACATTTCAAATACTTTAATCAATTGTTTTTGACGGTCGCAGGGAACATGGCGGTAGAAATCGCAAGTCTCACTTCGCAGCCATTAAAACTTTACGAGATGAACATAGATTATAGTCTATAGTTTTACATCATTACTTACTTTCTCTGTTCAGTACGCTGGCAGCTAGCTTCATAAATTCTGCCTACGAAAATAATTTAAGACACCTCCCATCTTCCAGTTTCAGGATAACCTTTGCATTATACTGGCTGTCGTCTGTCTCTAAAAGAGCTATTTTTTTTTCTTTGTTACTAGATCTTTTACAGCAATCCTGCGTGTAAATGGTCTGCCTTTGGCCCAATTTCTTCATCGATAGTAAATGGTGAGGGTACGTTACGAAAGCATTTTGATAAATTCCACCCTAGAAAGGATTCTGATAAATTCCAACCCTAAGTGTGATGCTTACGTCATAGTAGCTTTATGCATTATCTCATGGAATTCACTTTTCGAACACACGTGTCGACTTATTTTAGGGCTGTAACCTTTTTTTACAAAAACTGTTACTCTTTTTGTTATCGAACTACGAGGTGCGGTCCAAAAGTGTCCGGCCTAACAATGAAAACAAGTAGATATACGAGGTGCGGTCCAAAAGTGTCCGGCCTAACAATGAAAACAAGTAGATATATTTACAAAACCTTTTTTATTTTTCTATATAGTCTCCCTCTATTTCAATGCACTTTGCAGATCTCTTGATAAGCATTCCTATCCCCTTAAAAAAATACTCTGAAGTTTTGTCCTCAAAATGGGCGAAAACCGCTTGAGCCACTTCATCATCCGAAGAAAACCGTCTTCCCCTTAAGTCTGCCTTAAGTCTTAAAAACAAATAATAGTCGCTTGGGGCCAGGTCGGGGCTGTAAAGTGGGTGGCGAATTTCCTCGAAGCCACATTTTGCTACAGCAGCTTTGACTATTGCAGCAGTGTGAACGGGAGCATTATCGTGGATAAGCCGCACACCTCTACTGATTTTTCCACGTCGCTTTTGCTTGATCGCCTTTCGTAACTGCTCAATAAGGTTAGCATAGTAGCTGCCATTTACCGTGGTATTCCTTTCATTTATGTCAATCATCAGTATTCCGTAACAATCCTAGAATACCGTTGTTATCGTTTTGGTGGATTGCGTTACCTTGGCCTTTCTAGGCGGCTTTTCACCAAGACGACGCCACTCCATCGATTCCCTTTTGGACAGGGGATCATAGTACAAAACCATGGTTTCGTCTCCCGTAACAATCAACTCCAAATAACTTTTTCCGTAACGCCTATACGCGTCTAAAACTTCTTGAGAACACGCTTTTCGCTCTGTTCGCTGCAAGCTCGAAAGAAGTTTGGGTACCCACCTAGCACTAACTTTATTCATGTGAAGATGTCTTGGATGAATAAAGATGTTCATGAAGAATCCTAAGTACTGAATTTTTCGAAAGCCCGGTTCTTGCCGCTATTTCTTTAGTCTCAAGTCTTCGATCACTCAGAACTTCCTCTTCCACTAATTTGACACAGTCCTCGGTGAGTACTTCCACAGGCCGGCCGGAGCGGGGTTCGTCGTCAATGGACTCCCGTCCTAAACGAATCTGCTTACTCCATTATTTAACGGTGGAAAACGACGGAGAAGAATCCCCGTACACGGCATCTAACCTTTTTTTTATATCGGTTGGACTGATTCTTTCCTTTGTCAGGAATTTGATCACGGAACGATATTCCAATTTGAACATATCGAAAATTTACTAACTTCCTATAGTTTAAACGCCGTAATATCAAAACCACAAGCAACAGAAACACCAAAATCAAACACGAAACAGCGGAATAAATGACAATCGCGATGACATATTTTTTATTTTATTTTAAGCCGCCAATTTTTCCTAGCCAGAAACTTTTGGACCACACCTCGTATAAGATTTTCAGTAACCTATTACAGCTCAAAAGATTAGTTATCACCTGATTTATAGCCCGCTTAAATGTTATTGTTTTTTTACACGTTGTATATTTATATAAGTAGATATAGATAAATTTGAAAATTCGGAACAGGGTGATATGATGTGTGTCACATACTAATACCTACGAGATGTCCTCCAAGCGATAGGTATACCTATTTAAGCCCCCTCTGTTGCAGCATAGTACCTAGATTAGAAAGATGACACGTTCGACGGCTAGCCTATTGTGACCTGGGTCCTAATGGCGCCATTCTGGCATTATTAGACTAAACAAAGGGTAAAATTGATATAGCAATTAAGAGTTCGTATTTGCGTTGCACGCAAACATGTTTTAAGGGCAGGTCGTGCCCTTTAACATGTTTACGTGCGTACTACGGAAAATTAGAATAATTTAGATAAACCAATATCTTCTTTTACGAAGATAGCTTTTACACATGTCTGTTCCTTGCTAGATCCTTTGTTTCCTTAGGCCACAGAATGAGCAGTAAAATGTGACATTAGGCAGTGATAAGTTTGTGATATCTCAAATTCTAATTTCTTCATACATCAAACATGTTTTTAACTTAAGTTGCATTTATTTAAATACATCTGAAAAATATTTGGAATTCTATTTATTTAATTCAAAAATTAGAAATTAAAAAATTAAACACAAAACGTCTCAACGAACGTTTCCCGGTGTTCGATTGTAAAAACAATTCGAGACTACCGCACTGGTACACTTTGGCACAATGAAATCACGGTAAATAGGTAACATAACCGTGATTAAAGGGACATATAAAATTTTGTGATAAGATACACAATATTTTTTCAAAAAGTGTCTTAATTAATTTGAAAGGGCTTTGTAACACTTATTCTTTCTATCCTTTTCAGACGAGGGTGTGACAAAGACGTTCACGTGTGCGCGGCCTCTGATTGGTCAGCACGTGTTTCTGCAGCTGGTGGGGGTGGAGGGGTCGCTGTCCCTCTGCGAGGTCGAGGTCTTTACTACAGAAGGTATGTGTCTTGAGAAAAGAACAAATTGGGATGAAACTGCTACATGAGCACTGAGTAGTTCCTTGTCATCAACAGTATAAAAAGAACTAACTGCGCTTACGGACGTGATAGTAGAACGAAGGCGTCTTCTTACCAGGCTTTTATAACTAAGGTTTTTTATACTTTCGTCTCCTAATTTCAGTATCCGCTATGCGGCGGTTATTTGTACCCCATTGTAGATATCAGGAATTATAAAATTCAGAATGCATATAGTAATATTTTATTTTCGTGAACTTGACCTCGAATTAAGTAATTAGTTCGTTTGTACCAGTAACTGCATTACCAAATTACAGTTTCTACCGTGGCTGGTACTGCAGTGGTTTTCATTCACTGTTTTAGCCCCGAATATAATAATAACGACAAAACAGGGCCGAGGCGGGCCGGGGTCGGCGGCGACACAAAGTAAGCTAGTTCATAAGTTTCGAGGACCTAAGCAACAAAACAGTTCATTACTCAATACAAAAATTAGGAGCTGGACATTACGTTAGCTGCTTGCGTTTATCAACAGCAGTACGAGTATCAAACACTCGCTTCCCCTACGGCGATAAAACATGAGACTGCGACAGCGCATTCTCATCTCTTTTTTACACTCACTGGCTTTATGGGGAGACGTAGTGCTGCACAACACTGCACAGTTATCCCAATGTCATGTCAATGTCCCAATGTCATGAATGATTTATGGCCGCAGAGGAAACGAATGTTTTATACTACGTATGCATTACTTAAATATCTGTATGTTTTGCAGAATTCTCTAACGACCGGTGCGCGCCGCCCGGGGCGCCCGCAGACATCGAGCTGGCAGCCTTCTCAAGAAACTGCTATGAGTTCAACGTGGCCAAGGGCGGCTCCTTTGAATAGGCTAGGAAGCAGTGCCAGTCGCATGGAGGAGACCTGATTCATGGGTTTCAGGTAAGATTAGACTTTAACAACCGAAACTATCACGAATAATAGCATAGCGTGGCTTGAACGTATTCAAAGTTTGATTCTGTGGGATTAGAAGATACAAAAATATATCTATGAAGACATATTTGGTGCAGTGGTTAGTACTCCTGACTACTGAATCAGTGGTTGCGTATCGGTATCAAATACCTGTGTTCAAGACGTCATCTATGGGTTAAGCAAGTAATTAGGATGCTCTGCTTTTGAATGAGTTAGCAAATTTCACGATGTCTTAATTCCGACCCATTCCATGTCTTAATTTTAACTATATGAGTGAGAAAAAATTACTTAAAATGTTTCTTTAGTTAGAACGAACACAATACCAATTAACGATCAGCTAGCTGTGTCAGCTAGAATGGGAATTTAAATGCCTGAATGAAACTTGAACAGCTTAAAGCTTCTTTGTAACACAGCCACCGTATTTTTAATTTTACTTATATTATAAATTACACATTGGCCGACGAAAACTTACTTTAAAGCGTCGGTAGCGACCGTAAATTAGCATCTACCCAAATATAATACGATCAATACATTTAAATTGCGATTGGAATATGTAACAGGTTTTGCAGCTGACAAATATTGATTTTAGTGTGTCTTACTAAAATTAGAGCTTCTAATTAACGCTATTAATTACAGACAATCAGGGCTTCAAAGGATCTAGACTTCTTATCTTTTTACTTATTTATGAACATAATCTAGGTCACAATAGAACGTTTTAAAGTGCTTAAGGCGCTGACTCCACGAGCGAGAGAATCGCGGCGATATTATCGTCGTGCCACGTATTTCTATACACTCTCTATGGAACCGTCTCCACACGGCGACATTATCGTCGCGATGCGACGAGTGGCAATGAGCGCGCGAAACGTCATTACATCGTCGCTAGCCCGCCGCGACTAGCAGCGGGCCCGCCGCGCGCTCGCGACGTACGCGCAGCGGGCGCGCTGTCAAACGCAGCGTCATTTCAGCGTTGCCTCTCGTATTTTTTTTCTTTTGCAACTCGTCGTCAAGGAAACGCGGCGATACCGTTACGAGTCGCCGCGGAAACGCTGCGATTCCGTTACGACTCGCGACGATACGCGGCGGAATTATCGCTCGTTCGTGGAGATTATCCGACGATATAAGGGCGGACTCGTCGCGATTCTCTCGCTCGTGGAGCCAGCGCCTTAGAAGCAAAGAATGGTTTAGTAATTTTACATCAGCATTATTATCATTTTTTTATTAGATTAGTTGCCTTTAATACTAGCTGATTATCCTTGTAATTCATTTACGGTCATAAGAACTTGAAAATTTGAATTAATTAATAGCTAATCTCATCAAAGCCTCTTTTAGACTTGATTCCACCGTCAAAAGATTGTATTGTTATAAGACCACAGAATCCGTTCAATTGATTCGTCTCGGGTAAGCATCTCTCTCACTGGCGCCGTATGAGAAAGGTGATTATGATCACCATTACAATTTCACAATGAAACGATCATAAACAATGGAATGATTATCAAAACATTCGCAACTAATTGGATACTCAATATCATTATTAAATAAGAAGCCTTATGTAACACTATAAAGAAACTTAAGATACGATTAGCTTTGAAGTTTAGAATAACTATTTTATAATTTAGAACGCGTAATTATTGTCTCAAAAGGTTTGAAAGCTACTTTAGTCAACGAACACAGGCTTTTCACTAGCTAGATGAAAGAAGGTAGATTATATAAGGTCACCTCGTTTTAAGTAATTAATTAATTAATTTAATTGTAATTATTACCTATGTGCACACTTTTAACAATGATCTCTCAATGTAGATTAAAAAATCTTAAACTCAACCTAAATCCTGCCTGGTTCTTGCCCATAGTATACAATACATAGTACATTTATGTCATTATTTTTTATGTTTTACTGTATTACCGATCTGCTTATCACAAATTCGATTTGTTATCCGCCTACTGTTTCTTTTCTTACTGACGTTAACTTATCTCATTAGCATTACGATAAACCTCTGTCTGTAGCTTTTAGATGTTAATATTTCTATTTCTTGTAATTTTGTTAAAACGATAAATATAAATTTAAAAAAAGAGAGATATATTGAAAGGGCCGATTCAGCACAAAAAATTAATCATTTTTTGTAGTAAACACTTTGGGTTTTCTTCCGCTAGTTTTTGATAAAATTGGAAACTAAGGTACCTAATATATTTTTATTTTATTTTTTTATTAATTAAGGCTATAAGATTAGAGAAAAAGAAGGTTTGGGCATTACATTGAGAGAGGTGAAGCCGATTACGTAGATAACTTTTGGCAACACGGAATTCGTTCGTTCAGTTCCATACGTTAGTAATAGTAGTTCAATGTCTGTCACTGAAAATATGTACCTTTGTGTACCAACCAAAGCGTATCGTATTCGGAGAACAATTATTGAGTCAGATGAAACTAAAAATAGTAGTCAGTCATCTCCGTAGTGTTTGATGTCCACAGTGATGTCAATTTTAACACGGACCGTCCATCCAGCTGGGAAATTGGATTTCCCTTTTATTTGACTGCACTGGTCACTTTCAGATCGCTCTACAGCTTTTCAGTGCAGTTGAAAGAGAAAAAAAAAGAATTTTTATTACTACTTTTGATAAAACAAAGTTATAGTATATTTATTTATCAAGGTACCTACAGCAACAAAATACAAATCGAAACTTAATATAATTTACGTTTAAATCAATATCACAGCTTTTAGGAGCGTGTTGTGAGTGTTATTTTTTGTTGTGATATATTAAATTTAAGTTGCGTTGCTTAGTAACTTCATAAATTCTATATTACGTGGATATATAGTCAAGGAATATTACGTGCCTAACTTTTAATACGATTTATTACTTTCATGATTATTTATTACTACAAATTTTACAGCTCAACTGGGTAATATACTTTATTAAGCATTCCAGACATTACTAAGTTATAAAAAATATTTGTAATTGTACTTAGATATAAGCGCAATTTAGATTTTTACGTTACATTAACACAAGGATGAATGACTTTTCTCTTGATTTGTGCAAGCATATTTGTTTTTTAGCCAGGATAGTACAATTATTAGCTTTTCAATAACACGTGATTGAATTTCCAATAAGCATTTACTTTGATTTCAAGCAGTCGAGGTTAAATATTTGGTTAAATTAAATACCCACTGTATAACTAAGTAATGGATAGTGAAACGTTGATTTCTAAGTTTCTAACGCGTTATTTTTGCAGGGGGCAACTTCGAGTTTCCTGATACAAGAGCTGGAGAGACGAAAATCGAAACTGAAAACACAGCTAGTATGGATCGGCGCGCAGAAAGAGCCCGGGCTTACTTCTAGGACTTGGAAATGGGTTGATGGTGAGTTGACAATATAATAATTACTACTATGTTTTTTTCCCAAATTCTTATCTAGATAATATTTTCAGTACAGCACCTCTGAATGAGAATGAGACTACATATTTCAAATACAGGAGGACAGTTATGTTTTCGAACATTGAACCCACAGTTTCACGGAAAGATTCCTAAAGATTCCTAAAGCCTAAACTCCTAAAGACTCCTCCTTAAAATTATATGGGCTCAGTATATGAATTGAGAGTAAACCCTTTACATTGCCCTATCTGTAAGAGAGGAAAGTTCCATTTTGAGACACTACGTTGTTAATTATTTATTCCCAGCTTAAATGACTCGTTACGAATGTTTTAGAAAATGATAATAATAATAAATTTAAAAATCTAAATTAAGTACTAACATAGTTTTCTAAGTTAAATAAAATATTTTAAATTTTATTTTTAGTCACTGAGTTGAATACGATAATGATGTTCGCTCTCTTTCAGGCGAGGTGGTCTCCAAACCAACTTGGGGGAAGGACCAGCCTAACAACTACAACGGGGAACAGAACTGCGTGATGCTGGACGGAGGGAGGTCCTGGCTCTGGAACGACGTCGGCTGCAACCTGGACTATCTGCACTGGATCTGCCAGTACCGTGAGTGTCACCTATAGGTACATATCTACTTTATTTGGTTGCGAAGCGAACTTGCCGCGCGAGCACCGGCGAAAGTACCTAATATGGTTAAGTATGGTTTTTTTTCAACGACTTCAAGGCTTGATTTTAGTAATTTTGGTTGATTCCAAACATCACACTCTGCGACTTATTTTAGAATCACTTTGTCTTCATTAATGTTGTAAAGAAAGATGAGAAGTGGCATCACTGAATTTAGCGTCTAAATTAGTGCAGTCTGTTACTCGACAGTATTTTTATCAGAAAAAGCATTTGTTTCAGCTCGGAAACAAGCCCATTATAACACTTAGGTGACGGAAGATACCTTAAGATCTGAAATTATTAATATGAAAAAAAAATATTGAACACCAAACAAATACATTGCTCTGATGTAAATGCCAAAGTAAGTGGCAATTCACTTGTGTTATGGAAAGCAGAAACAACGGTGGTAACACAACACCCAGACCCGAAACAACATAGAATATTACGATTTTTATCGACGAGGAATTGAACCCGGTATCTTAGAGATGGCGATGCTTCGAAACCCGGCGTGAAACCCTTAGCAACTACACTACGTAAGGTTCTCAAAATGTGCACCTTTACTGGAATAATATTTACTTGCACAGCGAAGCCGCTTTTGCGAGATCGATATTCAGCGAGGTTTACGATAAAAGCTTTCCGAGTTCAAAATAGTTTTAATATTCTATGCTTTAATGCCCTTGCACGGCGAATGCTTAATTCACTACTACCTACGCGACAAAGGCCCTGACAATATAAAAAAAACAATGTAACCAGATTATTTTTGTTAACTAAAAGCTGGCGTTGTTTTATCCCCATTTTGTGTTCTATTTTTAAATTTAAGCGATGTCAACATAAAAGCTTTTACACATTTATTAACTTCATAGTACTTTTAAATTTTAATAATTTAGTAGGTACCTTCTTGGTTAACAAGCCCAACTGTTGCATTTTGCAGTTGTGAGCTGATTGTACGAGTATGTATAATAAACAAGCAGTGCAATTCCATTTTACTCTGTTAGCGATAAGCTATTTTGTCTCCAGTATAAATAACTAGAAAAGTCGAGTGGAATTTTCCAATTAACAACAATAAAACATCAAAACAACTGAGTCTTAATTTCATTACAAATTGTTTGCTATTATTCGAGCTATTCTCGAGATTGCACATGCAGAATCTCTGTTACCTAGCAAATAATTTTTACACTGTTAGTCTATGTCGGGATGGCAATTATCTGGATCGAGTGAAAACCAATCTTATTTATTTCACTTTACTCCGCGTGATATTGCATTGCGTCACTTTCATGTTGTAATGCACTTGACGGAGCTTTTAAATTGGAAATGAAATAAGTATTTTTTTAAATGAGATTAATTTCAAATTATTGACCAAGTAAACTGCTTGATATACATATTAATTACTTACGATATTATATAACGTTAAAGCTGATTCTACGTCATTTGGATGAACTTGAAAAAAGGGCTTATCCTGTGCTTTACCTACTATTTTGTTCTTATATTGTTAGGGTTCCGTAGCCGAATGGCAAAAAACGGAACCCTTATAGTTTCGTCAAGTCTGTCTGTCTGTCTGTCGTCTGTCTGTCTGTCTGTCCGTTCGTATGTTCGTATGTCACAGCCACTTTATTCTGAAACTATTTGGTGTATCTTGTTTACCGTTTTCCGATTCAGATACAAAAAGTAAGAAAAAATAATATTTAAGGGGGGGGGGGGGGGTTAGGTTGGGTTAGGTTACTCCCATACATGAAACTAAAACCTAAAATTTTTTTTTACTCAAACCTAATAAGTGTAAGGTTTAAGATTAGATTAGACGCTTCCAAAGTGGTAAAATGGGCGTCCCCCCATCTAACTTTTGAACTATAAAAGTGAAAATTTTGAAATAAATATATGATGCAGATCTCAACAAAAACTTTTAACGAAAATTGGTTTGAATGAGATCGAACCAGTAGTTTTTGAGATATTGCACATTTTTATCAACCGCAAATATAACTTTGTCTTTCATACAAACACTATGAAAAACAAAGTTATTTTGCTGCTGTCAAAAAAACTTGTGATATTTTCGCCAGGTGGAAGTAAGTGGACCCCGAATTCAGTTTAAGGGTGGTACGGAACCCTCAGTGCGCGGGTCCAACTCGCGCTCGGCCGGTTTTTTTATAATTTCAAATGGGTTCGCTCTTGTCTCCAGGCTAGATTATCTGGAAGATGTCGCTTATAGCGATAAAACCGCCTGAACTGCATTTGTGATTAACATAAATTATGTGCCAAAAAAACTATCTATGCCCTTATTTGGTTCTGCGATTAAATACAATTCAACAACGGAGAAACTGATTTTATCTATAACACACCACTTTCAGAAAATTTTCCGCTTCCACAGAGCTGTACAGTAACTTATTGTCTATAAGACTCAGTGGCCAAGAGTTTGTTAAGTTTAACACTTACATCAGCAGCGGGCATGATGGTGGGGCACACAGACGCGAGGCAGTGACGTCATTCATCACGCGTGACGAAGGGCCGGAGTTAAGTGACGTCATTATGCGATGGTACTACTACTACTACTAGAATATTTAGAGACATGTGCATTTAGCCCATCTCCACCGGTGCTCCAAAGCTGCTTAAAAGGTGGTGGGACTGAGAGCGGGAAGCCACTAGTTTTTAATACTGTCAAATCCAGTTCCTTGATAACACGTAAAACATCAGCAGGTATGATGCTAGGGTCCAGTCTTGTTAGTGTGTGTTAGCCAGTGGGCAGGGCACATAGCGCGTAGAAGTGATGGCCGTTGGGACAGAAAATTCCTAGATTGGAGACCCTTTGACCAAAGGCGAAGCATAAGACGTCCACCGACAAGATGGACAGAAGACCTTGAAAAGATCGCAGGATCGCACTGGATGCAGACCGCTCACAATCGGTCGTTGTGGAAAGCCATGGGGGAGGCCTATGTTCAGCAGTTGACGTCCTTCGGCTGATAATATTGAATGATGATGATGTGGTCAGGACCCATTGAATACATTAGAAGCTATTTAAACACTCACGACAGCAGCGGGCATGATGGTGGGCGCCCACACGGACGCGAGGTTCTCCGCGCCCATCTTGTTCGCGTGCGCCATGCTCGCAAGGAAGTGCAGGTGCGCGAACAGCTTGCGCGCCGTGTTGCGCGCCACAAGCGGCAGTGACGTCATCACGCGACGGTACTCCGCGTGGCGGGCCGCGTCGTCTTTTATTTCTGAAGATTGAAGATACAGTTTTCTATACCTCTCCCGACGGAAGCCTATCTTAGACATTGGACGTCCTGCGTAAATATTTCATTCGGTATATTTGGCTGAAACGGCAGCACGCTCAATTTGAGGTATCTTGCATGCGTATACGATATTTTCCTGACGATATAAGTGACGGCAGCCGCCATTGACAGTTTGCCGGAATCAAATGCCGCTCTCGTATGAGAGTACCAAGAATATTCATAGTTCACTCAACAGGAGACAAAATGTGAAAAAGAAGGAAAATTATCAGTGAATATACAACGTGTTCTTTTTGTCTCCCGGAAAATTGAACCAATGATTCTACAAAGTATAAGTAATATTTTCCTCATAGTGTTTTTTTGTGATATTGTCAACTTTACTACAAATGCGAATGGTCAGCAAAAAAGGGCGCAAACGAAAATACTTTGTTATTATTTTGATACTGTTTCCGTAATACATAGTATGCCTGATAAACTCACCCAGCGCACTCGTCAACGCGTGATGCTTGTCCTGCGGCACCAGAGACTCCGGTAGATCCCTGAAGAACCTCTTCAGGACACCAGCTACGTCGTGTTCGGAGTGCTGGCTCGGACTCAGCTGTACCGACCACGCGTCGCGACGGAACCGGGCTAAGAGTTCAGAGAGAACTGTACTGCTGCCCGCACGACGGTATATACCCTCGGTTAGGCTGCCTAGACATGTGATAAAAACAAATAAGTATAAGTTAAATTCTTGATTTCAGAACTATGCACAAAACATGCCATACAAGAAGCGAGCGAGCAACGACCCCTACGAAAGTACGAGAAAGGCGTTTGAGAACGTTCCCTCACTTCTCCGACATTTTAAAGTAGCAACCACTGATGAAAATCGATTACTTGCATTATTTTCAAATAAAATATTCTATGACAAAATCTCCAACGTCGACGTCACGTTAATAAACAGGCTGTGAACGACACGCTTGAATTTTCGTTTTACATTACATATTTGTGTGATCTATCGATTTTAAAGGTTTTAGTCGTGGCCGACATTTTGTACAAAATTAAAAATCAATTGAGCCACGAAACGAGAAAATTCCAGTTTGAAATCCAAAAGTTCTTCCCAGCGTGTTAATTCTCTGGTAACTTTACATATTCCAAATATTTATCAGCATGATAATGGGTGCACAGTTCGAGCTTTTCTCGACTGGACAGATATAGTTGTAGGAAAAATAGGTTTTCCTTTTTCAAGTAGGTTCCGTTTTACCCTGAAACACAACCCCGATTATAAGGGGTATATAAGCGGGAATAACGATGTGTGGGTTGAACACCAGTAGATAGATGGCGTTAACTTGCTATTGGAATGGAATAAAGCACAAAGTTGGGATCTCGGGCTGCGATTAACAGTACACTATATCACTAGGGTACGTATTTTTCCAGCAACCTTGCTACCTTTCACTGACTCGCTAGATGGCTCTAGGTGTATATTCAGGGAGATATTTACAAATTCTTACATAAACATAAAAATTGGATATAGTTTTGAAATCGGCAAATAAATAATCATCTTAAAAACATCTGAAATGTCAATAAGCTAAAATAACTTGTATTTACTTGTGCTATCGATTACAAATTGGTATTCTATAAACAATGTTGCACTATAGGACAAGTCATTAAACAATTTCAGCCTTCATCTTGATATCGAATTGTTTTGAATTAGTGCGTTGTTGTGACAACCCGCCGTGCGTAGACTAAACAATATATTTTTTGCTTTGTCCCTTATTTTGTGCCTTTTTTTGTCAGTCAGTGTCGATCAACCGGGGCCCTATTAATAAAACCGGGATTCGAACTCGGAACTTTTTGGATCATATATTAACCCAGACAAACTTTGCATATAGCCACATAACGGATTCATAGCGCTGTCGCTAAGGTCTGACACTAAATGGACGAGCGAATGACGGCTATTAGCCGACGGCACGTTGTCAAGACGATGAGAGCCGATGGCGAATTAGGGCCAACCCACACAACATAGAAGCGTCAAAATGTAGTGAAGCAGTGGTACGAGTGAATAGTGTCGCTGCAGCTTTATGTAGTTGCGTTGTGTTTCCGACAATGTAAATGTGATTCACGGGTCTATCTCGGCCACTAGTTCTGGGTATCACTGGTGGTTGCGTTGTCGTTATTTGTAATATACCTAATTTATAAGTTTTATGTAGTGTTATTTATGGAAGAGCGTGGCCTCCTGGCACAGGCATTCTGTAATGCCTAATAAGAGACTCCTTACATCAATTAGTTACCTTTAAAAATGTAGTTATTTACGTATTTTCTCTGTTGTGAAGCGTGCGTATGTGTGTGTGTTTGTGCTGTCCTTTTTCCAATAAATGCTTTTTCTTTCTTTCTTAAATAAATATTTTTATTTATTTATTATTTATTGTCGTTATCAATAAAGCGTTCGATGCAAAATGTGGTACGTGTGAATAGTTCTATTAATTTTCAATACAAAATATACGCCCGACCACGTGACGTTGTTGTGTGGTTGTAGTACGTGTGGTTGGCATTATCGCTGATGCCGATGGCTCTTTAACGTCACATCAGGGGTATGTCGTCGGCGCCTGTGTAAGATCTCTTACCATGCGCGTAGATGAAGCTTATGCACTTGTCGACGACCGCCGGCACATCGTCTTTAGTCAGCTGCTGATGATGGATTTGCGCTCCGTTGTTGAACGCCGCCAAGCGGATCATGTAGCGCCAACCCTGGATTTCAAGGTATTATCATATCTTAAAAAAACAAGACAGTATAATAGTCTACATTTATGTGTGAGGGAGCGATGACAGTCATATTGTGTTCATGGACAAAGTATTTACATTCCATCCATCTATAGCAGTCTTTATTTTACTTCTTTTAGGAAATAATTCTCCTCCGTATTTATCCACTTTCATCCAGTTCCGTCCTGCGTGGCGCTGGATATCGTCCACCCAACAAAGTGGTGGGTTAATTTGCAATATAAAAATAACTTCACATATCTTTCTAAACCGCTCTGTATCTAGAAATTTGATTTATTTACCTATCTATTATTCTATAAAATTTTGTTTTGAAAGTGTTTGCTACTATAAATACTTAATAATATAAATTGCACTTGTAAAAAGCAACTGTGTTAAACAAGGAATTGAACCCTGTATCTTACGCTATCCGGGCGCAAGCCTAACACGGTAATGGTGCTTGAGATGGCCGCAATGCGATGGCACTGACTCCAAAATTGTTTGAATGGAGTCCTTTTTTGTGCATTTTATTTTTGGTAAAGGAATTTTCACTCTCTGATGAATATGAAGGGAGATGGATCATGTCGTAAACGACAGCTAGCTAAAAAAAACTCTTTACCGATACAGATTTTTAAATCAATTCAATGGGTTGTGGAACTTTTGCCACTTCATTTATATATTTTTCGAAAGTAACGGCAATCAATGAAACCTCAAAACGGTTTCCACATTATTTAACAAATTAAGTATTCTATGACAAAATCTCCAAAATCGTCAAGTATAGCCTGTGAAGGGCCTTCGAATTTTTGTTTTAAATCTTTAGCAGCTATAATTTGACACTTAACACGTTCCGGGACAGTGAACGCCTACAGGCGTGAAAACAATAAAACATCTATTGTGTCTTGAATAGTGTCCAGGAACGTGTTAACAAAGTTATATTATGTGTGTGTGAGTGTGTGTGTGTGTGTGTGTGTGTGTGTGTGTGTGTGTGTGTGTGTGTGTGTGTGTGTGTGTGTGTGTGTGCGTGCGTGCGAGCGTGTGTGCGTGTGTGCAACTATAGTTTTCTCACGACGAGGCCTATTTTCACTACAATTTTCAATGGCCTAAGGTTAGGGTTAGTAATACTAACAATAAATATACTTTATTGCACACTATAAACAATAAATAATACAGAACAGAAACATCTTAAATATTATATAAGAGTACAATCCAGGCGGACTTATTGCTTGAAGCAAGGCTATGCACAGTCACCGTAAGATAATTTGTAGCAGACTTAAATCAATTTCAGTTTAATCAGTTTAACGGCCTCTAGACGCCTCCATACAGCCAAAGGTGACAGGACAGACTATAAATAGTGCAATACGTATCCTACTAAATATAAAACACGAAATCGGTTTTAAACGTGATCTAGCAAAAACATTCATCAATTTGATTCAACTGTCAATGCATTTCACACATTTTTTCCACTTCATATTGTCCTTGAATATTAGTGCAACATGTCCCATATATCATGTGTGACCACCTGCATACATGATGCATCGAGTCTCCGATACGCGATATTTCGGCGCCGTCGCGTTGCAAACTCATGATGGAGTAACTGTCCGAACAGAATTATAACTTGTGGATACACAATATGTTGTGGGGAGAGTTATCAGCCTACTATCAGTCACGGTGTTTTGCCGCCTCCACACTCTCGCGAGGCGCCTCGTCTCCCATCTCGACACGAGTCTAGGCGAGGCGAGGCTACACGAGTGCAAGCCATCCACACTCTCGTGTTAACCTACTATAAGATGGATGTGATTGAAATGCATCGTTCCACCCTTTGACTCTAAAAGTAATATGGTATTTTTTTTATAAATACATAACTGTAGATCATAATAAGTACTTTCAACCAAAATTGGTTTGAACACGATGAGCCTTAAAAACTTGCGTTATAGTTAAAGGCGAAGTGAGCGAACGCGAGAGTGTGGTTGATGCCCTCGCCTCGCCCCCTCGCGTCCTTTGACTCGCGCCCAAAAACCAACACAAAACGGAGCGGCCGCAAGGCGAGGCGAGGCATGACGAGGCGACACGAGCAAACCATCCACACTCTCTGCTCGCGTCGCCTCGTGTTGTCTCGGCGAGAGTGTGGACCGGGCATTACATATTACGCTTAACAGGTAACCCGGTGGGTTATTCGCGATCTACTCGTACCTCTAAAATTAACAATCAAATCTATGCTCAGATTTCCGGACGAAAAACAAAGATTTTTATAAAACCTAAACGAATTTGTTTCTTCTAAATCGACGCGACAAATGCGTTATTTTAAACTTTTTAGTAAGTATTTTGATGACGCTTTAATATTGAAATTATTTTTTAATGGTTGTTAGTTTTTACCCATATCTCAAAAACTGCTGGACCGATTTTGATGAAACTTACACTGTAGCCTAAGTTGGAATATACCTGACTCACTGTGACTCTTCATTATCGAGAAATCCTTGGACAAACTTACACAATTATACGCCAACAAAAGATACAACCGGTTTTGTCCCATAATTTCGGATATTTTATTATTTCAAGGGAATCTGAGCCTTCTAAGGCAAACTTAATCATGTTTTACAGGACATTATTAAAGCAATAAAAGTGCTTAAATACTAAGTAGATACGGAATCATTCGTGCGCGAGACCGACAAAGAAAATATTAATACAGTTTCAACTCACAAGTAAAACTATTTTTACTGTCCCCTATTAGGATATGATACTGTTCAAGGTGACAGCACTTTATAAATACAATCATAAATTGACCAGGGAAGAGTGAAAACTATTATTGGTAGCTAGAGTATTTTGCCGTCGAAAATACTTCACGGACACGGACTGTTGGGGATAATAACGTAAGGTGAATCGCCCGCCTACATAGCAGGAGTCGTATTACTAGGGAATATGTTTATGCATAGGTTTATAGTTAACATTCGGCTCAATCGGATCAAGGCTAGAGTCAGCTTTGATTTAAAGTAAAAGGCATACATATTCTGGTGGAATTTCCTTTTGATTGCCGAGCAAGTAGTTTATTAAATGTTGCATTGCAACTTCATGAAAATCCGACATGATTATTTATATATATAGTCTTTACAAATAAATTGTGACAAATAAAATGTTTGTAGTTTACTGCTATTTTTTTCTTTAAACTTTTTACAAAAGCATGTTTTAGCCAAAAGAGCGATATGAATAATGGTGTTGAAAGTGACAAAGGGCCATCATTTATACACATGTGCAGGATAACTTTGACGCTGACTGTACGAAACCCAAGTCTTAAGCTTTTTCTCGTGCGGTTACCGTAGTACAAGTACAAGGCCAGTTAAGCAGAAGATTGTCGCTGCCGCTTACACATTGTACTCGTTCATTAACTGTTCTTATTATAAGAGCGATCAAATGATGCGCTGAAAGGACCAACAATTATGTACACAAATGAACAATTATTTTGACGCTGACTCTACGCAGCAGAATACAGAGTGGCGTGGACAGTTGAGCAGAAGATTCCCGCTGCCGTTAGTGGGGCACACGTTTTTCTCTTTAACCTTGATCTTGTCATGACAGCGATTAAATAATAAATGCGATCACTTACTAAAAAATAAATCAAAATTTTAACGCTCCCTGTTCGATCGAAACTGATCGAAAGCACCGCCGCCTAACCATTTTCAACGAAAATTGCTTCCACACACGACACAAAAATAGGCGTCACTTCAAAGTCTTCTGTTCAGAGAGGTTGAGAGTTGCAAGCGATTTTTGCTCACAAACTGGAAAGGCAGCAGTGCCCTTGCTAGTACGTAGCACATACCTTTAGTTCTCTCTCGTGAGGGAAGCGCAGATATAGAGTAGCGTGCGGGCAGTCAAGCAGAAGATTCCCGCTGCCGTCGGTGGGGCACGCGTTTTTCGTCTCCTCGTCAGCTTCTTGTGTCACTAGAGGTTAAGGCTAAATTAATAAAACAATACAGCCAGCACACAAAAGTGGGGCAGTTAATATGTGAAGTAACCTGAGATTTGTACGATAAAAGCTCAGTCATTCGTACGCGATTTTTAGGGTTCCGTAGCCGAATGGCAAAAAACGGAACCCTTATAGTTTCGTCAAGTCTGTCTGTCTGTCTGCCGTCTGTCTGTCTGTCTGTCCGTCCGTATGTCACAGCCACTTTATTCTGAAACTATTAGCATCACACCGCTGAAACTTGGTAGGTAGGTGTATCTTTTTTACCGCTTTCCGATTCAGGTACAAAAAATCCCATACATGAAACTAAAACCAAAAAAAATTTTTTCCTCAAACCTATACGTGTGGGGTGTCTATGGATAAGTCTTTCAAAATGACATTGAGGTTTCTAAAACCATTTTTTCTAAAAGTCTAACGTTTGAGATATAGACGCTTCCAAAGTGGTAAAATGGGCGTCCCCCCCATCTAACTTTTGAACTAAGGAAGTGAAAATTTTGAAAAAAATATGTAATCTAGATCTCAACAAAAACTTTTAACGAAAATTGGTTTGAGCGAAATCGAACTAGCATTTTTTGAGATATAGTACATTTTTATCAACCGCAAATATAACTTTGTCTTTCATACAAACACTATGAAAAACAAAGTTATATTTGCGGTCTACAAAATATTGTGGTATTTTGGCTAAGTGGAAGTAAGAATCCCTAATTCAGTTAAAGTTGGCACGGAACCTTCAGTGCGCGAGTCTGACTCGCACTTGGCCGGTTTTTCGTTTATACGAGTAAAAAATACATTTTGTAGCGGAGGACGGCAGAAACATAATCGAATGTAATGTAAAGTATCTAGGTGAATACAATACGTTGTTATTCCCATCAAAATGAATAATATAAAAAACAAGATAAGCCGTAACGAGCTACAGATTACAGTCATACTGATTATACTGTCCGTATAAAGCTAGTCACGTCTTCAATAATCAACAAACAATAATCCCTTTGTTTACCCGTCAAAAGTCAAGTCAAAACCAAAAGTTCCTTATTCGTATGTCTGTCAGTCTGTCAGTCCAAGTTGCCAGTCTGTCTCTTCACCATGTAGGCTGGACGCCGCGACACTGATGTTTTAACGTGATTTGTCTAAACTGAAGTATTTGCGATACTCATGCGCTTTGATTGAAAAACCCAGAATATGAGATTAAAATTAAGATTTTGCTTAAAGCAATGTTTGGTGTTTCCAATAATATCTATGTTTTCACAGCTAGGTAGTAGCTTTTTTGTTTTTTTTTAACTCAGTGGAATTTGGAGTTTTATAATAAAATTATCAAAACTGCTGTTTATCAATAAATTTCACACTACAAGAGTTTCTGAGCTGGCTATACCACAGACTAACAGAATATAGAACCATTTTAACTAATTTGTTTTCCGTGGAGAGGTGTTTTTTTCTTCTAATGTGAACTTCTTAGGATTGCGCAAGAATCGCGACTTACAGGGGAGTCGGTCTGTTCATAGAAAGTATTTTTAACGAAACCCAATTCATAACTGCCATGTTATCGAAGAGCCATTTGACCGATAGCCTATTTCACCTATTGGGATGAAATGGGATGAAATGGGTTTCGTTAAAAAGACTTTCTATGAACAGACCGACTCCCCATTGCAGACGGACAGAACCAAAATGGGTTACATGTTAATTTCAAAAACCGAAAACCGAAGTAGGTAAACATTTTGCTGTAACGAAATACGATGGAATGTTTTCTTGAATTTGTAGACTTTAAAAGTTTCGGGGCTTAGCACGCAATCACTCTCAAGGGCGACGCCATCTCAAACAACATGTTAACTCATCTCACATGCTGTTCCTTCTCATTATATCTGATTTATTTAATGCACAAACAAGTGTGGGTGTCAAAACCTACTTGAAACCAATGAAACGAAAATCACAGACCAGTAAACAATGTCAACGGCATTTGGCGAATACAATTCATTTAAATACACTTTACACAACTTTACAGGGTCTTTTAGTAAGTCCTTTTTACAAAGTATAGCGGGAGAAAAAGAAGTAGCGAAAGCAAGTTTGAAGTTGAAACCTTATATTAATAGGGGACATTGTAGGAAAATATTAAAGGAGCTCCTGGAAGCCGTGTATTGCAGCGAACGTTCCAATTTACACGGGCAGCCTTCTGGGAATTCATTGCATATAATTTTGAAAGCTCGCATGACGAAAATGGGGCAAATGGGTAATTTCCATGGGTGCACCAAATATTATAACCAAGTTGTTACAATGCTTTTTTTATAAGCCTGTAGTGTCTCACTGCAGGGCGAAGGCTACCCTTTTTACAACGCTTATTAAACATAATAGATAAGGAATCGTTTTGTTGTTGGAAACGTCAAAGACTGGCTAAGGTATTTCTCTCAAGTTTAAATAATAACAATAAATAATAAATGAATATGCGCCAGACAACACACCAATTATTGTACGAATTAAAAGGCAAGGAGCTTTATTTTTTAATCACTCGTGTCGAGATGGCGTGTGAAATTCATCAATTTAAGTCCAATTTTGGAACGAAAACCAGTTGTAATCCACGGAGTTTTTTTTTTTAAATAAAGCACTATTTTGAGAGTGCTCAAATCTATATTTCGCGTCATTTTCGTTGATTTTTAATTCGTTCTCGAACGAAAATCATCATCATCATCATGATTAAAAAATAGAGCTCCAGGAATGAATAATTAATTTCATTTCATATGAGAAAATCATATTTTTCATATGAAAAAAAATTCATATGAAATTTCATCCGCTATTCGTGAAATGTAGTCCCAAGCCTAGAAATTCCCATATTCACTGTGTGGACCAAACTTGTTGGTAGGTACTAATATTTGAATTTTTGATGGAAATGCGTACTTGCGAATAAATTTTCTTCTGCTTAGGTGTTGATTTTACCTAAAACTGCCTTTAATCTATACTTATAAAATGCTTTGTCCTGAACTACTGACTTATTGATTGACTGACTGACTGACTGACTGACTGATGGATCAACGCACAGCCTAAACCGCTGATTGTAGAGACCTGAAACTGGGAGGGTGTGTTCTTTGCATGACGAAGGGATCCGATAAGAAAGGATTTTCAGAAATTCCACCCCTAAGGGGGTCAAAAAGGGGTGCAAAGTTTGTATGGGACAACCAGATCCCTTGGTCCAATCTACTTCAAATTTTGCATACACATTCTCTTACAGAATTGACGGAAGACTTATTTTATATTTTATTGAAATTCATCTCCTAAGGGGGTTAAAAAGGGGTGCAAAGTTATTATGGGGGTAATTTGCTTCGAATTTGATATCAATACTCTTTAGTGCTTACGATTAAAATATTTTGTATATCATTTTTGACAATCATTTGACATGTCTGAGACACAATGTTTTGACACATGCTTGTTATTGATGTTGCTCTTGAGAAAATGCTCGAGAAGAGATTTTATTCCTTAAAACAGTAAATAATATTTTTTTGTGTTTAAACAGGGTAGGTATCAAGCGGTCTGTGTACAGTGTAGATTGCAGGTCGTCTGTTCATATTGTCGGTGGACATTCAACGCTGTTTCTGTGGTCGAAGGGTGTCCAATCTTTTTTTTTGCAAAATTTTCGTGGGGGCCTATGTTTAGCAGTGGACGACTTTTGGGTATTGATGATGATGATGGGGTAGAACCCTACATAGAATTAACCCTTTGAATTCACGATTTGAATTCAAGAAAGTAGAGTATTCGCTATGACTATAAACAAAGCTCAAGTTCAAACTCTTAAGGTAGCGGGAGAAGACTTGAAGGAATTTGCTTCTCCCAAAGCCTGTATGTGGCGTGATGCTGTGTAAGCGCACGGAGTATAGCCTGGTCTTTTTATTAGCACCCGAAAGAAATGTACGATTGACGATAGGCGTAGTAAGTATTTCCATTTCGTTGTAAAATAAAACGATATTATCCCCGTGTAAGTTTGACCAGATTAAAAGCCGGGCTACGTGTTGTGTGTACATAAAATATAACATTACGCATATATTTAAAAACTGGATGTTTTTGTTTGTTTGTTTGAACGCGTTAATCACAGGAACTATTGGTCCGGTTATATTTTTTTTTACATACATTGTTAGATAGCTAATTTATCGGGGAAGGCTGTAGAAATAGTTAAATGCGTATCGGCTTATAAATATTTTCACTACGATCTATGGGAACGGAGTAAAACTATTGCGCGCGTACGAAGTCGCTGGCGGGCCGCTAGTCTTAAATATAGTGCTAAACGAGTGCTAGTTTTATTGATTAATTAATTCAGTTTATTTCCATAAAGTTGATCAGCGAAAGAACACTTCAGAAAGACAAGACAACTATATTATCAACTGAGACGTTGCATCTGTTTGATACTTTAACCTTATTAAAGGTTCCTAGTGGGGCCATGATGAGAAGGAGCCTGTTACGGAAATTAAATTGTGGAAGGAAACCCTGACAGGGCACTGTTAAATATTAAAAAATAGTTGAACATGTGGGAAATATTTTTACTGCGTACAATAGTACCTTTTCAAAGAAATTTATTCAAATATAAGTAGACCTGCTCCAGGAGCTCTATTTTTGAATCACTCGCGTCAAGATGGCGTGTGATATTCATTGATTAAAGTCGAATTTGGAAATGAAAACCAGTTGTAATCTACACAGGGGCCCTATTTTTGAATCACTCGCTTCAAGATGGCGAGTCATTTTCGTTCGAATATGAATTAAAAGTCAACGAAAATAACTTGTTTTTGAACGAAAATCACTCGTAATATTGACGCGAGTGATTCAAAAACAGGGCCCAGGAAAAATCATTGCTCAATTTTGTGAGTACTTACGTCTATATTTTGCGTGGTTTTCGTTGATTTTTTAATCGTTTTGAAGGAAAATCACACGCCATATTCAAGCGAATAATTGAAAAATAGAGCCCTTGGCTGCACATTCTGGGCAAATATCATAAACTGACGATATAAGCCGGAAGAAGCCGTTCTTTCTTGGCCGGCTTATGAACAAACCAACAATAGACAGACTAATCACAGGCGAAAGGTGTTGACCATCAAATTAAAAATACATTGATAGCTGAAAAAATTACATTAATTTACAAAGTAGTCGTACTGCATGCGCTAAATCATCGTGCATTTGATTTTCGGAGCTTCTTGCTATAATAACTATGTTTTAGGGCCAAAAAGTCAAGAACTCGAAACCCTAAGCTTTTCGATATTCCGCTCACGAATAACAGTGTTTCTTTGAATAACCCTGATTTAAGAATGTGTCGTGAATTTAATAGCCTGTCGACCAGCCTTGATCTATATAACCAGAGCTACTGGAACTTCAAAAAATGTATAAAGCCAAGCAAAAATTAACTCGTTTACTGAGACGTGTTTAACTTGTTTAATCAATAACTTTTAAGAAGTCAACAGCCAACGTCTTTCGCCTAGATATTATAGTTCAATAATAATATTGTTATGTCGTGCATAGTTTTTTTTAAGGTCACTCGACCGGCAATTCTCTCATTATGTTTGATAGTTTTATAAATGAAATATTTCGGTTGTTTGATTGTTACTGTGCCTTTAAAAATAAAATAAAATAAATCACGTAGGCGCTGTGAAATCCTGAGGCCCTATTTTTGAATCAGTAATATTGACGATATTACGAGTGATTTTATTTCGAAAACGAGTTATTTCCTTTGACTTTTAATTCATCTACGAACGAAAATCACTCGCCATCTTGAAGCGTGCAAAAAGCAGCAAAAATAGAGCTCATGGAGACCTATTTTTGAATCACTCGTTTGGATATGGCGTATGATTTTCTTTCGAATACTAATAAAAAATTAACGAAAACCACGCGAAATATTAGGCGTGTGTACGAACAAAATTGAGCAATGATTTCTCAAATCCTTTCTGTGAAGATTACAACTGGTTCATTCCAGAATTTGACTTTGGAAATGTTCACCAAATTGTTGTACATCTATTTACTTCTAGAGCAGTCGCGTTTGAATTTAGCAAAAATTAATACTGGCGCATCCATTTTAGTTCCTTTCATCATTTTTTGGGTCGCATTTATTTATATAATTTAATTGCTCTTAATCAGTCAGGTATCAAACGACTGCCGGGAGTCGCATAATAATGGAATTTCTATTGTGTCTCGTTCACACATACTTGACGAGTTAAAGGCCTTTTAGAGCAAAATCTTTAACGCTCGCTTTGCTCGCGCATTTTATTTTTTTGTTAAAAAACATTACAAAATTGTATGTCAACAAGCTAAGCCCCCCCTCTCCTCCCCCTACCGGGGTAGGTACTTGCTTGCGTACATATTGATACTAAGACAAAAATCCTCAATAATGTAGAGCGTCCGGCTTTTCTACCCAAATGTCCGGCCAAACTGGCTGGTCTGTCCGGCTATTAGGTTTGGCGACCTGGCAACCCTATCCGCAGGTATTGTAGTAGAGACGGGATTTTCCGTTAATATTCTAAAGCGGAGGCGGATAGATTGTTCCATAAATATAGCTTTACAATAAAAATCTCCTGACAATGGAAACCCACAACAACAATATAATAACGCTAATTGGTGCAGTTATTCAAATTCACTGTCATTTATATATACAACGTGTTCTTTTTGTTTTCCGGAAAACCTGTAGCATGCTCTACTTATTCTAATTCCGCACATCTCCTTTATTTCTTCGACATATCGCTTATCCTAGATTATTATGCAAATAAGTTAGTTTCTACGAAACATAACTGCAAAAAGGAAATATAAATTATATTAGCTAGTAATACTAAGACCCTTTCAACGGCGGGATCGCAGATCCATTTGATATGAGGAAACTAGATTTTCATTCGTCATTTTCAGAAATAAAGATCTTTAAAATATCTTTTCACATTTGAAATTATTGTTGCATGCAATCCAAGAAAAAGATTTGCAATTAATCCGCCTTGGGATCTCATGAACATAACACTTGGGATCTAGAGATTGGGTTAATAGAGTTTTTATGGATTTAATTAAGCTACGTCAGAATATGTACGTACATAGAAAGAAAGGTATAATGAGAATGGCTCTGTGCCTAAATCAGCAAGTGAAGAACTGTGATACCACGGTATCACAGTTCTTAAAATAAAATAATGAATTAGATATACCAGACTAGCAGATTTTTTTTCTATATTTATTTACACCCTTGCAAAGCCGGGGCATTTCTCTAGTTAAGTTATGTTTTGTCTACAATACCAGACGTCTCGTTGTCAATATCTAAAATTACTCAATCACTCCACTTTGACGCATTGTCTAGTTTTAATTACGAAGTAGAGTAGTAATATTAAACTTAAAATGTTTATAAACTTTATGAGCTAATCATTTCGGCGCAATAAAAGTAGACCATTTTATACATTTGAGTGAACAACTTTGAAAATCGTTGTGATCAGTCGTGATTAAAATCACTGGGTAGAAAAAAAAATTGTTAGGGCTGAGCTGTAGGCTTAGTAGCCTCTCGCTAGCGCGAGGTCACAGGTCTCGGATAGTGAACGGCCACCATAAATTATGAGAGCGAATAGCTTATTCAACATATGCGAATATGTTGAATAAGCCGTCCCCTATCAAACAGCGTAGCATTACCAGATTGAGTGGGGAGTGGGCTTGTGTGAATTGTGGAATGATGAGCTTCTCTATTAAAAGCTACAGTATTCAGTGACGATTGTGTGCCCATGGCAAGTAAACGCCGCCACAAAATAAGCGTTTCCTTTGGTGTTGGGTAGCAGCACCATCAGTACTGGCAGATGGCTGAAGATATAGTATATTAGGGAAGGCATTGGACTGGGTATTAAGAGGCGGTATACCCTCGATTCTTTAACTGCGGAAAGCAAGACGTAAACAACTACACTATTTTCCGTTTATACGGAAAAACCTCCACCGACCACAGCCATTTAAATTTGATGAATAAAGAAAACTGTCTTAAGTATTCCACCTGAGTCCCCTTTCTACCCGTCACAATTCGGTAAAAGGCGATCGGGCTAAACCGAAAATACTAATTTCCCTAACCTGCCGTGAGTTAGACAGTTCGTTAACAAGCGGCACGACGGGGCTCTTATTACTCCTTTTTGCGCCGTGCGAGTTGATTTCGTTGTTTTTCCCACTCAGTTTCAATTGTAAACGGTCAACGATTTGCTTGTTTGCGAACTGCGTAATAAACTTTTGTACTCTTTAGGCAAAACGTGCCGATGCACGCGTGGTACTTTACTATTATGAGAGTTATAGTGAAAAACCTCATTTCTGACGTAAGGAAGGAAATTTTTCAGCAGTGCTATATAGAAAATCCCAAGGTAAACAAAAAAAACGTTCTCAAGCGAATCCTATAGTGGGTTTTTCTTTTTTATGGAGAGCAAGAATTCATTTGAATATCGGATCGGCTTCACATCTACCCGGTTATCTAATATCCGGCTAAATAGCTGTTCGATTTATTAATATTTAAACAAAATTAATTTACTAATAGAAATGAAAAGCTGAATTTTTTCGAGTACGCTCATCACGTCCGAATCGACGCACCAAATTGGGAAAACAGTTTGTATAAAATAATATTTATAAGTATTTTTCCCACACCACCTCCAAAGTCAGTGTAAGCAACGGTTAATTTTATTTAAAAAAAAAGAAAACTAACCTATTACAAATAGCACTATGACTTGGGCAGATTTAAGACTAAATAGGCTGTTGTTAGTCAGGCAGAATCTATCCCCGGTCACATTAAGAATTAAAGAAAAAGATTTTCTTGTAAGGACAATCACAAACACACACATACCACAATATATCACATAAATTATAAACAAGTAAAAAACTAATAACACAAACCAGTAAAAATCGAGTGTGTGTGTGTTTATAAGCTACATAAAATGATATAAAAATAAAATAAATTTTAATATACTACAATCTGGGCTCAGATCACGAGTTGCATTGTTTTACCGAAAAAAAAAAAACATATATCAGCACGTAATAAAGAGACCGCATGAAAGAAATCGAAATGCATAGAAATTTAGCCCTGATAAAGAAAAAACTGGCCTTTATTCAAAAAAGAAAATTCGATTGGTGAACTTTTTTCGTTAACAAACTGCACTTTCGTCTACAAATTGGTCGCAAGGACAAATGCATGGCTATTCCTAAAATAAAAATCCTGCTTAGATGGTATTTTAAGCTGCCATTTTTTTTTGAAGTATGGGTTTGCTCTTGACTCCAGACCAAACCAAGTGCGACTAAGACGGAGTCAAAGATGGAACGAGCACGCCCAAAAGAAGCCTGTTCACCAATGATATTGCTGTTCACTCTAACTTTTAATAGATGCGGATTGTAGTCACTAGCAAACACCGACGCGGGCAGCGAGTTCCACTCTTTTGCCGTGCGCATTAATTGCTTGAACATTTCATTTGACTTGATCTTATTGTTCGAGCGATGGTAATGGTCAGTCATATACCTAGAACTCAAATAAGCCCATCTCGTACAACAGGTGCCTGGAACAATTGACATCCGTGTACTAAAAGCCGTCTGTCACGTCAGGTATATCGCTAATAGATTGTATCGGACTTCCTGCCCTGCCGAATTCATTTATCCTAGAACTCAAATAAGCCCATCTCGTACAGCAGGTACCTGGAACAATTGACATACCGTGCACTAAAAGCCGTCTGTCAGGTCAGGTATATCGCTAATAGATTGTATCGGACTTCCTGCCCTGCCGAATTCATTTATCGACGGGTGTTCGATACTCAGGCTACCCTTTTTTAATTGACATTCTCTGTTTATTGAGCTTATAGTGCTATTGGATTGCACTGTAAGGCTAAGGTTGGTTGAGTAGCATTGATTTATGAAAGTTTTTCAATTCGGAATATGTTAAAAAGTTTTTAAAGCTGTTAAGTGTGGCCTCCTTGGACGCCACATTTGTAAGTTTTAAAGGTCGTTGAGTCTATGGGTTTTGCAAGTAATAATATGGTCAGAGCGTTTAGAGGAAAATCTTGGACATTCTGTAAAAAGGTGTTAGAAGGATTGTATGGAAGTTTTGTCACATGGGCAAGAGTCTATAATGGAAATTTTGAAACGGTAGAGTTAGTGACATCTACCACAAATCACAATATCAACTGAGACGGTAGCCTTGATCGACACTAGCACTAGTTACATACTCTTTTTTATTTGTCACTTGATACCAGCTTTCGATCCGCATTATGATGTTATGAAACTTATTGTTTAACATAATTTATTATTTTCTACTCATACGTACATTATATTTGATACTCTGTGTATGCATGTTAGTTTTACGGTCTAGAACTTATTATTCGGTAACATTATTTTAACCCTTTAATGCCTGTAAAATGTTTTGTGTACCAAATAAACAAAATAAATAAAATAACATTGACTTGTTTTTTTACCGACTGCAATAAAAAGGAGGGATAACATTTATATCTTACTTGTAATGTATTTAAATAATCAGCCTTCTTTTAAAAATAATCAGTCCTTTTTAAACATTTTAAATAATTCATGAAGCTCATTTTTGGCTCCAAAAAACGTCGTGCCATTATCACTAAATATTTTTCCGCATTTACCGCGTCTAGATATGAATCAAACATCAAACAAAAAGACAGATATAACCCTTAGTGATGAGGGGCTTCCTTAAACGTGCGATTTCCACAGACAGAGGTCCAGCGAAGCCGTTTCTGTTTACCTGTAAACAGAAACGGTTGAGAAGGATTTACACAGGTAAATCAGCCATAATTTGTGAAGCAAATTCAGTCTTAAACCTGTAACAGCGAACACACTTGTGTATGAAATGACGTACGCTATTTCGTGCATTAAGCGGTCACATACGAGTATATCTCCGCAAACTAGACAACGTCGTCTGGGTTCCTGCATGCAAAAGCCTCTCATGCTCATATTTAATTAACAAGTTAGTGACGTGACATCGTGCAGGCAGTAACAAGGGGAACTTTTGCTGGACAGGAATATCCGCATGACGCAGCATATTTTCACCATCTGAAAATATATTTAAATATTTCAAAGACTTTGAACCGCTACCAATCCTAGCCGAAATACAACCATCATAATATATATGAATGCTGCACACATTTTATTACGAACATGATGCTTGATTGAGCTCTTTGCTTGTTAAAAAGCCAATGACTCTATTGTTTTTACTTCTAGCGTTGTTAATGAACCAGCGAACATAAGCCATAACTCTAAGCAATGACCCCAATTAGAAAATCTATCAAATAAGTCACGAAGGTATTTCTGGTTTCCTCGCTTGTGAGCAACGACACGCTGGGCATACTATCACGAGAATCAACGCACTGAATTACCTGAGGAGACTGAAGCCAATGCGAGTCAGTTTGCGAAAGCCATTGTGGACCATCAAACCACAGTTTACAATTTGGGAGGCGCTGTGGTTCTAAACCACGTGAAGTAACGTCTGATGACTTAACATGGAACCAGTTGTCCTTTTGAGATAAACTTTGTATTTGTGCGACTCTATTTGATCCAAAAATATTGCGCTTGGTAGGATCACTCTTAATCCAACATATTGTAATCATGGAATCAGTCCAATAGAATAAATTCTCAGAAGGAAATTACAAAATGTCTGAAACCTTTCTCATTAGCTTTGTAAGCAACAGTGCAGCGCAAAGTTCTAACCTGGGCAAAGTTACAGGCTTGATAGGAGCAACTCGTGTCTTCGCACAGACTGTGGACTATAGAATTTTTAGCATGACTACAACGAACAAACAAGACGCAACCATAAAGCCTTCGTGGAGTCAGCGAAGCCATAAAGCTCAATCTTCTCTGCATCAGGATCCAGTAAGAGGCGAGGCACTCAAACATCATCAAAACAATTGCTCTTATTTACCAGTTCAGTTTTCACCGTAAGCAGCTTTGGATGACAACTTTGATTAAAGGATGACAAGTATCAAATGGAACTTTGCGTTTTCAACTTGAGAACTAAACATGGAGCCGAAAACACTTAAGTATACCTTTTTTTGCCATAATATTTAAGAATCCTTCCTACATACTTCAATTTAAGAGGCACCTACGCAGTTCAATGATATATGTACAATGCAAATGTATTACTTTTATTCTATAACAATGTTATCAAGCTAAGCTCAATCATTTTTTTAAGCATGGAAAAGTTTAATTTGGTATTAAAATCAAACTTTACCTAGTGGTAGTTTTAACCAGCTTTGACTTTTGAAATCACCCCCGTTTTAGTGTTCTAGCACAACAATTTGAATAAAAAGATCAGAAATCAGCTTTTTCTTTAGTATATGACAAACAGTGCAAGTATCAGTTTCAAAAGTTACAAAGCCGGTTACTGAAGTTACGCAGTCTTAAGTTACTGGTCTTATACAAATACAAATGTAGAATAGGTCTTAGCTTATAATACATTTGAGTTCACCAAAATTTGCTACATTTCAGTCAGCGTGCAAATATAGTATTATTTAATTAATCATGATAATGTCAGAAGTGGAAATCATCGCCATCGGACTATATACATATTTCTAGCGAGTAAAATATTCGTTAAGATTATAAAAAAATATTCTCAATTGACCACGAGTGTAACTTTGTTTTAAATAAAGACCCCGTAATTCCTCTTATATCCTCTGGTAATGCATTAAAAACCTTTACCGCCATAACAAATGCATTATTTTCAGCCAATGTCGGTCTATACGTTGGAACTTGAAAGAGACATGTAGGACGTAAGCGTAAACATTTTCCCGATACCGACAATTTTGCTCGGATAAAATAACTGTGTTGCTTCACAAATAAATATATTTGCTTTATGTAAGGCTAGTTATTGTCAGCAATCGAAACCGTTTAAAGAGGGATATTCTGTATATTCAGCACCTCTAATGGCCCTTACACATTTTTTAAATTTTTTTAATACTAGTTCCATGTTCCATGTCAAAAGAGTTGCCCCATATCATAATCCAACGTATGCATGATATGCCTCCCGAGCAACCTGTGTAGAGACAGTTTCACTTAATCTCCTTACGATTACTTGACATTTCCAACTAAAATGTTCATCAATGATTATTCCTAGAAATTCAGTTCTAGGTACGTTATGAATTAAATGTCCTTGATGGTCAATTTCAAAATTTATTTTATTAGATTGATATGTCCGAAATAGCATTATCTTTGTCTTGTCAATATTCACTCTCAAATTATTATTATTTAACCATTTAATAACCTTTTTGATAATCGTATTTATTTCAGATGGTCTTCGTGCTTTCCTTTAATGGTCTTGAACCGACAAGGCTACGACTATTACATTTAGATATGTATTAGAGCGAGAAAAAGCATATGTAAAACGTTAGCAAGCGCTACAGATTTCCATGCCGGATGCGAATGCGTAATTGGTTTAAAGTTAGACCAGAAGTACTGTCCTTGTCATTTACGGGACACAAATTCCTGTCGGGGCCCGCGATATATGCTTCTGTGTCGCTGCGCTTGTTCAAAACCGGCTAAGAGCGAGCCACGCACTGAGGGTTCCGTGCCACATTAAACTGGATTCGGGGTCCACTCACTTCCACCTAACGAAAATATCAATACAAATACGAAAATAACGAGAAAACCTCAATGTCATTTTAAAAGAACTATCCATAGAAATAGGTTTGAGTAAAAAAAATGTACTCGAACCTATGCTTGTTAGGTTTTAGTTCCATGAATGAGAGCCCCCCTTAAATGTATTTTATTTTATTTTTTGTATCTGAATCGGAGAGCGGTAAATAAGATACACCTACCTATCAAGTTTCAGCTGTGTGATGCTAATAGTTTCAGAATAAAGTGGCTGTGACAAACAGACGGACAGACAGACAGACTTGACGAAATTATATGGGTTCCGTTTTTTGCCATTCGGCCACGGAACCCTAAAAAAGGATTAATAGATCAGATTATGAGCTCTCAACGCGCGTATCATATGTATTTTATTAGTGCGAGTGTACCTACATGCGAGAGCGTAGCTTTGATGTGGTCAATATTAACGAGTGGTTTAGATAAGGTACAGCAAAAACAGATTTGAAACCGGCATAGTGCTAGTCGGACTCGCGCATTAAAAGTTCCGTCTTCCGTACCATTACTATACAAAATCAAGTACGATTGTATGTTGTATTGGAGCTCTACATACTTATTAATTTTGTTCTGTTTTTGTAGTGGCTAACCACGCTGGCTTTCAGGAGTCACCGCTCTCAGGTCCTGGCTTCGATTCCCGGTCGGTCGATGTAGAAATCATAATTTTCTATATTGTTCTGGGGCTTGGGATTGTGGTTCCACCGTAGTCTTTGATTTCCATAACACAAGTGTATTAGCTCCCTACTTTGGGTTCAGAGCAATGTAGGTATGAGATTCTTTATGTCTAAGATTTCAAAAAAAAACCTATAGTATTTTCTTTTACATATAACTGAACAAGAAAACACGTGACTTGAATAAATACGTTACAGTAGAGATTTATTCACGTTTTTCAATCAAATAATAAGCACCTCAAAGTAAACAAAATTCATTCTACGAGTAAGTACTCGTAAATTGTTTCCAAGACGATTTTGAAGGTAATTTTTTTTTACGTTTTAATCTCATACCATCTCTCCATCCTTGTTAGAACGATATTATTAATAAAAATGCAATTACAATATCAGATATAAAAACAAACCTAAAATCGTTACATAAACTGCAAGAATATTGCTTAGGCCACTAATTTGTTTTTCGACGAATTTTAAATTGCCCGGTAGGCGGTAATACAAAGTGAAATTTTAATCAGTACCGAGTGTAAAGACTCCACTGATGAATCGAACAACCTAAACTATGGGAGCAAAAACGAAATCGAAAAAAAAAACATGTTCAATTGGCGCGCGGTCAAAATGTATGGAACGTAGGTACACAAAATTTCGGTACCGATAAAAATTTCAGTCTATATTGATGGTATTGGCTACAGTTGTACAGGTGCACAGGAAACGAACGTGCCACGGGCGCTCATTCAGTGACCAGAGGAGGGCCGCCACTGCCCGTGTTTGCTTCCCCGCCGATAATGTAAACTGCGTACAGGCACAAAAGACATAGTAACAGAAGTCAATCTACATACAACGCGAGCTCCAGCAACGCCCGCCACCGATCACGGACACGAGATCTCGGAACATTTCGGGACAGTGCTAGCGCGAGTGTCAGCCGCTTCAAGCACTCGTCTGTGAAATTTTATAAGGTGAAAATACGTTGTGAGGTGACTAATTCAACTCATTTTATGTAATGCTTTCTTATTTAAAATCTGTATAAGCAAAGTAACCACATTTAAGAAAAAATATTTATGCCATTGATATTATAACGTAAGATGAAATAGAAGATTGTTACACAAGAGAGAGAAGAAAGTGACCCATTTCACTCGAGATGTTTCTGGCGCTCGAACAAAATGAGAGCGCCAATAATTTGAGAGTTAACTGTGAGGAAAAACATTAATTTTACAAAAGTGCCTGTAGAAGTCATGGTGAGGTATTATATAGTACAGCGAGTTAAAACTAAATTACTTTCCACCTTAGGGATAGAAAAGCTATTTTCCAACCGGATATCTAGAAAGTTCTATTTCCGAACAGGAGAGATGAAAACATATTTTTATTGATGTAGATACTGTGTAATTTTTTATGTCATTGGGTAGGTTTTAGTCTTAACCGGATATGGCAAAAGGAATGGCGTCAATAAAGTAAACTGTTTGAAAGGTTTTCTAGGTAAAGGAATTTTGTAAATTTCATAGTAAAACAATGAAATTTTATTTTCCATGGTGTAAACTTAGTTTTTTGATTTATAATATTGTTTCCCATTTTTCATTTTCAACAAAAAAATCTAAAACAAGATGCGATTGCGACGACCACGATAGTTCTTTTGTGTAGAAGCCAAGGTTGACATCCCTAGCGCGACCTGCGATAGTGTGTGTGACAAGTGCAGTATTGCGCGAGTTTGACTTCTGTTACTATCTGTCTTCTGTGGTTCGGGGTCGAATAGGAGATGTAGGTAAAGATGTATTACCTTCACACTGTTTGCCCACACATATTCCGTTAATCGTTTTACACAGTATCAACCCTCGTGAAATCGGAGCATAACATATCAATTTATAATCCAGTAAGAAAGCAGTTATTTTCTTTCTTTTAGTTGTACGATAAAGTTTATCGTGGATTAGTTTTTTAAATATTAACACGTTCCGGGACAGTGAACGCCTACAGGCGTGAAAACAATAAAACATCTATTGTGTCCGGAGCAGTGTCCCGGAACGTGTTAAATTCATGTTAGCTAATATGACAACTCGATGTAACATAACAAATAAATACGTAACTTTACACCTATATGCTTATAATATGAGTACTATTACAAGATATTAAATAGTTAATTTATTTACTTTTTAGGTAAATCTGATTTTTTAATCCACATATTAGCAACATGCGATACGCCTTACTTTTTTTATTCAAATTATACGAATACAAATCAAGAATAGACCTAATATGTTCTTTCATTGCTGTATCACTACGAACGAGCAGATAGATTTTTTTTCACTAGCGTAAGTCTAATGAAATTTGCTCCAGACATTGGTTTTTATTACAAACCTGTATGTGACTTTCAGATCGACATCTAAAAGTAAACGAGTTTAAATACATCATTCAGGGTATGACAGAATGGATTAGGAATATGCTATCTAGCAACATAAAAATAAGTATAAAATCGGACCAGATGTTTCTAAGAAGACCAGTAAATAAATAAAAAAACTTTCAGCTTTATGATATTATTACAGCATAGAAAAGCCCTTTCGAATGCACGCTACTGTTTTCACAGTTACCGGTTATTGCGTTCAACAATTGAGTTCTAATTTTCAGTAACTTTTATTAGTTTTATCAACAAACTACGGGAGCAATATTAACTTGTTTACCGCATGAGAACAAGCTACGGAATAGATTTCATAAAGCACGCTTACCGACATTCAAAGGACGCGGATATGAACTTGTTATTCTGAGTAGCAATAGTGTACCGCAAGATATTTTATGATGCTTTACGTTTATGACACATGTCCTTGCGTTTGTTGTCTGTTTAGTGGAAACAAATTAATTTGGAGTCAGAGCATGATAAGCATACTGTTGGTGAACGTTAGCTTGATACACATCATGCACCGACTTCAAATGAAATTGTTTCCCCTGTTTGTTTGTCTATTCCACTTTTTAATAAGTACTTTTTGTGACGTTTAATTCACGAATACACACAGAGATGATATTGCGCTCCAGCCGGGCTTTCTATCGTCTTCTTTGCTTTTAACCATAGACGAACCAATAAAAAATCTATTCAATATAAAAACGTGATCAAACTAAGCGCAATGCTTTCTGGTAAATTAGTATTGCTATGTATTATCTCCTATGCGATTGTGGTTCCATCACAAAGTGAACAATATACATATAAATTGGTCAGAACGATTCGAAAGGTTTTGACAATTGATACATTTTAATTTATTAATTCCATCGCAATCGAATAAAATAACTCCATAAAGGGATCACGGTACACTTCGGATAAATCTCAATACTGGGGATTATTATTGCATTCACAATGGAAACAACATTTTCAAAGGTGATTCCGTTTTATTCATTTGGTTTTACATTTAATCTGAATATAACTTCATCTGTTGACTTTTCACTAAGCACTATCAGTTCACTGTGTTATCAAATTACAATCGTGTCCACGGTAAGATAAAACTGAAAATATCTTTTTTTTATAATTTTGTTTATAAGTGTCGTCAAACAACATTGAATAAGTAAACATATATTAGACATGACTCTCTTATCTATTCGGAAGCGAGACAAAGTATAATCAAAAGCGAATTTGAAATCAGTCGAAAAATTAAAATAATACATATTTGTCAAATACCTCTATACCTCTACAAAAGTCGGTCAGGGCGGCATATAAAGGACGCGGTTTGCAAATCATTTTACCAAATCGAATCAGTAATGAGGAGATACGTAGAAGAACTAAGGTAATGAACATAGCGTTGCAAATCTGTAAGCTCAAGTGGCAATGGGCAGGAAACATAACGCGAACAGCTGATGGCCGTTGGCCGTTGGGGCAGAAAAGTTCCCGATTGGAGAATGTTTGACCAAAGGCGCAGCATAGGTCGTCTACCGACAAGATGGACAGACCACCTACGTAAAGTAAAATAAAGATCACGGGATCACACTAGATGCAGACCGCTTACGATCGGTCGATTGGGAAATGGGAAGGCCATAGGGGAGGCCGTAAGGGAGGCCTAGATGTTCAGCAGTGGACGTCCTTTAAGTGATAATGATAATGAAGATGAATTTTACCAAATGGATTTTTAAACGAACAATTTTTGTATATATATAGGTATATATAGTCATGAAATTTTGTATATTTTCGAAGGCGAAAAATCGATCTACCTCGGTTTCATTTTCAGAAAACGACGTTGTTAACCGTGTTTTTATGTACGTAGTGAGACTCACCTACGCATCTGGTCTTTCGAAGGTCGACGGTGCTGGCCGTGTCGCGGCCGGTGCAGTAGACCAGCACTCTTCGGATCAGCATCACCCACGCACCCTTCCATTCTCCTGTGACGCCCTCCTGGAGACAATGATGGTGCTCAGGTTATTTTGAAACAAAGCTAGAAAAATCTTTGGGTTTTTTTTTCTGCAAAGCTAGTTTATTTATGAACCAGCGGCGAAAGTTTGACCTCATCTACCTATCGATCACCAGATGACGCTTGAAAAACGTTGAGAAAAATTTTTTATTATTGCCTTTTTATTAACTGGTGTACCCACCCAGAGTAACTATCTACTCGTAAGTAGAGGACAAAAGTGTATGTACTGCACTGTACTTGAATAAATAATAATAGCCCAGTAAAGAAAGGATTATAGAGGAAATCACTTGGAACACAATTTTTGACTTCGTAACTTTCTTTGGACTATTTAGGAGGTTAACATATCAAAAGTCCCAGCCAAAACCTATTGAGCCGGGAGGAGGTGGAGGGTTTGATTTGAAGGTTGAATTTTAAGATTTTCGGGATACATCGGGATAATTATATCGTGAACAATGCGTCCTTGCGACATAAGACCTTCTACAAATTCAAAGCTGATAGGGTTTCCTGCAAGTTTTAAACAGTCAAGTTTTGAAACGACTTCAAAAAACCGGCCAAGTGCGAATCAGACTCACGCACGAAGGGTTCCGTATCTGCTAATTTAAGCAGTTTTGTTGTCATGATAATGTCCTGTAAAACATTACAATATTGCCTTAAAAGGTTTCCATTCCCATAAAATAACAAAATATTCGAAATTATGAAACTAAACCGGTTATATCTTTAGATGGGGCTGACGCAATTTTTTTTTTACAGCTAAACGAGGCAATCAATATCATTTGACTATAGTTTCAGTTTCACATCTTTACGCGTTTTGGAGGTAAAGATTTTTTAAGATTATGGACTAAATCCTCGTAATTTGTTTACTTATCATAGCCGTGATAGTTTTCCTCTACATCATAATATATACGAATGCTGTGAGTTTCTTGACGTATCTACCTATTACCCTTTAGATGGGTGGGGTCATATGACTTTAATAAAAATTAGCCCTTTAGAACTGAATGTTACCGAAACAAGCCACTGTATCGATAATTAATGATGTTAGCAAACTCATAATCATTTTAAAAGACCTTTTCAACGCACACGATGGGTTTGGAACTTTGGCGGGAAGATTAGAATACACATACACCCATGCTAAATTACAGTTTTCTAGCACCTCTGCTGCGCTGAACTGCAGACGGACAGACGGCCAGCATGTCGATTCACTAAGCAAATGACAAGGCTGTCACCGAGAACTATAAGATAGTTTGACGATTTTCTTTTGCTTCAACATTGAGCAGCGCATTTAGAACCGTCAAGCTATTCTAAAATTCAAGATCGACGTCGAACACAGCGGTGATGCTGCCGCTAGTAAATTGCCCCCCAGAGGGACATGGCGAAACTATAAGGGTTCCTTGTTGGACGGAACCCTAAAAAGGAGGTTTTCAATTCGACCTGTATTTTTTGACATCGTTTGAATTGGATAGTATTTGAGTATGATGATCCATTTAGGCGTGTGCACCAAGCAAGTGTGTTAAAGGAGTTTGACCAAAACTCTATAGAAACTGGGCCCACTTTTACGTCAGCATGCGTCTTTACAAAATGTTCGAATAAAATATATGAGTATTTGAAAAAATACGACAAATCATTAGGGGTTCACGAGGAATTCAATGGCAGATTAGGCATTTGAGGTTATGTTTTAGTGATTGCAGAGTTACTGCACCTATAAGTCACCTAAACTATTTAAGTGTTACTTTTAAGCGTTATATTATTTCAAAAATACCGGTGCAATTCAAATTCAAAACAAGATTTTTCAAATATAAACTACAAAGTCACAATCTGGGCCCGGTTTCAGTCAATATCCTTTAATTATCGTACGAGATGGTAAACATGCATTGACGCCACTTGTCATCAACCCAAACAAACGGTCGAAATTCGAATGACAAGGAAAACGTTACAATCTTGTCATTGTATTTGCGACAGATTTTTTGCCTGGCATGGCTTCTCTAAACATAGTAATAATAATAACCTACTAGTGAAAATGTACAAAACTGATATATCGGGGATTCAGAGTGTTTTTATGTCAAGAGCTTCACGGTTAATTTAGCAAACGGAATAAATGATGATATTCCACGTGGAGGCCGTTACAGTTAAACATATTAACTCTATATTTCGAACTTATTAATTATTTTATATCCAATACCTGATGTCCATTCCGCTGGAAAAATTATATTATAACAGATTATGCAAACGATGTTATGATGAAATTATTTTTACATTTTCAAACCTACATTACGATTTCAGTTGTTTTTATCTTACAGACATTTGACAGATTAAGTAAAAATAAAAATGAAAATATTATTTAGAATAAACCTACGTGAAATCAGCATTGCTGTTGCCGTTAGTATTTAGATAGGTCCGTAAGTTGGGATTAGCTCAGTTAATACAGATTAAATCATCAATATGTCCCTATCTTTTTTTTTGATGTTGAAAGAGATAGCTGACATGTCATTTTAGATCATGTTCAGGGTTTCGTAGCCACATGGCTTAAAACGGAACGCTTATAGTTTCATCAAGTCTGTCTGTCTGTCCGTTCGTATGTCACAGCCACTTTATTCTGAAACTAATAGCTCAAAAATGTTTACTCTAACCTATGCGTATCTATGGATAGGCCTTAAGTCTAGCATTTCAGAGTTAAGCTTCCAAAGTGGTAAAATGCTTGGCCGGTTTTTTTTTTTAAATAATAGCATAAAACTAAGAAGCTACTTTTCTTCACAACCCCAACTACACCTTATTCTACTAAGCATATGCCACTCACCGTTCAACCGCAGAACCGATATTTATATTAAAGCAATTAATGCTAGAACTTCTGTAAATAAGCTCTGCGGTCGATCAAAGTCACCGCTGTGATTGACCACATCAAGAGATTTACACAAAGTACATTAATTAATTATTAAATCTAAGGTAATTTGGACAGTCAGCGTCAAAAATAAATATATAAAATCATATATCATATCACTAACAATCTGAAGTGATATAGCATAAATATGACGATGCACAGTGGTCCCGATTTAATAATACATGGACACTCAATATACCTAGAACATTATTAAACTCATGCAGATTATTGTACTCTGTGACGATCTACATATTTGGATACTACTTAATTAATAGCTCGTGCAGCCTAGGCTCGGTTGCAAAAATGATACTTGATATAATATGAAATCAAAAAAGATGGATTTCCGATAATTTGCTACAGTTAATATGCGGTTTAATTTATGAAATTCCCAGTAATTTGCTTCAATTATTTATTACACGTTTATTTTTGCTTTTCTTTGATATGTTAAAATATACTCATTAAAAACTTATTCAATGGTATAGCAGTATTAAAGTGAATTACATGCTTGACATCGATATTCCATGGAGATTACCCATGGGACTTGGACATTGGACTTCTGAATTGCATAGTGAGGACATAGTGGTAGCAACCAACCAACATTACATTAGTTATTTGTGATATTTCTCTGTATAAGAATTTTAAATTGCTGCCCTTTTTCTAATATTTCAAGGACTAGTTTATTGACAAAGAACGATTCAGGTGCATAGCCCTTGATATATTTAGCTCTAACCTATTTTTTCAAATTGATTATTAATATATTAAAGAATACGATATTATTCGGAAGAAAGTATGAAACTTACTTGGCATAAATGCAGTTTTCGTCAGTGTGCTTCATTTTCGATATGGAAACATGCTAAGAAATGATTGTTTGGTGGTGTTTGATGATGATTGCAACAATAATTTCTCAGGGTGTTTCCATAACGAAGCTTCCGAATTTAACTTTTCGTGCATTTGATTGTAATTCAGGTTATATTTTATAGTTTTTAATTTTTTATTATTATTTTATGCTAACCCTAGTAGGCTTTACACAAGCATTTTCCAGATTTAGTCAAAACATGAGAAAAAGAAAGAACTCATTTTGCTGTGGACGAACCTACAAAACCTTATGTCATTCGATAGGTACATCGTGCGTAATGCAGCTGTATAATACCAAATTACGCTCAGCTCGGTGGTACTGGAAGGCGAATAGAAATGTCGGTTAGCACGTTAAGGGTTTAGTTTTCAGAATATACCGACCAAAAGCCAACGATTTAATAGGAATGCTTCGACCTGACCTCGGCTTGTCCGGGAATATTGACAGCTGAAAACTGCCCAACATTTGCCCCGAGCACACACAGTACCTGACGGCTTGTCCGGGAATATTGACAGCTGCAAACTGCCCGATATTTGCCCCGAGCACCACAGTATACAAATACTGAAATTTTAAATTTACTTTTGATTATTTTATTATTACTAGCCGACCCAACGCACTATGTTACGCCGCCGGCCTCGTTTGGCATTTGGCATTGGCATTGGCAAATAATTAAATAAAACATAAAACATTCCCACTAAAAATCATGCATGAACCAAGCAAATAGAACCAATTGTTGTAATTGTGGAAGTACACCAATAGCTCCGCAAAAACGACATCCCAGTAGTCGACTCATATTAGGTTTGTTTTATCTTAGTTAGATGTGCTGTATAATCCTACATACTCGTAACAAATTGATATTTTTTTAAGGTGGAAAAAATAAAAAATTTCAACTAAAGTCAAAAATAAAAAAGTCTCTTCCAAGATGATTATGATTCTATAAGCTTTACAAAAGCTGTATTTGAGCTATTTTTTATACTAAACGCGTTATATGAGGCTGTAAAAAGGCTGTATAAGCGCTTATGCAGCCCTTATAACCGCAGAAAAGGTCCAAGTTATACAGCGTTCAGTGTTTATTTGAGGTGTATAATGGCTGTAAAAGCAATACTAAAACTGTATTGTAGCTGTATAAAAGTTGTAATTCGGTTCAGTCGGAAAAAGTAACTCTCCAAATATCGTCTTATAAATATCATAATTATTTACAAATAAACGATTTATATTTGGGTTACAAAATCCTTACATAGAGGTAAATAAAAATTCACAAACTTTTTTTGTCTGTAAATGAAAGTGATGGCGACGTAAATGATATAAGTGAATAACAGGTTTTATTTTGATATCTGTTAGTATCAAAAGTATGAAACAAAGTGCGGATCGTTAAGTAGTTGTTGGTTTTTCTACATCTACATTAATATTATAAAGAGGAAAACTTTGTTTGTTTGTTTGTTTGATTGTAATGAATAGGCTCATAAACTACTGGACCGATTTTAAAAATTCTTTCACCATTCGAAAGCTACATTATCCACGAGTAATATAGGCTATATTTAATATTGAACAAAAATAGGGTTCCGGAAGATATTAGGGTTTTTCGGACACAAGGTGTAAAAAATCAACCAAAAAAGTTACTTATTTTGCGTACCCTGCCTAAACTATTAAAGATAGAACCATAAAATGTTCAAAGTAATTGTAGATCGTATAAATATCTACAAAAAAGTCCGCAACATACTATACCTATCTATGTCGAGTGAGGCACAATAACCATTTTTTATTGAAAAATCTTGATTTTTTTTGGACTACATTTAAACGCGTTTACTTTACTCATGCTATTAATCCTTATCAAAATTAATTTTATTTTATTACAAAGTACAGTTAATGTAGATAATATTTGGTCTGTAAATGATTAAAATTGGACGTTTGGTTCTGAAGTTATAGCGAAATTAAAATATTACGATTTCTGCTGCACGGCCCGTTGCGAAGTAGGCGTTACCAAGGCCCGGTGAGCGTGTCCACAACAGCTGGTGGAACTGGGAGAAGGAATTTTCCCATCTTTAAATTTGGGCACCGATTATGCGGTTACTTTGGATGAGTCTCTAGGACAAATAGTCTATAATTTAGATAGTCTGATAGATGCTATATATCCTGACATCGAAAACTTACATCAAAATGATTTTCGTTGGCTGTGTTGTAGAGCAATATTTTCTCACAGGAATGAAACAGTCAACGAAATAAACAATTTAATTATGCAGAAAGTACCGGGTGAAGTTAAGTGCTATAAATCTATAGACACCGTCATTAACATCGAGGACGCAGTGCACTACCCCCAGGAATTTTTAAATTCTCTGAACCCCGCTGGGCTTCCACCTCATGAACTTTCGTTAAAAGTTGGCACGCCGATAATGCTTCTCAGAAATTTAAGACCCCCCAACATGTGTAATGGCACGAGACTTCTTATAAAGGAGCTAAAAGATAATTTAATAGTTGCGAAGATTATCACCGGCCCTGCAGCTGGTGAATTAGCTCATATACTTACCAAGAATACCCATGATCCCTACTGATTTGCCTATACTCTTCAAAAGGCTCCAATTTCCAGTGAAAAATTTCTTTCGCACTCACGATAAACAAATCCCAGGGCCGAACATTCAAATTAGTAGGAATTGATTTACGAAAAGAATGTTTTACGCATGGTCAACTTTACGTTGCCCTATCACGGGTCGGGGCTCCCGAGCATCAGTATATTTTGTTACCAGAAAATAATATAACGTCAAATGCTCTACAATAATAGCTTAAGTTTTCTATCCTTAAACAACGGTGTGCAACCACTCCGGGACTTAACAACTAACATCCACAGAAAGAAAATCTGTTCAGCCTGCGGCTAGTGACTTCTTCGTCGATGTTAGTGTCGGTGTCTGTGAATTGACCTGGGAATCATTTTGTTTGCTGACCGTGTTTTTCCTGGGTAGGCTTTTTGCAGCGGTAACCGACATCCACGCGGGCGGAGCCGCGGGCGACCGCTAGTAGCAAAATATTCACGCGCCAGCTAAATTGCAGTAAATATAAAAAAAAATACAAAATTCGGGTTACAAGTATTTGTTTTTGTGGTAAGATATCAAAGAACAGTGATCATTTATTTTCGCCGCCAATTGAGCTGATATCATCATGAATACACACATGGAAACACCTATGGTATCTACTTATGTTTTATGAGAATTCTCTCATAAATATATAGGTATATATAGGTATAATAAAACCAAAATCTCCTTTAAGCTTATACAGCGTGTGGCCTGTAATAGGAGCAAAAATATAAATACTTAAATAATTCTACAGAGTATACGTAGTTACAGGTCATAGTTGTCAAAATTGCTATAACTCAGAGATATAGATAGAGATAACTTTTTGTGTTGTTATTGAATAATAACAACACTTGTTATTGAATAATAACAATTATATTTTTACTCCTATTACAGGCCACACGCTGTATAAGCTTAAAGAAGATTTAGGTTTTATTATACCATTCGTTTAATAGAGTAGGTACGAGAGTTTTTTGACGTTTGATTAGTTTCTGAATAATAATAGTACATTATTCAACATGGGGATAAAGTAGTGTCTTACGGCCCGGGCGCCATCTTGAATCTCGAGCGAAATGAAGGGATTCTAAATTTAACTCCCAAGCGAAGCGAGGGAGGCAATAGTTTTATTCCCGAGCGTTAGCGAGGGAAGTAATAGAGAATCCTAAGTGTAGCGAGAGATTTAGGTTTGCCTGGGCCGAAGACACTTTTATCCCTGAGTTGAATACTCTTCTTTTCGCTTCACTTTGCGAGTCAACTTAAAAGCTTTACTTCTAAGTTCATACTAATTTACACTTGAACTCACGCAAAGCACTGTATTAATCAGAAGTTACCAATAATATGTATAAACTATTCAGTTTCGTAAGTTTATTGAACTGAGAGAAACTGCCCGCCCATTCTTTTTCTAAATGGCGTGGTCGACAAATAAAAATGATAATACGTAACAATATCTTTTAAAAATACCTATTTCTTACCATAATTTATGACATTCACAAAGACAAATCATTCATTTTGTTATTGACACACTATTTACACATTTTCAAAACAATGACCACAGATTAGTAAGAGTTTACTTTTTTAATCCACGGGAAAAAGGCAGGCAATGAAATATGGTGTGCAGTGTCGACAGCCAAGTCACTTGTATAATTTACACACTTTTTTCTTTTTTTCGGGGCGTGGCCATCTCGATTTTCGAATTATGACCTCTTTGGTGCAACTTCCCGCACACTGCCGCGTTTAGGAGCTCGCGTTCTAAATTCAAACCACGTTATTACACAACATGGGCCGTAAAGGATTTTCATACAATTTTAAGGCACATAAGCTGAGTTGTGTCATTTTACATCAAAATTATGTGACTTGTAATCGAACATTGCGAGCCAGTCAAGCGAAAAATATTTTATAAAGCTTTTAAAAAATATGAAACAGGAATGTACGAAAATAATACATCAGGAATGACACCATTAAACTGCGTTCCCATAAATTGTAATTTTTCTGAAAAGTTGCTTATACATAATAGATTCAGGAAAACTAAATAAAAAGTAAGTATTTTACCGAAAATAAAACAGTCTGGGACGTTATTAAACGTATCGACAAGTTGGGTAGAGTAAAACCTACAAATAGAAAAGCTTTCAATATTTTTTAAAGCAAGTAACCATCGTTCCTGCCAGCGATTAAAATTTACGATTTTTACTGCCATTCGACACATTTTTTTTCTTTTCAAATGTAATATTAACTGTTTTCCAGTTCTACTCGTTTTTCTGAATAGTTTGGTGACTATTTTGGTTGGATGTGTTCTTTCTATATTGTCATCTTTTTTTAGTAAATTAAATTATTAAAATCCTACAAAGTGATTAAAATGCATTAATTTTGTAACTTTGGCTACTGTTTCTACAGTTAGAATTAATTTCGTAAAAAAACTCATTGTTTATTATTTTTTATGATTACAAAACTTGCTTTTTTTTCCAAATCAGAAAAAAGAAGTCAAAAAAGAGATTTATTTTTGTAAATAGACCCACTTACTCGTCCCAATAAAAACCCTACCACAGCTTCGGGTCAATTGTGTGCTAGTGTTGAGAAGAAGCTTTGCAAAAAACTCAGTCCCTATTGTCAATACCTCTTTTTAAAATATTAAAATGTTTGTGTTCGTATAATCAAATGATTTATTATAACAGAACGGCATTAAATGAGCTTTAATTTGAAACCAATAAGAAAATTCAGATCCAAACCAATCAATAGGTTAATTTCGTATATTTGGTTTTAAATTCAACTCAATACTATCACGCATTTTCGAGAAAATCGGCCTCGAGAGACCAACAGACAACTGGAAAAAAGTGAACCCATGGGTTTAGTTTTTTCCTTTTTTTCGGGAGGAAAGGACACGTTCGTAAATTGCCCCAGAGTCGTTTAATGTTTGATTAAAGAAAAGCATTAAGAGACTTGACTATATCATTTTGCAAAAAATATATTGAATTTTTAATACAATATTGTTAATTTACTTTGCTTTTATCTAGCGGCATATAAATCTACAAAAAAAATAGGACAACTATTGAATACAATTTCCTGTCCCCAACAATTGTTGTTTGGCAGAAAATAGTGGTTTCGAGCACTTATAAGCAAACTGACGACCGCTTAACGAAATGGCATATTGTGTCATACTGTGTCATGTGGCAGTTAGTTAAATAAGTAAGCGCTCGCAATCGCTATTTTAAGAAGGAAGATGACGTTTGCCTCCCATGGGTACTAACCTTTAAACCTACCAACCTCTTCCTAAAACTTGAAAAAAAACTGTGACAAGGAACTTCTTTTCCTAAGTTTTCGTTGGCTATTGTTTGCGTCATCGTAATTTTCACGCGTCACGCACCCTAGCGGGGCAGTTTTCTATGTTTGAGTTTTGGTGGCCTAGATTGCGGGTTTTCGACACAGATGGCGCTATGATCTAGAAAGACTTGTGCAAGAGATTGAACCCACACAATTTATTTCGTTTTATGTGAAAACCCCGCTATTTACGGCTTATATTACTTTATATTATTTTAAAAGGCGAAGAAACGAACCCATAAAATTAGTTTTGGTCTTGACGCATGGATTTTTACTTTTGGGGCAAGCAATGTATGGCGCGCCGACCGCCTCCTTTATTTCCTATAGCAACAGTTTTTTACACTTAGTTCTTGAGGAGATTGTTTTTTAATGGGTAATAAAAACAAAAAAACCAACCAAAGTCATGACCAACGCCGCAGAACACGATATAATGGTGAATGGGCAGAGAATGGAATATGTCGACGAGTATATATACCTGGGCCAGATAGTATCCTTCGAAAACAGGCAGGACAAAGAGATCGGACGACGCATCGAAAACGCCTGGAAGAGCTTCTGGTCCATGAAAGCGTACATGAAGGGTGACCTTCCAATCTCGTTAAAACGCAAACTCGTCGACACTTGCATCCTGCCCGTTCTTACGTATGGAGCGCAGACGTGGTCACTGACCGAAAGTCAAAAATCCAAACTCAAGGTTTGCCAAAGAGCCATGGAAAGGAGCGTGTTGGGTATTAAAAGGATGGATAAGGTCCGTAATACCACGATACGCTCCAGAACTGGCATAGCGGATGTAGGTGAAAAAACGGCAAGGCTAAAGTGGGAGTGGGCGGGACACAATGTAGGATGCACCCGGATAGATGGGCCCAAATCGTCACGCGATGGATACCAGCAGATGGCTATCGCCGCAGGGGCAGACCCAGAAAGCGCTGGTGTGACGATTTGGTTAGTTTTGCTAAGGATTGGGAGTCGTTGGCCATACATAGAGATAGGTGGAAGAGCTTGGGGGAGACCTTTGCCCAGCAGTGGGATGATATAGGTTAAAAAAAAAAAAAAAACTCCGCAAAAACTCTTTCTTTAAGAATACGTATCACATTTTCCTTTTTACTTTTGGTTCACCCACGACAAATCTTTTAAGCTAATCTGCAACGTGGGCATTAGTCGACATGCCTTCGACTCACCGAGGCCTTACTAACCCCTGGTTTCGCGATAAGGTTCGCATATAATCGTATTTTGAACCATGTCAAAGTTTATTTAATGAGGGCTAACGCGAATGAATTCGCTAGGAGGCGCTAGTGTAGCGTGAGGTCTCCGAAATGTCAAATGTCACTGTTTGTGGGTTAGAGGTGCGGGTTTATTTCTATTTAGATTCATGTTTTGAATATTTAGCAAACATTTCCATTTATTATGGCAAATACTAGTTACGGATCAATGAATGACAGTGTTTTAAAAGGGGGAATAAGAAAATAAAATAACGTTAAATCTTTTATAACTTGTGTACTTACTTACTCGTCTTTTTCTAACAAAGCTGGACTGCGACATGCCCGATGTATCGTAATATTAAAATATAATGGCAAACTTGATTTTTTATCTCTCTATCATGACAATTTACACACCATAAAAGCTATTTCCTGGACCTCACGCGACAGCGGCGCCAACTAGTGAGCACGAAAACGGTAGCCTTCATTAGGACTACATGAACAAAAAGTAATAAGCAAACAATTATCAGTTCAAACAGCTGCCAAATTTTGATAGTACAAATACTAGCATTAATAAAACTGTTGTACGAAAGTAAACAATCTACGATAAACATGATGGAAACTATAAATTCTCCGACACGCACCGGCTAATAAAATTGTTTTAGTATGTAAAAATATTTTAAAATCAACAAAAGCTTTTTGAAACCTTGGAAAAATTACGTACACGAAATTTTAAAAGGCGAGGTTGAACTTTGAGAGATAGTCGTGGTAGTTAAGTTTCATCGAGTTACATCGTTTAAAATACGAATAATTATATCTTTTTTGTCATGCATCATGTTGGCCCAAATCGTCACGCGATGGATACCAGCAGATGGCTATCGCCGCAGGGGCAGACCCAGAAAGCGCTGGTGTGACGATTTGGTTAGTTTTGCTAAGGATTGGGAGTCGTTGGCCATACATAGAGATAGGTGGAAGAGCTTGGGGGAGACCTTTGCCCAGCAGTGGGATGATATAGGTTAAAAAAAAAAAAAAACTCCGCAAAAACTCTTTCTTTAAGAATACGTATCACATTTTCCTTTTTACTTTTGGTTCACCCACGACAAATCTTTTAAGCTAATCTGCAACGTGGGCATTAGTCGACATGCCTTCGACTCACCGAGGCCTTACTAACCCCTGGTTTCGCGATAAGGTTCGCATATAATCGTATTTTGAACCATGTCAAAGTTTATTTAATGAGGGCTAACGCGAATGAATTCGCTAGGAGGCGCTAGTGTAGCGTGAGGTCTCCGAAATGTCAAATGTCACTGTTTGTGGGTTAGAGGTGCGGGTTTATTTCTATTTAGATTCATGTTTTGAATATTTAGCAAACATTTCCATTTATTATGGCAAATACTAGTTACGGATCAATGAATGACAGTGTTTTAAAAGGGGGAATAAGAAAATAAAATAACGTTAAATCTTTTATAACTTGTGTACTTACTTACTCGTCTTTTTCTAACAAAGCTGGACTGCGACATGCCCGATGTATCGTAATATTAAAATATAATGGCAAACTTGATTTTTTATCTCTCTATCATGACAATTTACACACCATAAAAGCTATTTCCTGGACCTCACGCGACAGCGGCGCCAACTAGTGAGCACGAAAACGGTAGCCTTCATTAGGACTACATGAACAAAAAGTAATAAGCAAACAATTATCAGTTCAAACAGCTGCCAAATTTTGATAGTACAAATACTAGCATTAATAAAACTGTTGTACGAAAGTAAACAATCTACGATAAACATGATGGAAACTATAAATTCTCCGACACGCACCGGCTAATAAAATTGTTTTAGTATGTAAAAATATTTTAAAATCAACAAAAGCTTTTTGAAACCTTGGAAAAATTACGTACACGAAATTTTAAAAGGCGAGGTTGAACTTTGAGAGATAGTCGTGGTAGTTAAGTTTCATCGAGTTACATCGTTTAAAATACGAATAATTATATCTTTTTTGTCATGCATCATGTTGTTTATCAAATTTTAGCTCATAACTAATGAACCTCGAAGTATTTTCGTAACGAAACCACTTATAACTACGTAACGTATCCCTGGACACTTTTTGCGTGGAGTAAGTAGTACTTGCCTTATATGTATAGTAAAATTTGTCTTGCTTGGCGTATAGTAAATATTAATGTATAAAAATGAATGAACTATTCTTTTTAAAATTAAATCAATGTTAAACGTTGAATCACATAATGTAGTATGTAATTTATTTTTTAATTTAAAATGGATTATTTAGTTAAAAAGGAATGTAAAGATTGTTTACAATACTAGCCAAGCAAATTAAACCGAACTTTAGAAAATAAAATTCCAACTGTTAAGTCCAACCAAATTAAAAATGGAACCAGTGGCCTTAGGCTGCGTTTCCACCAGAGATGTGCGATGGAAATGTGTCGTAAGAGGATGTCTAGCTGTGCTGTGAAAATGTGTGGGTGTTTCCACCAAAGCTGTGCGGTGAAAATGTGTCTACGAGGATGTGTAGCGGAGCTGTGAAAATGCGCATTAATGTGTGGTGCGAGGATGCGTTGCGAAGCTGTGAAATGTGTCAACAGGGGTGCGGTGTATGCGTCTATAATCTCTGATTTTATCTGATTTTTTCGATATCGAATCAAAACTATATATCGATATTCGATATCAGATATTGAAACTATATATTTTCAAAACTATATATTGGCGTATCGATGTGTATTTTTTTGTATCATTGTATCAAAAAAAATATGTTTTTCTGAAACAGTATACAGTTATATCGTATCATAATAATATGATATCATTGTTGTTGTTTTTCTTAAATCTGTTCGGATTATGAACTTATTACTTAATTATATTGAAAACTAGCGGACTTTGTTTCGCCCCGGCCCCGTCCCGCACCAGTCCCGGCCCCGTCGAACGGGATAAATGTATCCTATGTCTTACTGGTTATAAGCTCCTCTTCACCGTTTCGCCCCGGCCCCGTCCCACCCCGGCCCCGGCCCCGTCCCACCCCAGCCCCAGGTCGGTCTCACCCCAGCCCTGGCCCCGTCCCACCCCAACCCCAGCCCCGTCCCACCCCAACCCCAGCCCCGTCCCACCCCAACCCCGGCCCCGTCCCACCCCAACCCAACCCCAGCCCCGTCCCACCCCAGTCCAACGCCGGCCCCGTCCCACCCCAGCCCCAGCCCCATCCCACCCCAGTCCCACCCCCAATTGATCTAATATACGTTTCAATATCTATATACGATTTGAATCGGCCATGCCTAGTGCGGTGTATGCGCAAACCTATTCAACACACATTCCTCGCACACATTCCTCGCACACATTCCTCGCACACATCCCTCGTACACATCCCTCGCACACATCCCTCGTACACATCCCTCGCACACATTCTTCGCTTGTTTTGTATGCGCAAAAACCTAGCTCCGCTGAGCCGTTTCCACCAGAGCTGTGCTGACCGAGGCGAGGTAAATGAAGCGATTCTATTGGTTCTTTACAAACACATTCCTCGCTACGCATCCTCGCACATCTCTGGTGGAAACGCAGCCTTACTCTGGACACAAAATCCGATCCAATGATTATAGCCAACCCTGCAGGAAGCATCAAAAAGCACATTGATAAAACAATATCAACACAAATAACAGAAGGATATTTTAAATTCGGTAATTAAAATTCAATCATGGAATAAAATTGATTGTTTCTGTATCGAAAGCTTCTGATAACGTTCGCGTTCTCGTGTGAAGGCCCATTTACATCAGACGAGCAAATGCTCATTCTATCCCCACTTCATTAAATTCTTTTTTAAACAGACTCAGAGCATTCGTTCGTTGTTCTATTGCGTTCTATAGGATATTCTAAGAACGCTTGCTCGATATTTTGGTGTAAGCGCTTAAATCAAGCTTTCGTTTACAATTAAATAACAAGAAAGAATGTTCTTGTTCTAGCTCTAGTTCTTTTGGTCGTTTGGTCTAAGCCCACCTTAACATACTACCTATATAGATATAGCACGACCACGGTGAATTTCCTTAATTTGTAAATTCTCAAAATTAAATATATTATAATAATACTTCAAGAAATATGTCCAGCATTTAAGATATTAATAATATCGGGAGAACATAGAAAAGTTTGATGACCCCAAAGTTGGTACCACAAATACAGGTCACAATTCATCTAAAATATTATCAGTACTCAATACTATTTCAATGAATAGAAATGTAGGCGGTTTGTAACTATTGATTTTACATCGCAGTCTAGCTTGAGTCTCATAACTTATTGTCAACTTGTTTTTAATTATTACGACTCACGGGTCCTCTGAAATGGTAAACAATTATTACATAACCAAAACGGATTCTTTTCATTTCGATGTTTTCTTTGGTATACTTATCAAATAAGCTGATCCATTTTTTCTGTAATATCAATTTACCTTTGTTAAAGTTATATGTTTTTTAGGGTTCCGTAGCCGAATGGCAAAAAACGGAGCCCTTATAGTTTCGTCAAGTCTGTCTGTCTGTCTGTTTGTCCGTCTTCGTCGTCACTTTATTCGAAAACTATTAGCATTACACAGTTAAAACTTGGTAGGTGATGTATCCTGTTAACTGCTTTACGATTTTCATAGAAAAAATAAAAAATAATAATATTTACAATACATGAAACTAAAACCTAAAAAATTTTTTTTGGTCATACCTATGCGTGTCTATGGATAGTAGGACATATTGCACAATTTCATCAAGCGCAAATATAACTTTGTCTTTCATACAAACACTATTAAAAACAAAGTAATTTTTGCTGTCAAAAAATATTGTGATAAAAATATTACGTTAGGTGGAAGAAAGTGGACCCCGAATCCAGTTTAGGATGGCACAGAACCCTCAGTGCACGGGTCCGACTCGCACTTATCCGGTTTTATTATTCTATTCGTTAGAAAATAACAGCGGGAGAGTTTTGACTCCTGTATACGCTTTCCAAGTAATTAACTCAAATGCATAACAAATGAAAAAATGTTAAATTCACAGCATAATAAAAACAAACTCCGTAAGAAATCCGACACAAAATTTACGTCTATAAAATAATACGACTAGCTCGAGATCTGTTTACTATGAGTTTTACAAAAACGCTTCGATAACCGATATTTTTGTTTGCATGTTCGCTTGTAAATAGTGGGATACGAGTTCCTGGTATCAAATTTGAACGTTAGTACATATTTCAGTGTATAGGCAACACTTACGTATAAACGGTAGTTCGTTCCCCCTTTTTAGGGGGAGGTAGTACGGATATTCCTGAAATTTTTGTAGCATAAAAATTTGATGTAATAAAAATTGAACTTGAAAGCTGATATTTATTGGTGTTATTGAGGGTATATCGAATGAAATGTGACATATTGAAATAAGAAATGTCTGCTAAGCATGCACTGACAGGTTCGCCACACGATTCAGTAAACGTCGAGGTGGGCTTGCGAGGCGAGTCACTGCACAAAATATTTGTATTATTTAATTTTTGTTGTCAGCCTAACTGCACTGGCCGGGCCTAACTTGCTGAGGAGTATATATATTCTTTGCTGAGGCGCCCTGCGATTCCGACGGCGTAGTTGTTGCCTGCATCACACCAAGCATGCTGAACAAGTCCCGGAATACGTGCTGAAGAAAACCAATATCACTCTGCGGATGGTCTAGTTGGAATCTGGTGGCAATATGAATTTTAATTGCTTTGTAATTATAATACCAACCGAAAAGATGTTGACCTTCATGAACAAAGATTTTTGGCCGAGGGGTGTCGTGTGCGACAGTCGTTTGGCAGAAGAGTATCTTGCACACCGTCAAAATTACCTTTACTTTTTGAAATTTTAAACATAAGAAAAGTATTATCGAACAATACTTTCTCACAAAGATTCTCTACAGTGCGGGCGGTCATTTTGTATAGGATATTTAAAATAAGAGAGGTCCCAATATGGATCCCTGGGGCACCCCTATTGTTGAAGGTGCTCCAGAAGACTCAGTTCTATATACACATACTTTTTGCATTCTGCCTAAAAGGTAAGAATTAATTAATTTAATACGTTCAATGAATGATGCCCCGTCATAAAATTTCATGGTTCACACAATCATTGCTGTGATCTATCTAAAGCATTTGACTGTGTGAACCATGCAATTTTAGTACCCAAATCATTATGCATGCCGATTATCATCAAATACATGTAAGAGCAACTCCTGCATCATTATGGCTTCTACCTTTAGTAAAACCAAATTGTTTATTATGCTATATAGCTTATACTTGCTTCAGTTAATGCAGCAGCAGCGAAAGAAACCAAAATTACGCACGGAAAATTTTTGGTTTCTTATGTCATTTTATATGAATACAAAATAACACTGTGTATCATATCGGTAAAAAAGCGTGACGGGGCATCCCTACTTCATCATCGTTCACAAGACGAAGAAATTACAAATATGACATTCAAAAGATCAAGTAGCATACAAATTCAGGGAAATCAAGTTTTGAGCGTTTGCGCTAATTATGTATTTGCCACTCGTCTAGGCGTGCAGTTATTTGAGAAGTTGCTAAGTTTTTTTGATGGCAGATGTAACATTACATTTGTAATGGCTAACTTACTGGACCAAAATATTGTAATAAATACCGAATCTTGAGCGACTGTACTGGTTGCCTAATAATATTCATGGGATTCGCAAATATCATACGCAATAGCCAGGAGTGAGCCTATGCATTGCCAATTTAACGAATACGACCCTGTGTGTACACGTGTATATTTGACGAGACTGTTGTACTGGATATTTTGGTACAAGACTGTTTATACTCTACAATCATCACGCTATACATAAATATACCTACAGAGTGTCCCGTAAGTATAGTGGTTCAACTGAAAACCGTAGATAGATGAGGTCATGAGCTATCAGAATAGGCCAACATGGGTTAAGAAAAGTCTCATGGTTTAAGAGTTATTCAATAATTCATTTTTTTTTTCTTAAAAAAAATACGACTTACGTCACTTTCGTTGTCACCATTATTTTAATATTGCTAAAATTAATGTTTTTCTGAATTATTATATTTTTCGCATAATTGAACTATGTAGCCAAAATATTTTTTATCAATAAGATAGTTAAAACGTTTATGCAGTATTTAAGCATTATCCTATGAAACAGGTTAATAAATTATTCTTTCATATAAAAAAATATCCATTGTAACTAACTGAGTAAGTGTAAAATTGTATAAGTCATTCGTCATTGACCAGGCCACGTCGAAGAACAGTATTTGGCTCCAATTCTCCAATTTCGAGAACGAGTAAAGTTGTCAATAAATTTAGTGAATCAATAGATATATATTTCGACCCACCTGACAAGCTCCGTCGCACTTTGCGAGACCACTTCTTAGAATGTTCTTTTAGAATATTCAATTTCAAATTCATCGTTTGTACGTCAAGTTTATTGTATAAGTACCTGTCTTGTCATTGATATTGGTACTTATAGCTGATATTGTTATGTGCATGGTATATTCCTGTTATTATTTATACATTTTAGTTTTTTTGTTATTTTAGAATTACAAACATGTAATAAATGATACAAAGGTTGGTGGATATTCAATAGACATTAAATTAAATTAAATATAAGTTGTATTTCAGAAACTGCAATTTTTTAGATCTAATTAATTTTGACAATGAATTGCTACCTCAGTAGTACGGACTATTTGGATATGGTTTCACGATAGCTAATAATTAAGTACCTACACTAAATAACCGTGATTACCTTAAGTAGATGTAAGTAAATACTTCAAAGGAAAGTATTAGAATGGATAACACATCTAAGTCATCGCGACTCTATCAATGTACCTAACATCACTGAAGGGTATGATTAATTTTGTAGCGAGCTTATTGGAAGCGCATACTTTGTAAAGAATTTTTTCCGCTTCACTAGCTAGCAACGTTCGATTACATGTCACATAATGTTGAAGTAAAATGACACATCTCATCTCAGGTTGCACCATAATAGTAGATTGTTATACAAGGGGAGAAAGCGACCCATTTCACTCGAGGTATATCTGGCGCTCGAACGTAGTGAGAGCGCCAATAATTCGAGAGTGAAATGGGTGCTTTTACCCGAGTTAAACATACTATTTTTCATTTCGACTGTGAGGAAAGAAATTAAATACTTAGGTGTTTGTAGATGTATTAAATATAAAGTAGGTAGTTCAGCGAGAGATGAAAACTCAAGATTTTGCACAGCATTATATAGTTTACTTACAGTACTAATACATTCAAAAGTACACACGCTTAGAATGAGTAACGATTCGAAATCAATTATTAAAATCCTTGATGAAAATATCGATCGAATCCACAGTTATGTATACGTCCGCCAACACGTAAAAAATTATCGTTATCTAAGAAGGGATGAAGTCGCTTCAATTGATTCGAGATAATTTTATGCTGCGTAATATTTCGAATGTCTGCGGAAAATGTAGACCGTTGCACTTAATATATCAGTCTATTTAGTGCAAAATTATACTCTGGTACGGAAACGTAAGAGTGGGATGAAAGTTTCTCTTTGCTAACCCTAGAGAAGTTTATAAAAACGAAATATGTAGGATGTCACACGTACTAATTTATTGAGAGATGAGAACTTCTCAATAAAATTATTGTCCTCGACAGACTGCAGACACTGCAGCCGACAGCACCGTTGTTGTGAACAAGAAACGTGAACAAGCGTAAAACGATGGCCAGTCCGTGGATTGCCCAGAGAAAGAAGGTAGTGGGAGTGTAGGTAATTTGTCGTGATTACAACTCGTAAGTACTACAGAGTTACGGCTAGCGCGCTTACACTCCTCCTGCTTCTGCTGTTTAATCTCAATTTGATGCGAAATAATCATGTAATAAAGGTCATTGAACTGGTTTCGAATTGCTAACTGTTCATTTCTATCACTTGTTAAAAGACTCTCGTCTTTGATAAGAGATTTCTCTATCTTTGTTTGTAATTTGAGAAATCTTTTTTGAGTTGAATTGACATCTTTAGACCGAGCTGAGAACTGTTGTTCACGAGTTCCGTAGAAACGTAATGTATGTTTTAGTTCGTCTAAAATTATATCATTTTCGAATAGGTCTTGAACCGCCATTCTGAATATGGACGCGTAGCGTCGCTATGAAATATGGGGCCAAGGAAAATACCTAGTGTCAATAAAAACCCGTTAAACAATTACCAATCCGGACCGAACGGATCTAAATATGGTTTGTATGCGGAAAGATTTAACCAAATACCTGCACTAAAATCGAATCGGTCGCTTCGCGCTTTTAATGGCTTGGCAAACACGTCGTTTTCCATAGGTTATGTGGCACTTTTAACGGGTTTTCCACACGCGCACAATCACTCACGCCGAGATATTTATACCTACGTTTTTCACTAACCCCCTTATTCATAATAACTCAAACAGTATATGAACCTATTTTAGCTATTACAATGTTTTGTCATTTTCTGTTAACTGATGACAGCGCCAAGAAAGAATGAGACAAAACAGTGTAAATATCATAATGTCAATTTCAATCTTTAATTTTAACAAATACTATAATTATAATAACTAAGTCAGTAATAATAAATAGATAATAATCAATTCTAATAAAAATTTAGCTTCTAGAAAGTCATTTACATTATAGTAACACTTATCAACTAGGAATCTTATTTATTTGAATTCCTCTGTAATTAGTATTTTATATTCATCAGGGATTTTATTAAAAATTTCAGGTGGCATAGAAACGATTTTTTTTAATAGCAAATATGTTTTAAAATTATCTGACCGCATCCGGAACACCACAATTCGCTCCACAACGCTCTTAACTGATGTCTCGCAGAAAGCTGCCCAACTGAAGTGGGAATGGGCTGGTCATGTCAGCCGCATGCCGGAAGACTTCTGGGCCAAAATTTGTACTCAGTGGACCCCCCTAAATGGAAAACGGCCACGTGGTAGACCCAGAAGACGATGGCGTGACGAGTTAGACATGTTCGACAAAGACTGGAAAATAAATGCCCAAAATCGCGGGGACTGGAGAAAGGGTAGGGAGGCCTTTGCCCTGCAGTGGGACACCACAGGCTCTTAATAATAATAATAATAATAAATATGTTTTCGATCTGCATAGGCAGAGTCTATCACCATTTCGTCGAATGCGTATGACAGTATCGGCACAAAATATATAATAGTACTACGTATCGGATAAACGGGAAAAGCGATGAGGATTACATTTGACAAATAGCTACTTCAAGAATGTATAATGACGGAAGAGTCAAAATTTGTGTCTGACGAATAGGGCTTGCAACTGTCTGTAGTTTGCAGGCTAAACATAACTCTTATGCATCGCATTTGAATCTTAAATGCTTAGTAATTTTTGGTCGAAATCGAATTACCCCAAAATATGACACCATATTAAAGTAAAGATTCAGCTGCAGTGGTTCTTAACCGGTGGTCCGCACTGCGCACTGGTGGTCCCTGGGAGGCATTCCAAGTGGTCCGCGAAACGATCGTAAACGAGTGACGTTTCGTTATGAGATGAGTCGAGTCGACGGCACACAACGAACCGCGCGCGGCTCAAATCCAGGTAGCGGTTCGCGCCGCGACAGAGGCAAGAGACCGAGGCAGTAGACCACGACTAGAGGCCGCGAAGAGAGTTCCAGTCTCTCCTGCATCTACTGTAGGCCGAGACCAAGACCGGAGACCGGGAAAAGTGTTTCAGCCCTTTCACGAACTTTTAGACGTCTATATCGGAGTGTGTCGATGGATGCAGTTGTATTTGGGTCAAGATGGAAAACTAAGTAGTAGAACTTCTATTGTAAGACGGAGATGACGAATTATTTTTTCTAATATTATTATTACAAATGCAAAACTTAAAGAATATTTATAAATATCTGATTAGTTCAATCAACCTTTCACAGTCTTCATCAATGGAAATACTCATTTTAAATCACTAAACACCTGTTTATCAAGCGAGACCGCGACACTACTAGTCAAGGGCAGCGACCGTCTCGCTGTCTTCTGTCTCGCGTCTCGGTCGCTAGTCTCGGTCTCGCTCGCTAACTGATGCGCAAACATTGCATAGCGTCAAGTTATGGTTATGGTCTCCGGTCTTAGTCTCCTGTCGCGGTCTCTTGCCTCTGTCGCGGTCTCTTGCCTCTGTCGCGGCGCGAACCGCTACCTTAAGTGAAACGCGATGCACAAATGCGGCGGAGGAGTCCGCTGTCAAGCGCAGCGAACAGTTGGCAGGCAGCACTGTCTCTCTCTGTCTCGGCCTGTTCCGTTCGGTCTTTGTTTTATTACTTCGTGACATATCAACTTATGAGTACTGTGTGTTCAAAGTTTTGCTCCGAGTTCTTGCTTATTTTCATCTCTAAAGTTCGACAGCAAAAGGCAAATAGCTTTAATGTACAAAGGTTGTTTAGTAAGTAACTTTCCAGTCCAGATTTGAATAGGTTCCTACTTATCAACAATAAGTAAATACATCTTATTTGTTTTGCTAATTGCTATTTACCTCGTACGAGCTTTTTATTTGACACGGAAAATTAAATTAAGCCAAAGTTTGGCATTCGTACGTAACTTCGATGACAATTCAATGTTAAGGTAGGTTAAGGTATCATTGCGCTGATATGATGATGAAAAATTTAAATGGCCAAAGGAAGTCCTAATCTTAAAATATGTTCTTTAAGTTTGTAAAATAAAGTATGACGACGACTATATTCAACTGGGTTTTACTAGTATAGAAATAAATGAGGGAACGAGACCTCAATGTGTTTTGTGCACCTCTTGTTAACCTTCCTATACCCGCGCCAAATTCCGTAACGCCTTTACCCGCGCGCGGTCTCACAGACCGAATATTAGCAGGCCTGCCTCATATACTTTTTCTAAGAAACTCTACATAGATATATCTTGATTTAGACCCAGGACCATCCAATCAACATAATTTGTTGAGCCTCAGTTTGTTGGTTGCAGGCAAGGATGCGGTGAGAACTCATCGATATTTTCGTTTTTTTATTCAGAGTCAGTACAACATACTTCCTCCAGGACGTATTTGATTTGCAATACACCTCAACACATAAAAAATAATGCAAAAAAACACTAAACAAAGGATAATGAAGCAATTTTAAACTTACACCAAATGTGACACCTATACCCGCGTCGGTCTCTCAGACCAAATTTCGCTAAATACCTAAACTGCAGTATATCAGAAACTCACACTGTGCACTACAGTGAAGATAGAAACAAATCCGGCAGCTAGCATAAACCTCAAATCACCAGCATTTCTGAATAAATAAATAATTAAGGAAAACGTGTTTCGTCGGTCTCACAGACCAACGCGCGGGTACAGGAAGGTTAAAGACGCTTTAAAATCGGCGAAGTCGAAACGTCAAAAATGGGTGCAATGGAAGAAACAGAAAAAAAAATTTTTTTTTTCTTGTTTTGGCATGCACGGTTTGTGCGTCAGCCACGGCGATGAATTAAAGGTAAGGAATCGTATACTTTCCTGATCCTATTTTCCAAACAGAAAAAATTACACTGACAACCTAAAATAAAAAGAAAGTGTCATCTTGGTATTATGGCGGGAATATTTTAATTACAGATTAGTAACACGTCTATTAATTATTAAGTAGATTGAATCAAAACATTCAAATTGTATGCTTTTTATATCAACGATTATAATAAACATGTTTTTCAACGTATAGCTAAGCAAAATTGTTTATTATTTTAATAATATGATGTGACTCAATTTTATCTTTGACCCAAGCTTTGATTGCATGCCTTGACTCAAAGCCATGCCAATAAAAGTAAATTATTTTCTACCCAAAGCATGGAAAAGCTATTTTCCACCCGGCTATCTACACAGGAAAGTGCTATTTTCCGAACAGGAGAGATGAAAAACATTATCTGCATCGTTTGAAGTTTCAAAATTGATTGCCAAATCAAAAAAAGCACACACAATCGGGTAGTCTTTGATAAAACCCTGTATGCTTAAAATTGCAGAAGAGCTTTTAAAGCAGGAAGCTCAAAAGAAAAAACGTGAAATACCGCTTTCCAACGACATGGCGTATTCAAAAAATGACAACCGATATTGAAGAGCAAGTTATTGACAAGATTAAAAGAAGTCCTTATTTTGCATTGCAATGCGATGAGTCGACCGACGTTTCGCAATGTTGTCAATTACTTATTTTTATCACATATTTGGAGGACAATAAAACGTGTAAGAAGTAGGTACTGTTCTCTCAAGAACTTGAAACAACGTCGCAGGGTGCAGATGTACTGGTCATAAGTCAATGTACACTTCTGGACACATCTATTGGCCCACCTTGTATTTTCAGTTTCGTTTGGTCCTAGCTAAAATTTTATATTAGGTCGAGCAAAAAGTTTTTTGCAGTTTTGAACCTGGCACATTCACAATTTCATTAAATAGTCTTTTTTTGAATTTCGAACACATAATTTAAAGAAACAAAAGACAATTTGGAGCCTCTTTGTTGATATCAAACAATCGAATACTAAGAAAACTTGGTTTTATTGGTTTACTTGGATTTAATTCTTGAAAAAGTGATTGATATCTTTGGTTTTGCAGCAAACATTACTTATTCTTAACATTAAGGTGAGGTTCTATCAATAATCTATGGATACTTCACCTGAAGTCGCCGCCCAAGCTGTGGCACTTATTCAGGCCGGACACAGCCAAAGAAACGTGAGTGCTCAACTTAATTTAAGTCGATCTGCGGTCCGAAATGTTTATCGGAGGTACCTAGAGACTGGCAGCTTTGTTCGTCGCCAAGGAAGACCACGATCTCGGGTCACAACTGAAAGGTAGGATCGATTCATCGTGACGACCAGCTTGAGGAATCGTCACCTTACCTCCATTGAGATACAAAACCAACTTCGCGACTTCCACGGAGTATCTGTGAGCGCTCAAACTGTTCGGAGAAGGTTAAAAGAACGCGATATTGTACCACACAAGCCAGCTAATGGGCCCAAACTAACGCAAGCCCACCGAACAGCGTGCCTTCATTTCGCACACAATCATTTAAATTGGACACAGCAAGATTGGAGCCGTGTACTCTTTTCTGATGAGTCTAAAATTGTGTTACATGGCAATGATGGAAGGAAGAAGGTCTACCGACGTAAGAGAGAGCGTTTCGCACAATGCTGCTTTGAAGAGAGGGTTGCTTATGGCGGTGGCTCATGGACTGTCTGGGGCGGTATATCCGCGAGCGGCAAAACTCAACTTGAGGTTGTTACAGGACCACGGCTGCCAACATTAAATGCTAAAAGGTACATTCGTGAGTGCTTAGAACCTCACGTGATACCATACGCGGACTATGTGGGCCCAAATTTCCTTTTTATGCATGATAATGCAAGAGCCCATGCGGCCGCCATCGTCAGGGAATATCTTCGGGATGTGAACATAACAGTTATGGACTGGCCAGCCAGAAGCCCAGACATGAACCCCATTGAGCACATGTGGGACGAGCTAAAAAGACGTGTTAGGGCTCGTCAGCCAGTTGCCCAGACGATGCAGGAGTTGAAAACTGCCATAGAAGAGGAATGGGAGATGATCCCTCAAAATTTTATAGAGCGGTTGATAAACTCTATGCCTAATCGTATGAGAGCTGTGGAAGATGCCCATGGAGGCAACAGGCGTTATTAAATTAAACCTTTAATTGATAAAACATGTTTTTTATTCAAAAATCAATTGCCTTTAAAAAGGCGCATATCCGACTTGTTAGGCGTAGCTCCATGTCGTATGGTATTCTGAATTCAAATTTAAAACAACACGATCGAAAAAGATGGTAAAATGTATCAGGTTTAAAACTGCATCAACAGTTTTTGTTCAATCTAGCAATCATATTTCGGTAGGGGCCATCGAAACCTAAACTCTAAGGTGGGCATAGATGAGTCCAGAAGCGTCTCGCACCTCATTCAAGTTTCGGGAGCATTAATATTATAAACTACACCATCTCTGTTTACCAAGTATGTAGAAACATGGACTAATGTTGGAAAGACTTGCAAGAATTTGTACGGACGGTTCTCCTGCTATGCTTGGTTCTCGCTCTAGTCTTGCAGCTTTGTTAAAAACTAACAGTCTTACTACAAATCATCCGTTAAAACTGGTTTTAAGTCATGTTTAGTTAAAAACTGTTTTAAATTTAAAAAGGGTTTAAAACAGTGTTTAACATTTTGTACCACAAATAGGTATTTGGGCAGTGTTTAGCTAAACACCAGTTTTAGATACAAACATTCATTCATTCACTCAGTTCGTTAATTATATTTCCTAGTACGCAGGTTGCATTCAACACACTTCAGGGTAAATGAACATAAGCTTCTTGAAATGATGGCTGAATAGTAACAAAACCCAAATCTTTAAAAAAAAGTTGTAATGACAGAAGAATGAGAAGAATCTGAGGCCTTACTCTGGACACAAAACCCGATCCAATGGTTATGGCCATCCCTGTCACTCATATCAGGCCGTGTATGCGTGAGACAGGGATGGCTATATTCATTGGATCGGGTTTTGTGTCCAGAGTAAGGGGGCTGATTTGTTTTGACTTTTTGACAGGAGTCAAGTCAAGTTGTCAAATGTCAATCTGTCTATTTTTTGAGGTTAAACACAAGATAAAATAGGGGCGAGGGTGTTTAACTAAAACACTGTTTAAAAGAGTGTTTTAGCACCAAAAACTGTAGCCCTACCGCGCAAGTGTCGTCGACTTGAATCGTCGAAAACGATGCCGATGCCGACGCTGTCAAATAATCCGTACCGCGCAAATAATTTAGCGTCGATTTGCCGAGCGTCGAGAACGAGAATGAATGGAAAATAGCCGTCGACTTGCGGTCCGTTCTATGCAGCACATTCAATTTATTACAAAAATGTTGTTGAAGTATTTTTACGATTTTGTTGGTTGAAAGGCACTCCAAGGAAAATTTAATCTGAGTTTACTTGATTTCATAAAAAAAGTCACTGAATTCCGTGGTGTTTAGTGTTTTTTATTCAATTTTCATTACACGCGTGATACGGTAACGGAACGTAAAATTTATTATTCTATTATAATCTGTGTTTGTTGACATGACACTGACAGCCGGTTAAATAGTTTTTTGACGTTTATATTTCGTTTTATATTCTGTGATTTCGTGATAAATATTTGAGGGAATGTAAACATTGTTTTGCACTTTATTACTTACTTACTCAAAATTTGTTAGATAATATCTAACAAATATTATCATAGTGAATTCATTCGTATGTATTTTGTAGATGCCAGCGGCAAGAAAGGTAAGTTTGCTGCAGATGTAGCTCCTCGTGAGCTTCATGGAGAGACAGGAGGAGGTCCTCCTTCCACTGAAGTTTTAACTCCAGTGAAAGAGAGGATTTTTTCCATCATTGGGAGACAGGCAGTGTTGGGGATGAGGTAGTGTGGATCCCATTCGATGTATGTTTTTGTTTTTCTTAGCTTACTTCATAAGCCTTGTATTCATGGTAAACTTTCATAAAGCAACAGATGAAGAACAATAACCAGTCTGAATTGTTAAGGCTCCTGACAGTTTGTGAACGGTCTGATACGAACACTTTGCTTTGCACATAATGCTTTTATTTATCTGCAACTAAGCAGTTTCGTTTTTCTTTGTAAAACTTGCGCTCTGCGACGGAGCGCGGTGCATTGTGTTGCGCCTTAAAAATAGTATCGGTTCCGACATGGACAAGGGCACTGCAGGTTTGTTTTCAGTACCGTTTTTATTTTTCCAGACCCCGCGGAAATTCCGCAGCCGCGCTGGGCATGGGAGGCGAAGCAAAACCGCCTTGCCCTGGACCAGCGCAGGCTCGAGGCTGACGAGTGCAGGATTTCGCTCTTTGAGCGACTGGTGGCGCTACTTGGGCGCTCAGTCGTGGCCCAGGAGAGAAGTGCATCCGCCCAAGAGGATGCAGCAGCTACACTTCTTGAAATAAAAAACCTACTACTAACTATAATAATAACGTTGTAATTTATTTATTACACTTCATGCACAAACAAAAGGTACATATGGCGGACTTAATGCTGAAAGCATTCTCTACCAGTCAACCAGTGGTCTATACAGAGAAAATACAGGCGGCGCGAAGCAATTTACTTACATTCTACAAAAGTTTACATACATTGGGTAGGTATTGAAATTAATAAGTTATTTTTCAATCAATACCTTTACTCAAGAACCTCTAGCCGTAAATCAAAACTACCACGGTGTAGTAGCTTGATGTGCTGTCGCCCGTACCGAACTAAAGCTATTGAAAATGTTTTCCTTAATATAAACAATTGTTTTATTAAAAATGTTTTTCTATCAAACCCAACTCCCAAAATTCCTTCTATAATCATCTTCCAAACACTCTTTAAAGGAGAGGTAACATAGATTAATCAGAATCATAATTTTAAAATGAAGTTTGGTTAGCTAACACTTTTAAAATGTTGTTTATTAAAAAATATCTACCCAATTAGATTACACCAATTACTGAGAAGAATGGGCAAGAAACTCAGCCGAGAATACTTACATCTCAAAGACCATATAAGTCAACATAAATAACATATTTGAACTTAAGTATTTCAGGATAATAATTTACATTTTAAGGACCACATAAGTCCACTTAAATAACAATTAAACTTAAGTATTTTAACTTAATCCTATTTATATTTTAAGTACCATATGAGTCCACATAATATCTCACTGCAAGAACATTCCATAATGTGCCATAATTACCATAATTACCATTAATGGTAGCTCTTTCTGTTGTAGAATGCCTCTTCATGATCGCTTGGTCTTATTATAGCCACATGGTCCCATCTATACAGCCGATGACCCCAGGAAATCCAAACTTCTTATTAAATCTGAAAATAGCTTAGTATTAGGTATTTCAATATTTATTTATTGTAACTTTCTACCATTAATGCAATAGAATCAAAATTAAGTACCTCAGTGCTACAGAGACTCGTTCCGTCTGGGTTCGAGTAAATTTTATATATTTCCTCAAAATGGCAGGAGTCTTGAGAGCCTTTGTTACATCACGCAAGCAATCGGATGTTGATTGTTGGCTCAGGTGAAGAAAGTCATTTTCCCTCACACTACTTTGGTAACTACCGGTAGCATAAAAATTCAATGCAGTCAGTATCTGTAAACATAATTATGTATGAGGTCACAATTGGCCCTATGTCTGGAAGAATCATTGAATATGACACATTTTGCCACCACCAATTGTCCACGTATACATACGTACCTTAATTTCGGGATTTATCCCAGTAGCCTCACAAAATTTGCTTTATATAAGCGAAACCGTCCGATGAAATCGTTGTCGGGAAGCAATATCGGCCGGGCCTGTGTGCGCTCCATCCTTCTGCGTCTGATGTTTATCTTCTTCAGCCACTGTTTCTCCGCAGCCACCATGAGTGCCACCACCCAAGCCATGGTATCGCCGCCTGCCTTCTAAATCACAAAGAAAACAAAACAACAACAGCAAAAACAATTAAGTATTTAAATAAAAAGATAAAGTGTGCTAGAAAGCAGAATAATTAAAAAAAGCAGGCTAAAATTGGAACAATCAAACGTTTTTACAAACAAAATAATCAAATCGACGACTCATGAGATGCCGTATTGAAATGACATTTCAAGTCGACGGTTCGCAAATCGACGTCGATTTGGATTTCTTTGCGCGGTACCATTTACTGTCAAACATAGCGTTTCATTCGTTCTTTTGCCCTATCTTATCTGTGCTTTCACCGTCGACGTCGATTGTTAAACTGACAGCTCGGCTTGGGAAGTTGCGCGGTACGAAATGTGCCGTCGGCTGTCAAATGAAGTCGATGCCGATGCCGACGACACTTGCGCGGTAGGCCTACTGATTTGTGGTAAGGATTTTCTTAAAATCTTGTTAAACAGTGCCTAAAACTTTGTTTAAGTGATTTGTGGTAAGGCTGTTAATATCCATCCGCAATTACGACGCACTGCGTTGTTCATAGACAAGCATTGGCTACCAAAACGCTGCCGGAATGTTTAACTTTGACGATGAAAGCAGCTATATAAAGTAGTTAACTACATTAAAAAGAAAGAGTGCACTTAATACTCGTTTTTTCAAACAATCGTGTTCTGACATGAACTCTGAGCACGAAGCTGTGTTTTTCCACACGGAAGTACGTTGGCTTTCAAAAACATGCTGTCAAGATTGTACGAACTAAGAGAGCAAGATTCTTTAAACTAAAAAGAACCATAAAGAGTTGCTTGAGTAGTTCTGTGAACCCGCATTTCAAATACGATTTGCTTATTCGGTCGACTTTTTTGCGCAAATAAATATATTGAACCTTCAACTGCAAGGGTCCGGAAATTTAAAGATGCAAGGCATAAGTAACATATTTGCGTATGAAGATGAAATCAGGGCGTCTATCGCTAAAATCGAGCTCTGGATCAAAAAAAATACTTTTCAGCGTTTGATACCCCCAAACAAATTATTGACGGACAAAGTTCAAAGATTAAAGTAGAAATACAGAGAAATATAATAATACATTTAAAAAAATTAAAAAGTGAATTTAATCATTATTTTCCTGAATGCGAGGACAAAAGTGTTCAGAACTTGATCAGAAATTCTTTTATTGTCAATGTTTCCAAGGTATCTGATGAAATTCAAGAAGAAGTAATTGAAATGCAACAGCAACTTCAAAGATATATTTGAATCAAGAATTAATCTTGAAGATTTTTGGAGCCAATATGCAATTTCTTTGCCAAAACTTCGAGAAATTTCTATACGTTTACCTGACTTTATTTTTATTCACGTATTTATGCGAGCGGGGATTTTCGGCCCTTTATGATTATTAAAAAAAAATACAGAAATCGGTTGGATGCTACTGCCGACATGCGTTTGGCTTTAAGTAGCACTGAGCAAAGGATTCAGAAGTTAGTAAAGAGTATGTATACTGTCCGTATGTAGCTAGACTTGTCGTCGTCAATAATAAACAATCAATAATCCCATTGTATACCAGTCAAACCAAAAGTTCCTTATTCGTATGTCTGTCAGTCTTTCAGTCCCGTAAAATTAATATTCCTTTCCAAAAGGGATAACATTTCTATGGTCAGTCCAAGTTGCCAGTCAGTCTCTTCACCATGTAGGCTGGACGCCGCTCGGTGGATCCTGTACTATGAAGCGTTTGGCCAATAATCATTTTTCTTAATTGAGGGTAGATGACTATTGTTCTTCGATTTAATAACTTGAAGGTATATTAAATTACTTTTTTGTAAACAAATTTGTATAAGTCGTTTAGTATTGCTTCTGTGATCCGTCAAATATCAGCCTATTTTGTTTTCCTTGTTAATTTATTTCGGATAAACAAATTTTGTTCCGAATTTAAAACGCTATCAGTCTTACTACAAATCATCCGTTAAAACTGGTTTTCAGCCATGTTTAGTTAAAAACTGTTTTAAATTTAAAAAGGGTTTAGAACAGTGTTTAACATTTTGTACCACAAATAGGTATTTGGGCAGTGTTTAGCTCATAGAAAGTAGTATAGTATAGAATGACAAACGCGGATTTTCAGCGTAACCAAAAAGTTACTTTACATGTGTGCGTTCAATAGTGATGTGTATCTTATGGTGGTCCAAGTTTTATCGTGGAGGTTACGATAAATCATGTAAATTGAAACAAAAATAATTAAATTAATGCACTTTTACTTACATAATACTTTTTATTTGATAAACAAGACAACCTCATTTTTGTTAAATTACATATTTATTTATTTATGTATGAAGACTTGCTAGAAGCACTTATACACGTTCCAACATAGACCTTACCAAAGCACAGCTTCGGGCCAGTTGTGTGGGCCAGTGCTGAGAAGAAGCTGTGCAAGAATTACGGTTACCTAAAAAAATCAGTCAAAAAATTTATCGATACTGATGACGTCATCATTTAGTCAAGCCCTAGTGTAAAGAAACGGTTTCTTATTTTACTGAAAATATCTGAATTAATCTATTGGAAACTTTGATATATGGCTGCAAATCACAAAGGAAGTCCTAAATTTACTGTACAATTTGGCATCGGAGTCGATTTCACTCACAAATTTTATAAAATTTGGAATTAAAATTTTTATCAATGATTCATATTTACTGGTGGAAAGTATGATTTTCGGGATTGTATCCTCGGCGCACTTCACAGTCGCTGAAAGCACAAGTCATTTCATCTGAAATTGTTATACAAAACTTAAATTATAATTATATCCATTCATAATTTTTCAAAAATTCCAACGACGGAAACTTGACGTATCCACTAAATCCATTATTTCTTAGAAAACGGTATCGCTGTCATATGGTCTTTCGCTGTCAAATCCTATAGAATTTCATTAAGTAGCACGCTCTTTTTAAAGCGAAGATTTTTTCTTTCTCTATGGTTTAGCTAAACACCAGTTTTAGATACAAACATTCATTCATTCACTCAGTTCATTCATTACATTTCCTAGTACGCAGGTTGCATTCAACCATAGAAAGTAGTATAGTATAGAATGACAAACGCGGATTTTCAGCGTAACCAAAAAGTTACTTTACATGTGTGCGTTCAATAGTGATGTGTATCTTATGGTGGTCCAAGTTTTATCGACGAGGTTACGATAAATCATGTAAATTGAAACAAAAATAATTAAATTAATGCACTTTTAATTACATAATACTTTCTATTTGATAAACAAGACAACCTCATTTTTGTTAAATTACATATTTATTTATTTATGTATGAAGACATTCTAGAAACACTTATACACGTTCCAACATAGACCTTACCACAGCACAGCTTCGGGCCAGTTGTGTGGGCCAGTGCTTAGAAGAAGCTGTGCAAGAATTACGGTTACCTAAAAAAATCAGTCAAAAAATTTATCGATACTGATGACGTCATCATTTAGTCAAGCCCTAGTGTAAAGAAACGGTTTCTTATTTTACTGAAAATACCTGAATTAATCTATTGGAAACTTTGATATATGGCTGCAAATCACAAAGGAAGTCCTAAATTTACTGTACGATTTGGCATCGGAGTCGATTTCACTCACAAATTTTATAAAATTTGGAATTAAATTTTTTATCAATGATTCATATTTACTGCTGGAAATTATGATTTTCGGGATTGTATCCTCGGCGCACTTCACAGTTGCTGAAAGCACAAGTCATTTCATCTGAAATTGTTATACAAAACTTAAATTATAATTATATTCATTCATAATTTTTCAAAAATTCCAACGACGGAAACTTGACGTATCCACTAAATCCATTATTTCTTAGAAAACGGTCTCGCTGTCATATGGTGTTTTGCTGTCAAATCCTATAGAATTTCACTAAGTAGCACGCTCTTTTTAAAGCGAAGATTTTTTTCTTTCTCTATGCATTCAACACACTTCAGGGTAAATGAACAAAAGCTTCTTGAAATGATGGCTGAATAGTAACAAAACCCAAATCTTTAAAAAAAAGTTGTAATGACAGAAGAGAAGAATGAGAAGAATCTGATTTGTTTTGACTTTTTTACTGTAAAGAAAGAGCACGTTTTCAATTCATTTGTAAAAAGTCGTATTTTGTTGCGTATTGACTGATTTGTTTTCAACATGAATCAAAAAAAGAAAGATCGCTCGGATAATAATTGGACAAAAGACGAAAAGGTAAATCAAATGGATAATAATAACTACTACATAGTCGCCTTATGTGGGGTATGGAAACGTGATATGATAGCATTGTAATTGTTTATTTTATTTCAGGATATCCATAAACAGCTTAAAGAAAGTTCGAAAGACGTGGTAGAAACCAGAAACACGGATACCAACACAAACCGTCATAAAGTTGCTGAGTGGAATTTGATTTTACAAAAGTATGTCTAAAATAGTGTCTAATGTGTGTGTTGTTTTGTTTGTTTGTTGATTAAGTCCAATAAATCAATTGTTGTGAAATCAATCATCCATAATATTTTCTATCTATAGGAAACTTAGATTATGTATCCTGTAGATTTGACACATATTTAAAATTGACAAGTTAGAAAGTGATGGCTGTATACAAAAGTACTTAAGAGTGAGAGAGACGCAGATATTGTTTTTTGTCCTTATCACCGTTCATAGGTAATTTCTGCCTGCCACAATATAAAAATAATGGCAGACATTTGACGTCTATGCGAAAAATACAATAAAATTGCAAATTTAAAATAAATTTTGTGCAAGTGAAGTGTTTTGTGGATTACGGAGTGATTGTTTTACTTACTCAACATGGTAAATTGTTGTGTGCTTGGATGTAAAAGCCGTACTGAGCGTAAATATGAAAACATAACATTTCACACGTAAGTAAGCCTCATTTATATTGTTCCTATATGTTTTACCTGCATCGAAGTGCATTAATCTTAAATCCTATAAAAGAAGATACATAATAGTGGAAAAAAGTAGTGAATTATCAATCGAATTGTAAAATATTTTTGTATTATTACCTGACCAAATATAAAAGGTCGTCTATGGCTCAACTCTGTGGGTTATGGCTTTTACGGTAGCCATTTTGTTAGTATTTTAAATTTTGCTGGGTTATCGTTACCTTTAGGGATACCACAATACAAAGGGTAAAAGTTCTCGATTTAAGGGTAATTTACAATCGACTAATTTTTAAAATCGTATATGTATTTTAATTGCTGGAGGAACATTTCATGCGTTGTAGTGATCATTATTATTTGAACTAATTATGATTTGTGTTCATTTATATAGATTTCCAAAAGACGAGACGGTACTAAAGGTTTGGATTGCAGCGACTGGACGGCAAAACTGGCAGTCTACCAAGCACACTCGCATGTGTTCTATCCATTTTAAAACCGAATGCTTTCAGAAAAAGCAACGGATAACTTATTTGGCAAATATTTGAATGTACGCAACAAATTTATGTTGCGTATTTATGTTATTATTTAATAAACTTACATCATTTAACGGCCCATAAAAGTTATTTGTTGACTATTTTATTTAAACTTTATTGCTCTGTAAGTTGTATAATTGGCGGACTTATTCTGTTCTATGACGTTAAAAATCCTATTTCCTTCTTAAACATTTTTTTTGTACACAATTTTTGTTTTATCCCTATGTTAATATTTTTTTGTACAAATAAATAAAGATTTTGACTGTAAAATTAAGTATTTATTGTAATTAAGGTTACTAGTGTATTTATATGGGTGAGGAGTAAATTTTTATGAACATGGCCACCCCAAAATACGTAAGTACTTTATATCTGTCTCATACGGGTGAACGCGGCTGTCAAGTCTATAATATACTTCGTCTAAGATAGGAAAGCACGAATTTGATTTACCGCGAAACGAAAGTCAAGTTGTCAAATGTCAATCTGTCTATTTTTTGAGGTTAAACACAAGATAAAATAGGGGGGAGGGTGTTTAACTAAAACACTGTTTTAAAGAGTGTTTTAGCGCCAAAAACTGATTTGTGGTAAGGATTTTCATAAAATCATGTTAAACAGTGCCTAAAACTTTGTTTGAGTGATTTGTGGTAAGGCTGTATATCTTTAAAAGTAGAAATACGAAGTTAATTTAAAAAATCATGAATGGTGATGAAGGTATGTAGTGTTGTAGTTCGGCAACGCTAACTAGTAATAGTAAGTTTTGTGCTTTCTGTAGAGCAGGTTCAATTTACAGCATTTCGCTTTAAATAAAGCTTAAGAAATTCTGTAGGATATGACAGCGAAAAACCGTTCGATAGCGAGACCATTATTGTAAGACATAAATTTCCGATAAAATGTCTTGCGCAATAAGTGTTTGTGAAGTGCACCGTGGATAATGATCTTGAAAAACACAAGTTTCTAATTGTGTTTTCTTATCGAAACCTTGAGTTTTATGTTTATACATTTTGTGAATAAAATCATCTGCATATATACAAATTTTTGATAAGATAAGATATATTTATTTACTTAAACATGTGTACAGTATATATAGTTTTTACAAACACAGTAGCAGAGATGTACTTTGAACAGCATAATCGAATTCCCTATGCGGTTTTCGGCGTATCTTGTAGTTTCAATTTTGCAGATATTTTCAGTAAATATGAAACACATTATTTACACTAGGGCTTGACTAAGTGCTGTCGTCACGACTGTCGATATAACGTCGATAAATAGTTGTGTTATTACAAAATATATACCTATATAGAGTTAATTGACAAAATTTCATAATTATCAGCCAAAGGACGTATACTGCTAAACATGCGACCGGTTGTGAGCGGTCTGCATCCAGTGCGATCCTGCGATCTTTACTAGGTTGTCTGTCCATCTTGTCGGTGGACGTCTTACGCTGCGCTTTTGGTCGAAGGGTCACCAATCTAGAACTTTTCTGCTCCATCTGGTAATCAGTTCTATGCGCTATGTGCCCTGCCTAATGCCACTTGAGCTTACTGATTCGTGGAATATGTCCGTTACCTTAGTTTTTCTACGTATCTCCTCATTTCTGATTCGATCTCGTAGAGAAACACCGATAAAATATACTCAATATATATTTTGTATTGCTTTTAATCTCAATATTTATTTACATGTTTTATTACAAATCTAACAGAAGACTACTACATCAGTTTCTTACTACGTAGATTATAATAGAATTAGACAAGCACCGAGCTTCCAGACACAATAGAAAATCAATAGACCTATATGGTGTCGTTGGGATTGGACGGATTAAATGATTTCCGAATAGAACACAAATCAGAGGTTAGGAATGTTGATATATAAAAACTGTTATCCAAATATTAATTTTAAAAGAATAATTAATTTAACATAATTATTTATTGTAACTATCGATGAAACTTGTCTCACTTTCGAACATGATTATCTCGCACATATTTCAGAAAGAAGAAAGGAAATACATTTATTCGACTCACAAATACAATACACTGACTCGTAAACACATATACAATAAACAGACACACACACTTATACATCGAATATGAGTCGAAAGGCTCTCAGCATTAATCGTGGCAGCAAGCTGCATGCCACGACACTGATTTTCAGAGGGTGCCTTGTGGGTATAGTAAAACACAAAACAAGAAAAACATAAAAGAAAAAAAATAACAAACACATAACAACAAACAATCCCATTTACGTTTATACGTATTTTTTTTTCAAATTGCATCGCAAGTGCTTTATCAAAAACAGACTGCAAAGCGCTTGCAAGCACCCTCGACAATCGTTCTCCGACAAACAAAGCGAAACGGAACGCACCGGCGAGCGAGTAGTACGCAAGAAGAAAAAAAAATAACGAAATGGCAAACGTCAAACGTCAAGTAATGAAATAAAAAAAAATATTTACGTCCCGTCTAGGGTTGAAAATTACAAGTAAAATACATGTAATTTTCAATCGTACTTTGTATTTTTCAGTAAAATACAGAAACTTTCAATGAGTTCTTAAAATGTATCTTTCGAAAGTTTCGTTTTTTACATGTATTAAACGTTGTATTTTTCGTTGTTTTTTTAGGGACTTGTAGTAATAAAAAAACTTTATGGTTAAACCATCCTCCTTTACATTTTTTTGTATCATGTTTTTGTAAATAAACAAACTTTTCTCCTAATATAAGTATAATAAATAATTATAATAAACCATTATCATTGTTTGTTTTTTTTTCATTTAATGTAAATTATGAAAAAAACATTGATTAATACACGTTTTTACATGTAAATTTGTATTTTTCAAATAGCCTTCAATTTGTATTTTTCCAAAGTTACATGTATTTTACTGGAAAGATTCAAAGTTGCGAAAAAAACATGAGTATCTTTCGTTATTTCATCCCTAGTCCCGTCCGGTCCGACCGCCACGCTCTGTCTTTTTAAAAAAGATTTCGTTATTGCCACGTTATGGAGGACACGTTGACAACGATTAAAATTCACAATGTCAAATTCCATTTTTAGGGTTCCGTAGCCGAATGGCAAAAAACGGAACCCTTATAGTTTCGTCAAGTCTGTCTGTCTGTCTGTCTGACTGTCTGTCTGTCTGTCTGTCTGTCCGTCCGTATGTCACAGCCACTTTATTCAGAAACTATAAGCATCACATAGCTGAAACTTGGTAGGTAGGTGTATTTTGTTTACCGCTTTCCGATTCAGATACAAAAAGTAAGAAAAAATAATATTTAAGGGGGGGCTCCCATACATGAAACTAAAACCTAAAAAATGTTCGTTAGTCTGATTAAAACTCCAGAACGGCTGGGCCGATTGAGCTGATTTTGGTTTTAAAATGTTTGTCGTAGGCCAGGGTAGGTCTAAACGGTGAGCAAATAAGGAAAAATTGCGAGAAAGATAGAGTAAAACGACAATTCCATTTTCCCTTATAAAAGTTGACCACTTACTTTCTGTCAAACATTTGACGGTATTTGTAGTCTCGGTTCCACTCGAATTGAAGAACGCATTAAAACAAGACTTTTGAATCGACAACATAATATCAACTTTGCTCATAACATCATGTATTTAAATTTCAAAATATAAAAATAATGAATGGGTTATGTTTGACGTTGTTTGACATGTTTGACGGGTGCCAATCTTACCAAATTAATGACAGGCAGATATACGCTCTGCAAATACTGCCAACATTGTAATAAGACTCCAGTAGGCCTAACATGCATGACACACTATTACTTTCGATCGACATGACAAAATTAATCGATCAATGCTATTTTATCATATTCCCTAACATGCCAACCACATTGGACAAATTCATCCACAACGATAACGAGATATGTCAATTTCTAACCATTCACTCAATTTAATGTCAGATTTGGCTCAAAATGATCAACTTGACACAATGACAGATTGACTCGATATTGCCCACAGATTAGTAAGAGTATATCTAATATTGCCCAAAGATAATGAATTCAAATTAATAAATATGTTCCACGGGGACTTTCTTTTCAATATTTTTACACTTTATTGTTTTTTGAGAGCCTAGGATAAAATATGGCACGACTCAGTCATATATTTTTGCTCTAAATATGTTTTTTTTTTTGTCGTCGTCGCTAATGGAAAAGGACGATAATTTTACACGGCGAAATGTCAAAATTCGATAAAAATATGTGTGGCATGTTAGGGTTCAATGATAATTTTGTCATATTTCGAATTTTGACAGTACGACATGACTTTCATGGCAGCCATGTTAGCAACTGCGGGTATGTCGATTTTTGACAAACAAACGCGCTAAAATGCCTCAATAAATTTTTATCACGGCGTGCATCCTAGGCCTGCTGGACAGTTATTATTTTTGTTCTGCCGTTCCATCCACTTATTACAAAAGGGACAATGCATTTTAAGGAGTTAAACTATAAGTTCACTATAAGTTCTGTTTTTACATTTGAACAATCTTTTCTTCAAAAGTTAGGTGACAGTGACACTGACAGTATTGCCAGATTACTAAACTACTATTAGGCCGCCCCAACACGAAGTGATACGAAGTTCACCGGGTCATCTATATTAAATAGATATTTTAGAGATAGACATTTGGATCATGGAAATCGGACGGAGGAGGCGAACCTGGTGTGCTGTTAGGAACCAGCTCAGGTTCGATCATTTAAAAAACTTACTTCTTAAAGGACACGGTCGTATCGTGCCCCAGAGTCGTTTTATGTTTGATTAAAGAAAAGCATTAAGAGACTTGACAATATCATTTTTCAAAAAATATATTGAATTTTTAATACAATATTGTTAATTTACTTTGCTTTTATCTAGCGGCATATAAATCTACAAAAAAAATAGGACAACGATTGAATACAATTTCCTGTCCCCAACAATTGTTGTGTTTTGCAGAAAATAGCGGTTTCGAGCACTTATTAGCAAACTGACGACCGCTTAACGAAAAGGCATATTGTGTCATAGAACTGGCAGTTAGTTAAATAAGTAAGCGCTCGCAATCGCTATTTTAAGAAGGAAAATGACGTTTGCCTCCCATAGGTACTAACCTTTAAACCTATTAACCTCTTCCTAAAACTTGAAAAAAAAAAACTGTGACAAGGAACTTCTTTTCATTGGCTATTGTTTGCGTCATCGTAATTTTCACGCGTTACGCACCCTAGCGGGGCAGTTTTCTATGTTTTAGTTTTGGTGGCCTAGATGGCGGTTTTTCGACACAGATGGCGCTATGATCTAGAAAGACCTGTTCTAAATAGTGTGCAAGAGATTGACCCCACACATTTTATTTCGTTTCATGTGAAAACCCCGCTATTTACGGCTTATATTATTTTAAAAGGCGAAGAAACGAACCCATAAAATTAGTTTTGGTCGTGACGCATGGATTTTTACTTTTGGGGCAAGCAATGTATGGCGGGTCGACCGTGTCCTTTGGAAGTGACGAATTTCCGTTTTTATATCAATTTGTGCTTTACTTGAATTTTCTGTAGTTTTGTCATATTAATTCGTTTTGTTCGGCTTAAGTTTTAACTACATTTTACATAAATCTAAGTAAGTGGTACGAAGTTCACCGGGTCATCTAGTGCTATATAATTTAGTAATAAATGGTTATTTATCTCTAGGAGGCTTAGAACTAAGGTTCGGCATGATGAGTAGAGTTTTGTCGAGCCAAAATCGTCATTTAACCCCCTAGGTTTTGTTTTACTACATAGCTCGGGAAACGATTTGCGGGTTCGGCCCCTAGGTCTTAGTTGTGGAGGAATTGTCCACTCATTGTTGTTACTTGTGAAAATTTTGCATTTCAAAAGTCGATCCTGATATTTTTTATACAATTTCATAACGTCCTACCTTACCAGTAGCCTTACACTATTCAGAATCTTAAGGCTAAAGAGCAAAAGGTGTGTATTACGTTAAAATACTGTTCATATCACTATTTGTCATATTTTCCACTGGAATCACTTCATTAATATATTGTTAAATCACAATTTTTAATTTCTGCGTCCCTGCCTGAAAAATCGTATGAGTTTGTTCGACAGGGGACGATAGGTAGTGAAGAAAATGGCATTTTCTGAAAGCCAAAGGTCAATACTATTCAGCTATTCTAATAAGTCCTTGTGTCTAAGTGTTTCTTGCAACATATGTTACTTCAAAGTTTAAAAATTCGGTCAAAATCTTCACGCTTCTTATTCGATTTTTTTTCGGTCTATTAAAATCACACAAACCTAAGTTAAACCACTTTAAATAATTGTTAATACCTTTGACTATAAGCACTATTTTTGTTTTGTTCCAAATCAAAATGGTTTTCACACACGATTCAATTAATTGCGCGCGTAAAATGCTCTGAAAATACAATTAAACAATAAAGTCGACTTGTGTGATGATGACTTTGTTATTTACTTGCTCAACAACCAATTGACGTATGACTCTCTTAATATAGTATTATATGTATGAGGTTTCATTCTTAATATTGTGTATGTTTTTGTTAACTTTCCTCGCATTAAGATTTTTGAATTTTGTACACCTAAAAGTCGGAAATTGATCACCGTGCGTCGCTTTGATGTCTTTTTTCGCAGATGTCGCGAAACAGAAGGCCTACTACGAAAAACGAAAAACGAAATTTTTTGTAGTAGACCTCCAGGACTCATCACATAGCTTGCGACCCTCCGCAACACGATTGCGCCACTCTGTCTGGATCATAAAATAACTATCCCTTTGGAATAGAACGACAAGAGCGAGATGTCAGTAGGAGAAAAATGTGCGATAAAAAGAGACGCGAGATGCGATGTAGCAGAACCGTTTTTGGCGGCTGTCAGTCATTTTAGAGGCCCATGGAGGCTTGCTGAAAATTCTTTCATGTGTTTTTTTTTTAAATTAAAGTGAATATGTGTATATTTTTTAGAAATAGTTACCCTGAAACATGGTGACTTGATCGGTGATTGATTGTTGTTCATTACAGCGAAATAACCCCAACAAATATTCATTTAACAGGTGGATTAGTCCAAATCGAAGCCTCTTAATATACGATTTATATTTACCAACGCGCTTCAAATTTAAAGTACGCAGTTTGATTATTCTATTCTATAAACGTTAATTTACGTAAAAAGTAGTAGTAGTTTTACACTAGGGCTGCACGCCCGATATTTATTTTTATGTCGACTGTTTATCATACAGTAAACTAATATGTTCAACTTAGGAAGGATAGTATAAATTACCTGAACAAAAGGTTATCTCATTTTAAGTTACAAATGTTACGTACTTAAGTTAGTTACTGTCATCTAAAACAAGTTTCGTTTGACTTCTCTTCCGATAGGAATATTAATTTTATCGTCTGGATTTATCTCTTTTGCCAGAGAGAAGAGATCAAGGTTTTAAGCAGTCATGTCTAAGCGCACAAATATATGGTTACAATACAAGACAAGTGGTACGGTAACTACTACGACGAACGTGTCTGGGTTATACAAAAAGCTAAAAAAAGCTATGCCAAGAAAAAAATATTTCACAAATACGACCTGGGGCCCTATTTTTGAATCACTCGCTTGGATATGGCGAGTGATCTTCGTTCGAAAACGAGTTTTTTTCTATGACTTTTAATTCATCTTCGAACGAAAATCATACGCCATATCCAAGCGAGTGATTTAAAAATAGAGCTTCAGATTGCGTATTCCTTGAAATTTCAATCTATACTAATATTATAAAGCTGAAGAGTTTGTTTGTTTGTTAGTTTGTTTGTTTGTTTGAACGCGCTAATCTCCGAAACTACTGGTTTGAATTGAATAATTCTTTTTGTGTTGGATAGTCCAGTTATCGAGGAAGGCTATAGGCTATATAACATCACGCTACGACCAATAGGAGCAAAGATATAGTGGTAAATGTGTAAAAAACGGGAGAAAGAAGTCACTATTCCACGCGGACGAAGTCGCGTGCAAAAGCTAGTTTAAAATACGACACCGTTTGTATACATTGATGACAAGTGGCGTAATTTCATGTGGCACGAGATTTGTTCGTGGTGTCAATTCCATACGCTAGCAAATAGTAGTTCAATGGCTGCAAATATATTCGCGTTGACGTAAGTAGCTCAGCAATTCAGCATGGTGTGAGGTAAAGTGTGACTAATTAATACATTTCCTTTCATCTTTCTAGTGCTAATGCTTTTTGGGACAGATTTGCCGTTAGGCATTAACTGTAAACATTAGATCGAAAACGACTTTCAATAACAACTGACCAAAGTATGAATATTATCAGGTATCATCTATCACTACGTAACAAGCTGACAAGGTCAATGTGCATTTAGTCAGATTTATTCACTAGTGGTCAAGGACCGGATCTTTTCCACAACTTCATATCAGTAAAAGTTCCCGACCCGTGAATCTGAAACTTAACTCTTAAAAAATGAGTTTACGTAATATCTCTAGGAACACACACTCTACGAAGGAAGTAAATATAACAAAAATAAAAATATTTGTAACAATTGTATGTGTAAGGGTTGCAAGCCATAGGTGAAAAATACTCTTAAATTTAAATAGATACTATGCACAACAACGTATTTGATAATTCTTTAGGTTTTATGCTTTGGTCATCTCGAATAGTAGACACTAAATATAAATAGTAAAAAAAGAATTCGCATAAAAAAAACTACAACGACAAAATAAAGTAGGTCGTACAGTCACACTAAGTAAGAACACAGAAGCAAGTAAACTAACTGGTGTTCTGCAAACAATCACAATAAAAAACTAGGTTACGATGTCGAAGAGTGTGCGAGATATAATTAAAATTTACTTTAGTAAGCACCATTTTAATTTGCAATTTCTATTTATTTAATTAGCTATCTACGCCAGCGCCAAATGGGTAGAAGGCCTGATTAAAATAACTCTAAAACTTCCGTATTTGATATTTCACCGTAAAATAGAAAATACCGTAAGATTATTATCTCTCCCGCGATATTGTAAACCGTTGATAGATTGTGAACCGTAACATATAAATGTTAACAATTTAACGCATACTTACATACATGTTCGGTAAATTATAATACATATATCGAAATAAAACCGTGACCTTGTGAAATGGCATGCGAGGGAACGCACCTTGAGCGAGTTCACCTGATTGGTTGAACTACATATGCCCCGCGCCCCCATTTTTATCGTAATTTATTGTTGCCGAAAGTAAATAAACAGTGTAAAAAATAACTTCGAATTATTCATATAGAAGTGTGTGCGAGGGTAAATAAATCTGTGATTAACCAAAGTACTTCCAAGATCATAGAACGGCCTTCTGTAAGTCCGACCAATCAGGGGCAGCCTTCGGACAGTGTCCGCGCGATAAATTGCAATTTAACGATTTCACTTCGATAGATTATAAACTTTACGGTACACAATCAATCGACAGTTTACAATATCGAGAGAGAGATTATAATCTTACGTTATTTACAATTTTACGGTGACAGATACACAGCTTGTCTAGATTAAAAGGAACACAGCAGAAACAGAATTACCTGAAGTATGTTTGACGTAGCTACATACATACATCAGTTATTTTTTTAACATAAGTACATTGCATGCCATACATTGATATTCTTTTGAAGTCTTAGGGCAAACGTCATTTATAATTGATCTTTATGATAAGGATATCTAGTGACGTTTTTATAAGACCAAACCTATTGAAACAATTTATTGCCATCATTGAATTTAGGAGGAGCATATAAGGAAAGCTTTCGACTTTCTATCGCAACAAACTGACTAACTAACACAGACTGCCTAACTAGTGCAAAAAGTATAGCCCTATTCAGCAGTCCGTAGAATAAAGTCCCAGGAGGGTAGTAAAAAATAATCTACATTCAAAAATGGAATCCCCTCGCCACCAGCGACCATTTATTCTGTGGTGAATAACAATAATAACTAAACAATAAATGATTGATTGATTGATTGAATGTTACTTGTGTTTTCAAAACTATAGCACGGATTCGAATATTTGTTTGACTAACAGGCTGACTGATTCACTCTGCGAGTTTGTACTTTTTATGTTATTCATAAATATAGGAGTACGTCCAGCAATGAGAATGACTCATAATATGGGGTTTGTGTATCAATTCTCAGTACTTATTACTACAAATATTTAATACCCGTTCGAACTTTTCTGGCACCTAATTAACAACGGAATCTGTTTGTATTACGGTTCATGGAAGCGCAGGAAGGGGGATTTCATTTATGACGTGGGGAATTTTAAATTAAAACATAATATAATATTTTATATTTTTGAGATACATGATTTTATAGAGAATAACACATCATACAGATGAGAAAGCACTGGATGGGGAATATGTCAAAGATCGCGACAATACAGCTGGCGTGCTTGTAAGTAGGTATACTTGACCACAGAAAGACTAAGAAGGTCTATTAAGAACTGTAAAAATGAGGAAAGCTAAATATAAACTGACCTTGAGATAGCACCATCCGCAGCGGGTGTACTCCGCTGTATACTTTGTCGGGAATCCAGCCACCAGGCTCTCGACAATCTTCTGTGCCCAGTTGCGCCTGTCAGCTGCACTGGCGCAGCTAAAGAGCACCTTTCTCGGCGAGCGACCCGACGCGACCATCAGCTCGAAACAGTACGAGTTGCTGGTCGAACTGGGGACAATTTTTTTTTTGTAAATCAAGCAGCTGGCGTTTGACAGTTTACAAACGAGCGATAATAGTCTAGTTTTCACTAACTGATCACAATATTCTTAGTGTCAGTGATTAATTAATTATGGTTTGTAGATATCAAAAAACGAATAAAGGAAACGGTCGACCCGCCATACATTGCTTGCCCCAAAAGTAAAAATCCATGCGTCACGACCAAAACTAATTTTATGGGTTCGTTTCTTCGCCTTTTAAAATAATATAAAGTTATATTTGCCGTAAATAGCGGGGTTTTCACATAAAACGAAATAAAATGTGTGGGGTCAATCTCTTGCACACTATTTCTAGATCATAGCGCCATCTGTGTCGAAAAACCAACATCTAGGCCACCAAAACTAAAACATAGAAAACTGCCCCGCTAGGGTGCGTAACGCGTGAAAATTACGATGACGCAAACAATAGCCAACGAAAAGAAGTTCCTTGTCACAGTTTTTTTTTTCAAGTTTTAGGAAGAGGTTGGTTGGTTTAAAGGTTAGTACCTATGGGAGGCAAACGTCATCTTCCTTCTTAAAATAGCGATTGCGAGCGCTTACTTATTTAACTAACTGCCAGTTATATGACACTGTATGACACAATATGCCATTTCGTTAAGCGGTCGCCAGTTTGCTTATAAGTGCTCGAAACCGCTATTTTCTGCCAAACACAACAATTGTTGGGGACAGGAAATTGTGTTCAATCGTTGTCCTATTTTTTTTGTAGATTTATATGCCGCTAGATAAAAGCAAAGTAAATTCACAATATTGTATTAAAAATTCAATATATTTTTTGCAAAATGATATAGTCAAGTCTCTTAATGCTTTTCTTTAAACAAACATTGAACGACTCTGGGGCAATTTACGATCGTGTTCTTTATGAATTTAAATTAAGATTATTTTTATTTTAAATAAATAAGCTTGTCAAAACACACATTTGTTTTTGCAGTCATAGACAACTCTTCAAAATATTTTGCTTTCAAAAAGACTTTCGAACATACATATTGTGACGTCATTTAGTACGCGCATGTGTCGGACAGAAACAGAAACTCGTATAACTCTAAAAACCACTTTTTAGGGTTCCGTAGACGAATGGCAAAAACGGAACCCTTTTAGTTTCGTTAAGTCTGTCTGTCCGTCCGTATGTCACAGCCACTTTATTCTAAAACTATTAGCATCACACAGCTAAAACTTAGGAGGTAGGTGTATCTTATTTACCGCTTACCGATTCAGACACAAAAAGTTAACAAAATGACATTTAAGGCGAAACTAAAACCTAAAAAAAATAATACTTAAACCCATGCATGTGAGGTGTCTATGGATAGGTCTTTTATAATGGCATTGAGATTTTTAAAACCATTTTTTAAAAAATCTAACGTTTGAGATATAGACGCTTCTAAAGTGCTTAATGGGCGTCCCCCTCCCCCATCTAACTTTTGAACTAAGAAAGGGAAAAAAATAAAAAAATAAGTGGTGTAGATCTCATCAAAAACTTTCAACGAAAATGAGTTTGAATGAGTTCGAACCAGTTGTTTTTGAGATATTGCACATTTTCATCAACCGCAAATATAACTATGTCTTTCATACAAACACTATAAAAAACAAAGTTATTTTTGCCGTCAATAAATACTGTGATATTTTCGCTAGGTGGAAGTAAGTGGACCCCGATATCAGTTAAGGGTGGCACGGAGCCCTCAGTGCGCGGCTCCGACTCGCACTTAGCCGGTTTTAAAGCAAAAGCGTAAAACTGATAGCTGTGTTATATGCACACATATTATGTACAGTGGCCAGCACATCAGTCAGACTATACATTTTTGTTGAATAATAGCACAGATATTATAATACTAGTACAGATACCTCATCTCATACAAGAAAACGGTTCCGCCGTATCGGGCTAATATCTGCGGGCTAAATTTAAGTATTGAGAGGGCTATGTAAAAGGCCGTAATTAGCGCTACGTAGACTGATGGACTTCACGGAATAAAGCATGTCGATTGCTCGCAGTTAGTTCATGTGTTCAGCACGTCAATAAATGGCGCTACGTAGACTGGATTCACGGAAAAAGCATGTCGATTGCTCGCAACTAGTCTACGTGTTTACTTTCTCAATAGATGGCGCTAAACTCATTGCTGTAGTGGCTGTAACACTAAAATAGGGTTAAAATAATGTAACTAAAATACAAAGGTAAATTTCGCTACTATTCTTAATGACACTATAGCGCAGCGGATTAGTAAGACGGCCTCGGATTTATAAAATGCGGTTCGAATCCCAGTACTGTATGTACTATTTTTATGTTGTTTTTGTTTTTATCAGTGTTTTGAACTTTTTTCTCTTTTCTTTTCAACAAAATCCAGATATTATAAAATAATATGTGACAAGATGTCCTACAACTAATACAATAAACAATTTGAAAAGATTTATATTTTTAAAACAGTAATTTGTTGTGTGTATCAATAAATATAAATAAATGAAAAAATGAAAACGCGTTTCGTCATCATGTAAAAGTCATCTCTCTCTCAGTAGTTCAGTTTTAGTCCCCATTATGAGAGAGTAAAGAGTACGGATAGATTGGTGAGTTTAGTAGGTACTGCAAGAGCAAGACAGAGCGAGGCTCTTGCACGACTCGGCCGGCTCGCGTGACCTCTCGAGGAGCCCACGCTAGTCTCACGCCGCGCGCCGAATTATTATTTCGACAGTGCAAGCAGAAATGTTATTAAACGTCAATGTAATTTATGTATTGTTTAATGTATTGATATTTGAGTTGATTTTCACATTCATGCATGCAATTTTGACTCATGTTTCATGTTCATGTTTGTTATTAAGCCGGCGTTACCTATGTAGGAAATCAGTTTTCTTTGGAATAATTTCTAATTAAAAAAAATGATTTTATTCTTCATTCTAGTAGACAGCTAAAATCTTATTGTTCCGCCCGGCAGCTACAGATTAGCAAGAGTCGGCGGCTAAACCGGTGTGTGGCCGGTGTGGATATGGCGCAACAAATTGTACTTAATTCCATTGTTTTCATTAAGTTAATGGTGTTGTCAATTATATATATACGCTCGCAGCTTTGCAAAATGCCGAGGGAAAATGTCAACTCGTTCAATTTTCGACGTAAGTTATAGTTTTAGGGTAACCATGATTTAACATCATTTACGTCAAAACCAGACTTGTTTTCAGCAATCAGAAATAAAGTCTGATTTGCGCATAGGATGAATTAGAACCAATAAAGATATTAAATAAGATTAAATTATCCGTTTTGGTTTTCATAAAGTTCACGCCATTTGGCATTCTCTACCAGTCATACCTTTGGGCTAAGCAGAAATGATTGTGGACGGTGCGACAAAGAAATGAAATTAATTATTATCATTTCAATTGTGTTCTAAGACATAGCAATAAGACAGGTATTTGGTTTCAGAAATTCGATAACATAACCGATAGATAGAGCTAATAAAAATAACCGTTGAGATTTAACTCTTTTTACGACATTTAAAAATTTAGTTTTAAGTCATAACAATAAGACAGGTTTTTGGTTGCAGTAATTCGATATTATAACAGATAGACGATAACTAATAAAAATAACACTTTTCATGACATTTAAAATTGAGTTATAAGTCAGTGCAGTAAGACAGATTTTTGGTTGCAATAATTCGTTAACATATCAGCCCCCTTGTCACACGCATACACGGCCTGGTATGAGTGACAGGGATGGCTATAACCATTGGATCGGATTTTGTGTCCAGAGTAAGGCTTCAGATCGACGATAAGTAATAAAAATAACACTTTTCTGTTCGCAGTACCAGTAAAATAGCATTACAGTCCAGCAAGACTAATATTATAATAACGTCAAAATTAACATGTTATTTATTAGTAACAAATGTGTTATATTATGTTGGTGAATTCAAGCCGTTATTCCCACTCCTACTCATTAAGTCATTTATTGTTTCCCAAATATTTTGTTGATTTTTGTAACTTAATAATATAACAACGAACAAACTGGATAAAAAATATGATATGTTAATGATTTCGATGCTTAGATAAATAAAACTTCATAATTCAAAAAATAAACGTAAAATTTGCAACATTTTCAACTAATAGTTTAACGTTTGAGATATAGACGCTTCCAAAGTGGTGAAGTGGGCGTCCCGCCCCCCCTTCTAACCTTTGAACTAAGAAAGTAAAATTTTTGAAAAATATACATATGATTTAGATCTCAACAAAAACTTTCAACAAAAATTGGTGTGAATGAGATCGAACCAGTAGTTTTTGAGATATTGCACAGTTTTATCAACCGCAAATATAACTTTGTCTTCCATACAAACACTAAGAAAAACTAAGTTATCATAAATGTGATGTTTTCGTTAGGTGAAAGTAAGTAGATCCCGAATTTAGTGAAGGGTGTCATTGTGTACGGCATATATCTAGAAATCGTCGATTAGATAAAATATTTTATAATGGCAGATTTAAAGTATAGTTAATAGGTACTACGATGGAGTAAAAAAATATTACTATTTATTTCATGCATAATAAATATTCTATTTTTACAAATATATTAAAAAGAGGCTTGTGTTGATCATGGTGGAAGAGTAATTAATAGAACTGTAGACACGACAAATTTTTTTTAAAACTATTAACTTTTAATTAGTGGCCGGAAAAACGAAGGGCAGACGAAATACTATTATTGGGTGCCCTTTATAAAAAACCTCAGTCTTATTAGTCTAAAATAAAATACAGCAAAGCTAGGTCACCCAGGTACCTACTAAGTAGATAAACAAACATGTTTATATTTTTAAAACTAACTAAATGAAAAATAATCTCATTGTGGCATTATATTACTAACGACCGATTTGGCGCAGTGGTTAAGAAATTGGCTACTGCGCCAGAGGTCGCGGGTTCGATCCCCGCACATTACAAACATTTGTGTGCATGAACATGTCTGTTTGTAGTGGTCTGGGTGTTTTTCTATGTATAATATGTATGTATTTACAAAAAAAGTATTTAAGTATGTTTATAACCGTTGTCTGGTTACCATAGTACAAGCTTTGCTTAGTTTGGGACCAGATGGCGCTGTGTGAAATGTCCAAGGATATTTATTTATTTATTTATTACTGCTGATAACCGCAACTATTTCATTTCCAACACCTATGGGTTGGCTGGAAGAGGGATTTTTAGGGATAAGCCCACCTTTGTTCACATTGTGACTTCTTGTATTTTCTGTACATCTTTCAAGTGCTATAAAGAAAGAATATAATTTTATAATCATCATTTAACATCATCATCGTCATTATCAGCCAAAAGACGTCAACTGCTTAACATAGGCCTCCCGACATTATGATAATCAGCATAACAATAAGACACGTGTGCCAAAAACCAGAACTTATTTCTTCAACATGCCACGGCATAATAATATAAGCGGCAATAGAAATGTAAATCAAAAGTGGCGGCATTTTATGAAATGCCGCAACATTTCATGTAGGTACAATTGAAACGCAGTATGCATAATACCGATTTTTTTTTAAATTCTTTCTTTTGTGTGCCACGGCTGAGCAAAACAAAATGGCGTCAAGTAGCGACCGCGTGATAATAGTCACTTGAAAGACGTTTGCTACAGTGAATTACAAAAAAATGAGATTCTCAAACGAGAACAATAGATAATCTCTGTAGAAAGTCCATTTTTTTAAGGTTATGCACCTCTTTCAATGCTATTGGGCCCATCAAATCTGGTATCTGGATGACGCTTGGAAGTGTGACAGAGTAATTGCTATTGGTAATCTGAAAACATTCATAACATTGAGTGATTTTAATGTTTCATTATGATTATATTATGATACTAAAATAGAAAGAAGAGGTGCTCGCTCGTAGCGCAGTGGTGGCAGCGCTTTGGTATTAATACCGATGTTAAGCAACTTACGCCGCGGTCAGTGTTTGAATGATACGTTAGTTTTTCTTTGCTTGTCGAATATTGTAAACAATCTTGTCATTTCTTTTTAACGAAATCATTATTTTAACACAACAATCACAACCTGCACTAGGTAATTTATCGTTGAACACTTGAGATCTTTTTAAATCAAATAGTTAATGAATGTTACTTTTTTTACTGATTTCGTTAACAGAATTAATTCCTTAAAAGAAAAAAAAAATGTTTACAACATTCGACAAGCAATAAATAAAATAAAAAATAAATATTTTTTATTTTATTTTTGGCTTTATTTCAGGCATCACACACCCATATTAAAATGACAAATAAAATAAATAAATGACAGTAAGACCAAAAAAAAAAGCAATTTAAGTATAGTTAAAAACAATAAAATGATAAAATATAATATTACACAATAATTAGATATTTTTAGAATTAAAAGTTGGTCATTTCCTATTCGCGCTCCGGTGGACCGTTAGCCAATGCGAAATAAATTTATTTCTATAGAGGTCGTTATTGACTACTACTATAAAAAACGGAATATACATATTTTATGAAATCTTCAGCACTAAGGGACATCTTAGTGTAGAAGCACATGTTTAATAAGTTAATCTTTGTTTTTATCATTGTCATTTATTTCTGAAATAAAATCCTATTTGTCCTACCAAACTGTTAGTCATGGTCACCCTAAATCTTCATCATTGACAACAAAACCAACGTCGTGGTGATGATGACGATTAAACAGTTATTATTATCAATCAATGTGATCATTATCATTGTGCAATAACCATTGACATTTTGTAAACTGAAAACGTTTAAAAACAGTCGACGCCAATTATGAAATCTGTGGAATTATTTTGCCTGCGACATAAAATAAACGAACAGACAACAAAGTTTCGGCGAAAACCGGAAAGTGCTAGAATTGTGTTTGGTTATTTATGTTCATGTGATGATGATGTTCAGAAATCTTAGAATGTTATAAAACTATTTAAATATTTTACCTATATCCTATTGTTTTAATAAACCAACCAATGTTTAATTTAAACGCTCACTGGTGCGGTTATCAACATTATTTTGTTTACTCCACCGCCAGTGGCCTATCGATGCCTGCCTGAGCTTTTAGCGAAATCAAAATAAATTGCATAACCTAATTCGTACTTGCTTAGTTTTTAAAGTTGCTTTATAATCAATGGACAAAATGCGCCATCTATTACCACCTCATAAATATGCCGCAAAGTTTTATCATATACCGACAGAGGGCTCTCTATGTCGTTTAAGCGTGCTTTTATGTGTGCTTTTATGCTATTTACAACATTTTTACTTTTTGATAAAAAATTGGGTAGTATAAAGTTTTATCTGTTTTAAACGGATAAAAATATTGATTTACATATTTTTTGGATATTATCTTCATGTATTTTAGGTTTTTAATCCAAATTAATAAACCGTATCACCGATGGTCAGACAGGTAGCGCCACCTATCGAGAAAATTTACAAGCCATAAAACCTATGTTCCGAATGAGACCCCGTGATAATAGTCTTTATTCCAGCATAAGATACCGCAGTGTTTAGCTTGAAGTGCTGTCGCTGTCGTCTGTACGTACGTCTGCCTAGATAATAATAATAATAATAAACATAGTTAATTGCACACCATAAACAATAAATAATTCAGGCAAACATCTTAAATAATAAGAGTACAGTTTAGGTGGTCTTATTGCTTGAAACAAATTCTTCCAGTCAACCTTGAGGTAAGGAACAGCATAAATAATGAAAAAAGTGGTACATTATTTGTATGTAACCTAGTTCTATTTGCTTTTATTTCTCAAATACACATGACTTTCATCATAAAAGGATAAAGTAGGACTTTAATAAAATATACTTTCTAGCAGATTTCTAGAGGTTTCTAAACTAGTTAGTATAACCTATTTATATTTTATTGAGTAGGCAAGTTATAAATTTTGTGTCTGCGAGGTTGATAAAATATTAAACATATTTATGTAGGTGGGTCACACTAAAATCACCATAACACTGAGTTAATTCCTGTAATAATATTTTATCATAATATTTTATAAATTTATTATCTTACCTGGATGAGAGTGGTAGCACAATTTGTAGAGAATACACACTGTCTAATGTGTATGCTTCTTTCATAATACCATTTGTAGAATCAGAGTAGCAGATCAACTTCTGGTCAGACAGAACACAATAGCGGCTCTGAGAGTTTTTAAATAGATCTTCACCCATGGCCGACACTATCCTAGTCAGTGTTCCACAAAAATAGGGTATGGTGGATGAGTTCAGAGGTGGTCGCTCAACAATTTCCACTTTTTGAGGTGTTGGCTTTGTTGCTTTATGCAAAACATTGTCCAACTTCAACATGTGTGAAAACTTCTGCATCATAGAACTGGACTTGACTTCATCTGTAGTTGACTTGGTATCAGATCCATCATCGAACCAAACCGTATTATTTTCTTTAGCAGTAGACACTGTTGGCTGTATATCAGTTGTCAGCAAACTATCGAAACGCTCTGGTGGTGTTGGTGGATTAAAATACTCTGAGTCTCGGTAATTATACTCATCATCAACAACATCAGAACTTATAATTGAGCCATAAGTATCACCAATTAAAAAGGATTCCAATAATATGAGCTCATTGCTTATTCCTGCATAGTTTTTTCCTGTGGTACTGCAAGTGTTCAATGGATCAAATTCATATATTGTACTTTTACTAGGCCTTTCTATGTTGACAGGCGGGGATGGTTCTGGTGTTGGATTTGGTTTAGAAAAATTAGGCAAGGTCCAGTTTTCATACAGGGAGTTTTGCCTCATCATGTCCATTGCACTTTCTCTTTTTTTCCTCCGCTCTGGCACTTCTGGAGTGGACATTGTGCTGACTATACTGTTTGCTCGGGACGGTCGTGGTGTATCATATGTCATTTGCTCGCTTAAATTCAAGCTTGAAGTATTAACTTCAGATTCCCTACCATCATATGAGAAGTCGCTTACAGTATCTGTATTTGAATCCGAGTTAGTAGAGAACAAAGACAAGTCATCCATGTGTGATGCATTTAACTGCAATGAAGGCGAATCATTGTTCTGGGTGGCCTCTGTGTGAAACCGTTTCTGTTCTAACAACGGTGAGTGGAACTGTATGTTATCAAAGAGGCTCACATCAACAACAGGCATGGACACACATCTTTGTGAATCATCATCAAAGCTGTCATTCTTTTTTTGTCTTCTCAATTTAACACCAGCAGATCTTGTGCCTTCAATGACAGATTTTGTGACTGAATCACGGATCGCTTTGGATGTTGTTAAGGTCTTTTCTAGGGTGCCCTTAGCAAATTTGGAGCCGTCTTGAATTGATCTTTCTATTTTCTCGTTTGCACTTTTCGCTGAGCTGGAGACTTTTTGAGCGACATCCTCAGACAATTGTTTCGATACTGAGCTGATGGAGCGTAGAATATCAGTGGCAGACACTCTGTCGTTGTTTGCAGGAACTTTGGTGCGCGGGAGTGGCACTGGTCGTTTTTCCTGATCGTTTTGGTCAAGGAATGCGCTCCTCGGCTTCGGGACCGGTGGCGTATCCATCACTAATTAGCTTAATCACTTCAAAAACACTTCTATTTAAGATAACATTGTTTTCTGCTAAGAAATCACTACACAAACAAAAATGGGAAGCATGACTCACAGTCACTGCGACTAACTATGTTTGACCTAATTAATAAAATAGCGTTATGAGCGGTGAGTCCGCCACATATAATAAGCACACTTAAAAATTCATTTCACTACTTTAAAACAATTAACTAAATACTTTTTAACACAAATAAAAAGCGTTTCGACAAGAAACACTGGCCAAGCGAGCGACGACGACCGACGACGTATTATGACAGTTTGAGTTTTTAATAATTGTGACAATGTCACTCTTGTTGTCAGCATCGGACACAAAGTATTTAGCCAACTAATAAAATAAAATTTTACAGGACGGTAAAATTATAAAATATAAAACGATTGATGTTTTTGAACGTTACGAATATGATTTCATGAAAAATAATTATTAATAAGCATTTTCTATGGTACACTGATAAAACTTTGTACTTACTCAAAGGATAAATAATGGTGGATGAAAAATCATGAGTGAGTACCTATGCCTGATTTGTTGGCAATAGTGTTGATAAGCATGAATTATGAAGACTTAATAAATGGTAATGCAGCAGCCAGGCATATAAGTAGGTAACTTATTTATTGTTCCGTATGACAACCAACAATATGCCCAATGCCCATCGATAGGGATGGAACGTATTTACCATACCAGGTTTACATACCTAGTATTTGCTTAAAAGTACGCATACCAGGTTTTTTATCTAACCTATATCATCCCACTGCTGGGCAAAGGTCTCCCCCAATTCTTTCCATACGTCTCTGTTAGCGGTCAACGACTCCCAATCTCTCTTGAAGCTGGACAGATCGTCACTCCACCTCTTTCTAGGTCTACCCCTTCGTCGGTAGTCGTCTGGTGGTATCCATCGCGTGACGATTTGGGCCCATCTATTCGGGTGCATTCTACACACATGCCCCGCCCACTCCCATTTAAGCTTTGCTGTCTTTTCGCCTACATGTGCTATGCCAGTTCTAGAGCGAATTGTGGTATTCCGGATCTTATCGATCCTTTTAATACCCAATGATCACGTTTGCGCTCCGTAAGTAAGTACGGGAAGGATGCAGTGACGACGTGTCGACGAGTCTGCGTTTGAGTTGCATACCAGGTACCCACGGGCTCAAAATACTTCCAAGACCATGAAAGTATTTTACTTAGCCTCGAGCGGCGCCCGCTTCCCCGTAATACTTGCAAAAAACCGTAGTTATGAAATTAAACCTTACGCTCATGAAAAAGAGGTCAAAAATTGCTAGATATAAAAGAAATGCAACGTTTAAAAGTATTTTTCTTACGAACACAATTTTGCGCCTAATGCGTATCGAAATAGAGATGCATTTTCTATGAAATACTTTCAACGTATTTTAGTAGACACTAGGCAGCCGCGGCGCGCCGCCACTATTATATATTCTGAGGCGCCGCGGTACCAGGGCGCCCGATATAAACTCGACAGCTCAAACGAAAAGTAATTAACACACGGGATTTAATGCAACGACACTCATTTATAAGGTAAACATCGTATTTACCTTCCCGTCGTTTCGACTCGGTTACACGAGTCATGGTCCCGGGGTGACTGAAGCAGCTCGGCGTCGTTTGCTGGTGCGCGATAAAATATGTTCATCTACCCGCACTCTTTCAATATTTGTTGCACTGGTACAGTCAGCTCTGCAAAACACACTAAGTATCTGGGTTTCTTGTGGACGGCACAAAATTAACCCCTGTGTTCATTATTTTAGTACAAAATGCAACAAAGTTTTAAATCATATATCAAACGAAAAGTATTTCCATAAGAAGTGTTTTGTTTTCTAATTTGTCCAGTGTGTAAGTTACAAATGTGTTAGGTATTTACCTTCCAACCAGATTATCACACGATAAATAAATGATGCACGTAAAGTATTTCGCTACGGAAACGCGATTACGCGTTAGTGTTCCTTATTTCAATGTAGATAAGGTTCGGATTTATACGTTTTAAAAAAATACTTGCAAGTATTTCCGGTTTTGAGCCCTGGTGCTGATTTATGAACGTACTTTTAAGCCCTGGTACTTGAATTAGCAAGTACGACCCATGCCTACATCGAAGACGAGGCAATAGTTTACACCATAATGATGAAAATAATGATGAAAATGATGATTGATCAGATCATGAGTAAAAAATAAGAAGTATTATTTTACTTATATTATTAGAGAAAGAATTAATAAAGAAACCTTTTTTTTGGTACACATCAAATTACATACATAATAGAAAAACAAAAATAAAAAAACATCAGAAGAAGTTAACTTACAAATAAAGCTTACAATACAAAACAAAATAGTAAAATTACGATGTTTAACTTGTTTGGTTGGTTGATTTGATATAATCTCATAACTATACTTACCTACTGGTCCGATTTCAATAAATTTTAAAGATATCTTATTTATTGAGGATGATTTTTGCTATAAAACATCACACTATGGCATTAATAGGAACGGAATAAAATCAACTCGCAAGGACCACGTTACGGGGGTTTCGTATCGTACATCATATTATCATAAATGTAATGTCATCATAAGTTGAAACTAGCCTATTTAAAATAGCCATTCTGTCAATTGATTAATTTGATTATCTTTTTGTGCATAACATGCACAGCACACACATGCAGGATTTGTCATTCGTTGAGTTAATTTTCGATCTGTTTTGAACACTTTTTAGGGTTCCGTAGCCAAATGGCAAAAAACGGAACCTTTATAGTTTCGTCAAGTGTGGCTGTCTGTCTGTCTGTCCTTCCGTATGTCACAGCCACTTTATTCTGAAACTATAAGCATCACACCATTGAAACTTGGTAGGTAGGTGTATCTTGTTCACCGCTTTCCGATTCAGATACTAAAAATAAAATAAAAATGTTATTGGGTATAATGTAATTTCCCATACATGAAACTAAAACCTAAAAAAAATGTTTACCCAAACCTGTAAGTGTGGGGTGTCTATGGATAGGTCTTTCACAATGACATTGAGGTTCCTAAAATCATTTCTTATAAAAGTCTAACGTTTGAGATATAGACGCTTCCAAAGTGGTAAAATGGGCGTCCCCCCCATCTAACTTCTGAACTAGGAAGTGAAAATTTTGAAAAAAATACGTTATGAAGACTTCAGCAAAAACTTTCAACGAAATTTAGTTTGAACGAGATCGAACTAGTAGTTTTTGAGATATAGTACATTTTTATCAACCGCAAATATAACTTTGTCTTTCATACAATCACTATGAAAAACAAAGTTATTGTTGCGGTCAAAAAATATTGTGATATTTTCGCTAAGTGGAAGTAAGTGGACCCCGAATTCCGTTTAAGGGTGGTACGGAACCCTCAGTGCGTGGGTCCGACTCGCGCTTGGCCGGTTTTTCATACAAAGACTATTTTTTTGCTTGAAATGCAACGTTCCTACTAGCACGGTCACGTATGCTACGGAATAGTAGGCAGAAATCTTATACACTTTCTTATACAGCTTATAATTTGAAAACCTGTCATTTTATCAAAGTTGAATATTTACGATTTTGTGTGTTTTGATCAGTGAGTTGTTACTACTACGTATAGAGAAGCTATGCCAAGCAAAAAAAATGTGTCGCAAAAACGACTACAAGATTGTGACGTTTTCTTTGAAAATTTGAATTTCGAATGATTTGTACTACGAGTTGATGACCGGGCCATCAATTTAGGGAGCACAAAATTTGTTCGTGATGTCAGTTCCATACGCTAGTAATAGTAGTTCAATGGTTTTGATGGTCATTAAAATAGCCATACTGAAAGGAGATGTTTACAAAAATAACAAAACCTTGTACGGTTTCTCTAAAAATACGGGTAAATAGACACATTAGATGTTTCTTATTTTTATTCACAATTTTTAGGTAATTTGAATAGTAAAATAAAAAACCCTGGCATCTCCTTCTGTCTTTACTTACTCCAAAAACATGTCGAAACTTGCAAATAAAGGTAATATTTCAATGTCAAATGTCATTTTGCTTTCCGCATTTGATCTTTTTTAATCTGTTGAAACCATAAAATTAATATTCCTATCGGAATAGAAGAACAAGTAAAAGCTGTCAAACAAAACTGATTTTGGATGACAAAAACTAATTTTAGTAAGTTAAATTAGTAACTTAAAATGAGATAACCTTTCGTCCAGGTGATTTATACCTATCTTCCTAGGTTAAATATATTAGTTTACCGCATGATAAACAGTCGACACAAAATAAGGAACATGCAGCCTTAGTGTAAAATAAAAAAATCTTTTTTTTGCACAAAATATTTGTAAACATGCATTAAATGTTATTTTGTATTTACTTTTTACATCACGTTAACATTTATAGAAAAGAATGTAAACTTCGTACTTTAAATTAAAACCGGATTGGCAAATATAAATCGTTAATTGAGAGGCTTCGATTTGGAGTAATTTACCTCTTAAATGAGAAGTTTTAAGGGTTATTTTGATTTAATGAGCAATAATTTATCCTACTGACATCTCGCTTTTGTCGTTCTATTCCGAAAGGGATAATAATTCTATGGTTGAAAGCTGATTTGCTCACAGGTAGAAGTAGGAATAACTGCTAGAATTCGCCAACATAATAAAACACTTTGTTACTAATTAATAATATGTTAATTTTGACGTTATGATAATATTTGTCTTTCTGGACTGTTATGCTATTTTAATAGTACTGCAAACAGAAAACTGTCTTATTGCTATGACTTGAAACTCAGTTTCAAATGTCATGGGAAGTGTTATTTTTATTAGTAATCGTCGATCTGTTATAATAAACCTGTCTTATTGCTATGGCTTAAAACTCAATTTTGAATGTCGTAAAAAGTGATAAATCACAACTGTTATTTTTATTAGCTATCTATCGGTTATGTTATCGAATTACTGCAACCAGATACCTGTCTTATTGCCATGTCATACAACACAATTTTGAATATCGGTAGAAATATTATAATACTTTTGCACAGAATATATATTTCAAAATTATGTTGTTTCTAAAGGAAGGAAAATTATCATATAATTTTCGTTCAGAAATATCTTGTTTGTTCATTAGAACCAAAATAATGCAACGGCCGTACTTGCGACGTAATTATTTGCAAAAAAGTAGAATTTGATAACATTACTAGATGTGTTATGGACTAAATTAATTTAACACAATATTTGATAAAAAATATGTACTTATTATATTCATTATTCCGTTATAAAATAATAATCATCCACTCCTACTCACAGGTATTATTTGACAGATTTAATAGGCATCATGAAATATTGCTAGATTTTATTAGTTTATGTTACAAATTACCTAAAAATTGAATATTTTACGAACGAAAATCATTCTAAAAATGATTAAGCTTATACATAAGCAATTTTTTAGTGTCATGTACAAAGTGTTGGCATTTTCCCCATTACAAACGAAAACATTTCCTTTGGTTAAGATATATTTTCTTCTAAACACACACAAACGTTCGCCATTCTGATATTTGGTTAAGATATCTTTTGTTCAAAACCAGTTTAGTTACCAGCGGTTGATGTGTAGGTATGTGATGTGATGTGACACATCAACCGCTAGTAACGAAATTTTACCATCATTACTATCGATGAGGGAATTACCAACAGATTCCTCCACGATCATCTTTCCTTGCGAATGTTTCCTTGAAGTTATTTTTGCTTCCAACAGTAATGTTATCTGCAAATCGAACACTAACGCGCACTGTGGAACCATAACATATATGTTTTACTTGAGAGTTACATTCGATTTATGTGTAATGTAATTAAAGTGTTTAAGCAAATGCTTATTTCATCCTTGGCTAAACCTCAGGCCAAAAATGCGACTTTCTCCAGATAAGGAAGATTGTTTCAGGTACAGAAGACAGTTTCCTTGAACAAAACCAACTATATCAGCATCCAAAACACCTAGATTGTTCACAAATGAAAATGACACCATATGGGTACGTTGCACGCACAATCTATTTTAAGACCAGCCGCCTGTGTCCTTCAAGTTTCATCAGTGGACTGCAGCACGCAGGTGCAATAGTGTCCTTCGCAGCAGATCGATATGCTACAGCGCGGAAGCCTCATCGGCTCCCGTTGACGTCAAAACCTGTTGCGATGGGAGGCTCCAGAAGCAAGGGGAGGGGCGCGCGGGGACCGCCCAGTTTACGCCCCTACTACCGACATTGACCCCAATGCCCCAGAATGGCAAATGTCAGGACATCCGAGTTTGACCTGGCATTGACCTGACCCACACGTGCAAATCCCGGAATGTATACGAGGCCAGGATATCTAGCCGAGGTAAAAACTGGGTGCACGCATGTAAACCTTTACCACAGTACATGTGAAAGCTGCAACAGTACCTATATTAACTCCAACCTAGTAAAACTCTCTGAGTGCTTACAGCAAGTGTCAACTACGGATAATATCACTCGACCGACACGAATTTCGTCTTTGATAGGAGAGAAGATACAAGATTTCAAAAGCTTTATCGACTTTCAAAAATGCCAAGACCATCTACAGTTTGTATAAAAGTAGTTTTAAATATATGTCATTGAGCGGACTTCATTAAAGGAAATGGTCGCGTCGCCCTAAATTGTTTGCCCCAAAAGTAAAAATCCATGCGTCACGACCAAAACTAAATTTGTGGGTTCGTTTCTTCTCTTTATAAAATAATATAAAGTAATAAATAGCGGGGTTTCCACATAAGTCGAAATAAAATGTGTGGGGTCAATCTCTTGCACACTATCTAGAACAGGTAGGTACAGAGCGCCATCTGTGTGGTCTAAATGTAATATTTTCAAAAAATCTTGGCCACCAAATGTAACATGGAAAAGCTTCGCACCTAACATTGGTTGATTTTTGTTACGGCGCTATCCTAACAATAATTTGTCACCACATTTTATTAGGACCGATAAATAAAATAATATTTTTATTAGGTAATACTAACTAAAAGTTTAGCCCACTAGAGGTCAAATGAAAAGTACCGAGAGAGTTTTGAAAATATTTATATTTTCATGTTAAAAATAAAAGTAGGTAAAGTAACATACGATCAATGAAAAAATATAGTTCCGTAAATTTTTGGGTACAGGAAATTGTAATCAATTGTTATCTTATTTTTTGTAGTTTGTAGTTTTTCCCGCTAAATAAAAGCCAACTAAATTAATAATATTGTATTAAAAATTCAATATATTTTTTCGAAAAGGATATATTATATAGTCAACTCTCTAATTGCATTTCTCTAATCAAACATAAAACGACTCTGGGGCAGCTTACGACCGTTTCCTCTCAGTGTGATTTCATAGTAATAGATTTTTTAGTAATTTAGAAAATAATCCAATATCCAATTATTAAAGAGCCGATGATCTTCAAACGGTCAGGTCATGGTTACCTTACCATATACTTTCAATATCATTGAAGTAACAGGGTAGGAACCTAATTTCGATTCGATAAGAACCTAGAAAAGAGCTATCTTGAAATGGCTGAACAGATTATACCGTATAAAACAGTTTTATACCGAGTGTAAAACACTCGGTATAAAATTATCTATGACACAAAAAAAAACGAAAATCTGTTAATCTACGATTACCACAGATACAAAGCAGCCCGAGCTGTCTTATCTACCTCTAGTTTCAAAATCAAGTCACGAGGGTAAAATCCTGTAAATAAAACTGAATCTGTAACGGTTCGTGTTGGGTGCCTGCGCGCCGCGGCGTCGATTAGCAAAATAATCATAGAAATAGGATAGCGAAGCGAGATTGCTTTGTCTATGAAAATAATATTTATTAAATTGAACCTCAAACTGTTTTTTATAACGACAACATTACATTATAAATAACATAGAAGGCCTAGAACGAGGTAACGTATCTACTTTATTTACTCATATTTTCCATACAAAATGCAATCGAATGTGAGAAGAAAAAAACTCGTACTGGACTAGGCCTTTGAGGGATACAGACGATTGACTGATAGCTATTTCACGTAGAAAGGGTAGATTTTTGTACATACTGGAATATTTGACGGCGCGTTTAGTGTATTGGGTAGCGCTCCTGACTATTACGCCGGTCGTCGCGGGTTCGAATCCCGCAAGGGGAAAACGTTTGTGTGATGAGCACGAACATTTGTATATTTGTCATGGATGTTATATTATGTACTTAGGTATTTATGGGAGACGCCTCCGTCATAATCGTTGTCTGGTACTTCGTAACACCTTCGTAATACAGGAAGAAAGTTCCTTACCACGAAAATTCCATACCAACCTCACACAAAATATCGGACATGCAGCCCTAGTGTAAAACGAAAAATTATTTCTGTAGACAAATATTCGTAGATATGCATTACCAGTTATTCTTAACTTTTTAGGTAAATTAACGTTTATAGAATAGAATAATCAAACTGCGTACTTTAAATTTGAAGCGCGTTGGTAATCATTTGGACTCATCTACCTGTTAAATGAATACTTGTTGGGGTTTTTTGATGGAATTAATAACAATCAATCACCGATCAAGTCAGCATGTTTAAGGATTTAACTATTTCTTCAAAGTAAACACAATCTTACTCGAATTTACAAAAAATACATGAAAGAAATTTTCAGCGAGTCTCCATGGGCCTCTAAACTGACTTAAAGGACAGCCGCCAAAAACGGTTCTGCTCATAGAACTATTATTATTAATTTTATGGTTCTGCTACATCGCATCTCGCATCTTTTTTATCACACAGTTTGCTGCTAGAGACATCTCACTCTTGTCGTTCTATTACAAAGGGCTAATCATTTTATGTATGTTTGAAAATAAAAATAATGTCAATGGCCATCCATATTTTTGTGACAAAGGCGTATTTTCAACAATAGTGATAAATGGAATGTGGCATCGATTTTAGTTACGATAAGTTATGTAACAGCATTGAAGAAAACGTAACTTTTATTTACCAAATATTTAATTAGTGTATCATTTTAAATTTATATATTTTATTTCATAACCGTTTTTAGGCATATCAACATTCCTAACCTCTGATTATATAAAACTAGGTGACGACTATTTATTTAATTATATTTTTTTCTCTAGAATCCTTTAATCTACTATAGAGATCTATACGCAATAAGAAACTGATATTAGTCTCTCTAGTTAGATTTGTAATGAAAACATGGAAAATATTGAGGTCAAAAGTATATAAAGCATGGAGATTTTTTTATATCGAATAAATAGAATAAGTGTTATACCTACGTAGAACGTTCACAAAATTAAACTATTTTTGTCAATTACACAAAATACTTTTATTAACACAATTATCGATGTTAAAGATCGTCGTGGTCGTGACGACAACACTTGTCAAGCACTGTGTAAACAATGTATTTCATCCATATTTTACTGAAAATATCTGCATATGATAATTGAAACTACAAAATACGCCGAAAACCGCAAAGAGAATTCGCTTAAGCTGTTGGGAAATGTGTGTTTGCAGATGATTTTATTTACAAAATGTATAAAATAGTCAAAGGAATTTCGTCAACGGTCACAGGCAAACTTCACAAACACATATTGAACAAGCCATTTTATCAGAAACTTGTATAATTTATTTTATTTTTATTTACTTAATAAGGTATATCAACAGTATACGTACACAGCACTTACATAGATTAAGACACAGTTTAGTTCTAGTACATTACACTAATTATAGTCATACACAGCATTCGCCATAACATAAAAACAGTGTTAGGGTCAAGGGTCACAATACAAGAAAAAGGTCTAAACGAAATTTAAAAAATACAAAAATGTTAAAAATTACCTACGAGAATAAAGTGCAAACAAAACAAACTCATTCTCTATCGTCTCCCTGATACGATAAAATTAGTCACTAAAATATCTAAGTTGTAGTTTTTTTTTCAGCTCGTTATAATTATAAGGTCACCTCGTTAATAAGTGATATAAGGCCGATTATTAAAAAACAACATTGGTTCTCTCAATCAGCTCGACATTTCTGGTAAAGAAATCCCACAGTCCAGATCACATTCCATCGTAAAGACTATAGAAGCCAAAGTTTTTGAGGGCGATTTGAGGGGGGCCGTACTGATGTCGGACGACGCAGTGGCACCGTTCAGCACTGAAATCATAGCATGCCTCGAATCCAAGCAGAAATACTAGGTGACCGGACGGAGCCCTCCTCCGTCCGGTCACCTAGTTTTTCCGCCGGCGCCTGACCGATCAGTATCAGCGGGTCAGTTTAAGCCAACGACGAACGAAGTGCAACTGGCACTCAGTACGTTTTACAACGGCTCTGCCGGCGGTCTCAATGGCATCCGTCCAGCTCACCTTAAAGAATTGACGTCGAGCTCAGCCGGTGACAATGGCCTTAAACTCCTCGAGTGCTTTACCAACCTCTGTAATTTCCTTCTTGCAGCTCAGTTGAACCCCACCGTATGCCCTTTCTTATACGGAGCTTCGCTCAGCGCCTTAACTAAAAAGGACGGAGGGGTGAGGCCGATCGCAGTAGGCAGCACGTACAGACGTTTGGCGGCTAAACTCGCGTGTGGGGCGGTGAAGGATCAAATGAGAGCATACTTACGGCCACATCAACTTGGATTCGGGACGCGTCTGGGCTGCGAAGCAGCAATCCATGCAACCCGCGCATTTTCGAAGATCCCGCTAACAATGAATGCGTTATTATTAAACTAGACGTAAAAAACGCGTTCAACACAGTCGAAAGAGACGTTCTACTGAGCGAGACAAAGGAGTTGATGCCCTTTCTCTACCCTTTTCTCCATCAGGTCTACTCATCTCCATCCAACCTGTTCTACACAAAGTCAATTATACTATCTCAAGTTGGTGCCCAGCAGGGGGATCCACTTGGTCCTCTGCTTTTCAGTATCGCCATTCATAAGATTGTTCAGGATCTGAAGTCCCCTTTGAACGTATGGTACCTGGACGACGGTACCCTAGGAGGAAGGCCCGGGATAGTAGAGCAAGAAGTTGCTTGATGGGGGCTCTTTGCGGGTGCCGTTGCACTACACCTGGGTTGCGATGTTTGTGAACCACATGTTTGCATTTGCGGCACTATGGTCGAGAGTAACGGTCATCACGCGCTGAGTTGCTGCCGGAGTACGGGAAGGTTCCCTGACTAGCATAGCTAGCGTGAGCTCATTTGTTAAAACTTCTTATCAACCGATATAATATTTATTGTCTTATAAATAAGGCAAGTTTCAATATTAACTAAACGACTCTTCATCGTTGCGCATCATAAATCAATATCAATGGAATACAATAAATAAACCATAAAAGTAAATAGTAAACATGCTGTAAAAATTTCCATCGAAAACACTAATTAATTAATCCCCCAAGGGCGCTCACCGTGGACTTTTCCAGAATAAATAAAATAACAATGCCTTTCTAATTGTAGGTGAGTCCTCCTACGTAGATTCGAATGCCGCTGTTGGTTGCGACACACGCTGTTGCGATTTTTTTCCATAGCCTTACAGGTTCGAAAGCTTATTGGATTCGAATGATGTATTCGCAAAAGATGCTGATTCGAAAATCTTTTTCACTGTCTCATGCGCTTCAATGCTTTTAATCCTTTTTCATCATGTTTTACACATCAAAAACATATGATGGAGTAAACATCAAAATCGGTCGAGTAGTTTTTGAGCTATGGCTTATAATTATAAATTATAATATACAGGCCTAAAATAAAGAAAAGAAATTTACCGCCTTAAAAAAACTGATTATTCAGGCGTCGGTGTTAAGTACAGCAGCAGTCTAGGCACATCAAGCACCGATTGCAAAAAAAAAACTAAATAAAGTCAGTTTTTTTTCACGAATCGAATTTGTGAGCAATCTTGACATTCCTTTTTAGCGAAAATATTCCTTTTATAACGAGATAAACACAAAACTTTCAACATAGGTACCAGGCATAGCTAATGGGTTCCCTACGTGTGTCCGGATCACGTTACTGCGAAAATTGTTACCTCGATGACTTTACACCGCCGCCTCGACACTGCGACATCTTGTTTTTCCCATAAAATTACTTTTCCTTTGGAATAGAACGACAAGAGCGAGATATCACTAGCAGAAAACTGTGTGATAAAATGAGATGCAAGATGCGATGTAGCAGAACCGTTTTTGACGGCTGTCAGTCAGTTTAGAGCCCCATGGAGACTCGCCGAAAATTTCTTTCATGTGATTTTTTATAAATTCGAGTGAAATACTGTTTATTTTTTAGAAATAGTTTTCCTGAAACATGGTGACTGGATCGGTGATTGATTGTAGTTCATAACAGCGAAATAACACCTACAAAAATCCATTTACCAGGTGATTAGACCAAATCGAAGCCTCTTAATATACAATTTATATTTACCAATGCGCTTCAAATTTTAAGTACGCAGTTTAATTATTCTATTCTATAAACGTTAATTTACGTAAAAAGTACAAACAGAACACAGGTAATGCATATCTACGAATATTTGTCTAAAGAAATATTTTTTGTTTTATACTAGGGCTACGTAACCTAGAGTAAAATAATATGTTTAATCTAGGAAGATAGGTATAAATCACCTGGACCAAAGGTAATCTCATTTTAAGTTACTAGTTTTACTTACTAAAGTTAGTTACAGCCATCAAAAATCGGTTTCGTTTGACAGCTTTTGGTTGTCCTTCTCTTCCGATAGGAATATTAATTTTATAGTTTTTCCGAAGTATTTTTACACCGGAGCTTTTTGTGCGTGTAACGTTACTGCGAAAATGTTTGTCCGAATACTGTTTGCTCGGTTGTATGGTTATCCGATAATTTTGTATGGTTATCCGATAATTTCGTACCGATTATAAATATAAATATGCGCCAGACAACACACCAATTGTCTGGTTTCGTGGTAAGGAATTAGCTTCCTTGTGTTACGAAGTACCAGACAACGATTATGACGGGGGCGTCTCCCATAAATACTTAAATACATATAACATCCATGACTTAAGTACAAATGTTCGTGCTCATCACACAAACATTTGCCCCTTGCGGGATTCGAACCCGCGACGGCCGGCGTAATAGTCAGGAGCGCTAACCAATACACCAAACGCGTCGTCAAATTATATAATTATATATTATATGTATTGACTTGATTATTTTTGATAAGTCAAGTTTGTTAACACGTTCCAGGACAGTGAACGCCTACAGGCGTGAAAACAATAAAACATCGTTTGTGTCTAGAATAGTCATTATAATATAATTAATACTTTTTATTCGCATATCATTATTCCATGTTATCGAACTCAACCCGGACAATCGGAAGAAACTTTTCATTTTGGCCATACATTGACAGACGGCGTTTTGCACAGACGCTGCGTTTGTGTGCGTGCTATAAGGGTTGACAAAGTCTGTGACTGTTACACCAGTCATAGATATTTTCACTAAATAAACAGATACCTAAACAACGTAATTTACTTTAATTCATTAAACAACGTAACGAGTAAAAATTTTCGTAATGTCATATTCACGTGGTATCGTGGAGAAATAAATAGATAGTATCTACCTTAGCAACACCTGATTTCGCTGATCACATAAATATTACAATTATAATTTCCTAACTACACAATTCTAAAGAATGTTACCTTTACCAAACGTTTTTAAAGTTTTTCACTGTAACTGAATAGTTAGAATAGGTTATGGTTGCAAAAAAAAAAGTTATGGTTGCATATTTTGTATGAAGTTCCCTAAAACTCTATACAGGATGTAAAATAGTACAAGCCAAATTCAAGGCGATGGTTAAGAGGCACGTCTAGGAAAATAATTAAAAAAACTTGAAAAAAACATTTTTTTTTACAAAATTTTCTTTAAAAAATATGTTTTATTTCATTCAAATTTTTTTTTTTCATTCAATATCACTATTGCAATCGTCAACCTGAATTTCGTCTGGTTCGTCAATTGTAACATCATTGATACCGTCTTTTTCAACAACCGCAAATGAAACTTTTTTCCCCATACAGACAGACACTATGAAAAATAAAGTGACATTTGCTGTCAACAAAATATTGTGATAATTTGGCGAAGTGGAAGTAAGTGAATCCCTAATTCAGTTAAAGTTGGCACGGAACCCTCATTGCGCGAGTCCAACTTGCACTTGGCCGGTTTTTTCTTTGTCTATGGTTTTCCGCCAACGTGAAAAAAAAAATGTTCCCGCCAAAAAAATGGTCTTAAAGCTATCATAGACAACCACCCAACACCTTTGTATAACAAAAATGTTGTAGTAGTGTGCCATGAAATTTGCAATAAATATAGTGTTAAAATGTAAGCTGAAAAATATTTTATTGTAAGTAATTTATATAAGTAAACATAATTATAATATTTTAATCGAAAAAACTTACATAAGGCATCCTATGGGGAGGTCGAAAATCGTTAACTGTTAAATCCTATCCTAAAAACTAGTTATCGTGATAAGAGTGGCCTAAATAGTGGTAAAATAACACCTGTAATTTATACCATGTGACAAGCTAATAAATAAATTCTAAATTGAGTCTCAAAATATAAACACTAACTTTGAGGCACCTTACCTATATTTTATGCATATACCTGTTGTTTATTGAAGGTTTGATTCAACTTGGATGATGATATCAAAAACATGGAATTGCCGAAAAATATAAAACACGACATCCTCTTTATGTTATTAACAATTCAATGATTTTAAATTATATGTAAAGGAGGATGGTTTAACCATAAAGTTTTTTTATTACTACAAGTCCTAAAATCACCGAAAAATACAATATAAAATGCATGTGAAAAACGGAATCTTTCGAAAGATACATTTTACGAACTCATTGAAAGTTTCTGTATTTTACTGAAAAATACAAAGTAGCCATAAATTCATCGTTCAACACTGAGATCTTTTAAAATAATTAATATTATTAACGTTTCGTCGTCTTGCAGCCAAATTAGCCTGTCGTGATCTTTTTTCTCCTTTGAAAGAGTTTTTTCAACCCATTCAACTTGGTTTCGGCAGTAAGGGAGGTTGCGAGGCCGTGGTTCACTCCGCTCGCAATTTCCTCTCCTGTGACGAATCTGAAGTTTTTTTGAAAGTGGATGTGAAGAATGCTTTCAATTCTCTTGACAGGTCTGCCTTGCTGCATGAAGTTCAGACTCACATACCTCAGATTTATCCTTTTGTTTTTCAATGTTACAATAATCCATCAAAATTACTTTACAATGAACATTCGATTGTTTCTGCAGTCGGCGTTCAGCAAGGCGACCCCTTAGGTCCTGCTCTTTTTAGTTTGGGCATCCATCCTGTCATTTCATCTTTAAATTCTAAATTTAATGCCTGGTATCTAGATGACGGCTCCTTTGGAGGCAAAGCGGATGTTGTTTTCCAGGACCTAGTCCTGATTATAGAAGGATTTAAGAAATTAGGCTTAGAACTGAACCTTTCAAAATGTGAGCTTTTTATTAATAATCACGTTTCGTCTGGTTCCCTTGCTCCTAACATTAAAATTCTGAATTCTGAATCGCTTTGCCTTTTGGGTGCTCCTCTTCTTGACCCAAGCATCGAACCTTTTCTTGATAAAAAATTGAATGATTTCACCCTTTCAGCCCCCAAATTGGAACACCTAAATTCTCACATTGCTTCTATACTGAAATCGTGTCTTTTTGTGCCTAAATTTACATACTTCCTACGCGCTAGTCCTATTTGGAAAAAAACTGATTATTTAAAAAATTTCGACATCACTCTTAAAAACAGTTTAGAAAAAATTTTAAATTAACGTTTCGATAATAATTCTTGGCCTCAGGCTTCGCTTCCTATTCGTTTTGGTGGGATTGGCATTCGCCAAATTTCTAGTGTTGCCCTCCCCGCATAGCACTTCCGTTTTAGCCGGAAAAATCTTCGAACTTCCTCATCAGCTTTCTGAGGTGAGGGAGGCGGAGGAATTTTGGCAAGGTCTCTGTCCTAGAGAAGACATTCCAAAGGAACGTCATCAACAAAAACTTTGGGATGTCCCTCTTGCGAGAGAGACCTTTAATACTTTACTTCAAAATTCCGTCAGTGATAGTTGTCGCGCTAGGCTCTTGGCAGTTTCCTGCAAAGACTCTGGCCACTGGCTTCATGCTTTACCATCAAAAAATCTGGGCACTCTCTTTGATAGTGAGTCTTTCCGGGTGTGTGTGTCTTCGCCTTGGTACTCCTATTTGTGAAATTTTTACGTGTCCCTGTGGCAAGGAGGTTGACAAATTTGTTCTCCACTGCCTTTGTTGCCAGCAAAGCGCTGGGCGTCTCGCCCGTCACGCCACTCTTAATGACGCCATCAGAAGAGCTCTTGCCACCATTAATGTTCCTTCCACGTTGGAACCACGTGGTTTGGTTCGTGATGATGGCAAGAGACCCGATGGCCTCACGCTCATTCCCTGGGAACGGGGTCGGGTCCTAGTATGGGATGCAACTTATGTCGATACTTTGGCCCTCACCCATCTCAGAGAATCAGCCCTTAAAGCTGGAGCAGCAGCGGAGTTGGCTGAAAACGCCAAACGTCGCAAGTACGGCTCACTTGCAAGTGATTATGTATTTGCGCCATTTGGCGTTGAAACGTTTGGGCCGTGGGGGCCTTCGGCTAAATTGCTGTTTAGAAAAATTTCGCCAAAACTAAATTCTGTTACGGCCAATAGTAAAGCTGGCTGGTTCCTAGCTCAAAGGATTAGCATAGATATCCAACGCGGCAACGCAGCCAGCATTATAGCCTCCTTGCCACAAGGAAATGGTTTCGTCTTTGAATAGGGTAGTCATATTTTTGATGTTGCATGTCTTAGTTTTAATTTTTTCTTATTTGTTACCAATAAATCATATTATTATTTGCTAATAATATTTTGAAATTAACGAAAAGATTGTTTTCATTGTTGAACTAGCAAAGATCCAAGATGATGCAAAGATGAGTGAAGTTTAGAAGACGAATGCGTTATGATGCATTTTAGTTAGTTTTATTTGGTACTTTTATATTGTCCAGTTCTCAAAAACTAATGGACCGTTTTCGATTAAACTTACACTGTACCCAAAATTGGAATATACCAAAAAAATCCTTTAATATTAATCAGATACATGTATCTAAAAATTATGTATGTCGAATTGACAACCTCCTTTTTTAAGTCGGTTAAACAAAAGCTATACGAGTAAAAACCATCTCGTGAGTATACGAGCCGTCGGAAAAGTTTAAAGCTCTTCACGTCCCCAAACAAACATTTCATAATACAATACGTTTTCGCACAAAACAGAATGAACTGTTGTCTCCCCGCGTCGCTAGTAGGAAAATGTTTCGGTTATATGTATAACGAAAAAACTTGCGAAGTGCGAGTTTAGTCCAGAGGACATCAGTCATTTTGGACAGAAACATTATAAGTGCCGGCCAATGAAGTAATGGTAAATAGTACACTTTTTTGTCAATCATATGCGTGTATCTATGGATAGGTATTTAAAAATTATCGAATAGGTAGTTTATGAGATAAAACACATTTTCATCAACCGCTAATATAACTTTGTCTTTCATACAAACACTACGTAAATCAAAGTTATTTTTGCTGTCAAAAATATTGTGATATTTTCGCTAGGTAGAATTAATTGTACCCCGAATTCAGTTTCAGAGTGGCACGGAACCCTCAGTGCGCGCGGGTCCGACTCGCACTTAACCGGTTTTTTAGGTATTTGACAAAGTTCCGGTAAGAGCTCGAGGGCACAAGCTTGCAGTAATCATATGGGCCATAAAATTGGCCGTTACACTTGAAAGAGTGTGCAAACAATCAGATCTACCGGATAACGCAAGCTCAAATATTTTATTTAACTGGATCAGTTGGTCGTGCCCTATTATTACTTATTTTAAGTAGTATAAAAATATAGGTAGCAGTACCAATCATTTCTTGTGAATCCAGATTACACACTAACTCATAATCATCTTTTTTTCTAAATTAACATTCTTAACCCAATTAAGAGACATGCTTGCATGAAAAAAAATACATAACATATTTTTCTCCTTTAACTTCAGACATAGATCTGAAAAACCACTTAATACTTAATTTTCTACTACTATCGTTATTTTATTCCATGCTTATACTAATAGGTAGGTTTAATACAGCGGTACTCAATCTTTATTTAACTAAATTTAAAAAAATCATAAGAGCCACAGACACGTAATTTGGAGTGATACTCCGAGCATGAAATCCCCCCCCCCCCCCCCCCTTAATAGGATATTTATTTCAAACTAGCGACCCGCGTCGGCTTCGCTCGGGTGCAATGCTGATACTAATACATTTAATTAAAGCCTTCCTCTTGAATCACTCTGTGCACTCTGTCTATTTAAAAACACTGCATACAAATCTGTTGCGTAGTTTTAAAGATATTATATAATCATACATACCTAATATATACTGCAAAATTGCAATAAGAATTGCTAATTTGACAGTAAAGCAGAGCTGTTTAACTGTCAAAACTGCATCGCAATACCCACCCAGGTTGGCGGGCCACTCAAAAAGGCACGGCGGGGCTGTAGGTTGAGAATCCGGCCGCCTAATTATAGATATCAGAAATTTTCCTGAAATCTTTTGCGAAATATTTCAGCGACACCATTATACGGGGGTTATATTTTTTGCTTCGATCTTTGATGTAATGTGAGACTATTCATTTCATTTTCAAAAGCATACAGATTCTTAAAGATAACAATTACCTTCGTCGTTCGTAAAGGTCATGTCAATTGGACGGGGTAGACAATGCAAGGTTATTTAGGTTAATAGATTATAGAAAAGGGCTAACAAGAAAAATATTGTGCAAAAGCTTTTGTTGGCTAATATCTGTACGTAGGCTAGACGCCTTCAGCTTGTCAAGCGAAAAGACACGCATTGAGTAGGTACTAAGACGTCGTAGATAATAATTATGAGTCCTTAGACTGACGCCATAGAAAGCACTATAGAGACCAACACCAGTTAGACCAAGGAAAGACTTATTATCGTGTAATACCAAGTCACTAATATCCAAAAACTGGCCAGGGCGAAAAGGACTCGCGCATGAAGGGTTCTGTACCATTGACTAGGTAAACTACAAAGAGCCCCCTTTTTTATTTTAAGTATTTGTTAGCGGCAACAGAAATACATAATTTGTTAAAATATGAACTGTCTATAACTATCGTGGTTCGTGAGAGATACAGCCTGGTGACAGGTAAACGGACGGACAGACAGCGAACTCTTAGGGTCCCGGTTTTACCCTTTGGGTATTTAACCCTAAAAAGTGTTACGTACCCAAACTGGTAGTAGTAGTGAGTAGGCACTCATTTCTCCTCTTCGATCGAGGTCTCTCACACCTATCCATCCTAAGAGACAAAATCTCTCGCACCTCGTGAAATCTTTTGTTTTAAATGGACGCCCGTTTTCGAGTCACGTGCGCAAGCGTTTTTCTTTGAAAAGTGGTTAAGCGCGACTGACCTGGACCGAACGCATTCTGCATCCAAGTTTTGTTTTTCATCCTTAGCGGATTTAACAATTTAATATTGAGTGTGAACATATATAATATTTTTTTTGTTGCCCATAACTAAAAAAGTGGTTCCGGATTTAGACGGATTAAAATTAGTTTAATTATTTTTCATCATCACCGAGAATTATTCTGAAATACGCCTAATCACACATACAAATAACCACTTGGTGAGTGATTTTCGTTCGAAAACGAGTTATTTCCTTTGACTTTTAATTCAACCTCGAACGAAAATCACTCGCCATCTTGAAGCGAGTGATTCAAAAATAGGGCCCCAGCGGTCGATGCTTGGAGTTCTTCTTTACACGTGCTGTGGATGCCCAGAATGACAACGCGAATAGCTTTTGTCCAGGTTAAAGAGGAAGGTCACATGATGGCTGCCTTTAATTGGCATTATTGGAAAAATTGCACAATGCCATTGCAAGCAGGGTGATATGCCGTTAAGGGCGATGTTGCACCGAGAATAGCAACCCTGCTGTGAAAAGCTCGCACTGATTGCCTTTAAGATTTGAGGATTTGCCTCGATTACACCAAGATTCAACAGATCCTGACTTGGCAACATTAGGACCAACTAGAATGTATCAGTAGCGGTGTGCGGTTTTTTTCATTTCACTTAGAAATGAAAAAAATCGGCTAATTGCGGTTCGGACCCGCGCACTGAGGGTTCCGTGCCACCCTGAACTGAATTCGGGGTTCACTTACTTTCACCTAACGAAAACATCACAATATTTTGTGATTTTTCATAGTGTTTGTATAAAAAATAAAGTTATATTTGCGGTTGATACTCGTAAAAATGTGCAATATCTTTTTCCAAAACTACTGGTTCGACCTCATTCAAAATTTCGTTAAAAGTTTTTATTGAGATCTACATCACATTTTTTTTTCCAAATTTTCCCTTTGGAAACGTCAATATCTCACACGTTTGACTTTTAGAAAAATGGTTTTAGAAACCTCAGTGTCATTTCAAAAGACCTAACCCCACACGCAGATTTGAGTAAAAAAATGTAGGTTTTAGTTTCACGACGTTTGGGAGCCCCCCTTAAATGTTTATTTTTACTCTTTGTTTCTGAATCGGCGGTAAATAAGATACACCTATTACCTACCTACCAAGTTGCAGCAGTGTGATGCTTAATAGAGGTAGTTTTAGAATAAAGTGGCTGTGACATACGGACAGACAGACAGATAGACAGACTTAACGAAACTATAAGGGTTCCGTTTCTTCCATTCGGCTACGGAACCCTAAAAATTCAACCCCTCCACAAATAGCTGAGATATGAGATATTAAATTATAAGAAATAGCAATGTTTGTTCGAAAACACATTCATGCAGAAATAAAATCCAGACTCAAAATGAATCTGGTACTCCGGACCCCATTATTAGAAATGTATAGAAATAGCCCATTGTATCGATGTATCCAAATATTTAATAAATTACCTAATCGTATTAAAAGCATAAAAAAGGACCACATATTTAATAATAAACTGAAAAATACTCCTATAAATAAAAGTTATTAAGGATTTTATATTACATTAAGGATTGTATGGAGGATACATTATTATAGGAGATTGATTAGATTATTTAAGTTTGGGTATAAAATACCAACTTATAATTTTTTTATGAAACTGTCACGACTCGTCATGTCTTGCGATTTTATTCGGAATATAATTAATTTAAACAAATCCATCAAGTGCTTCGCCCTGCATCCTCCTGTATTTTGTGCACATTCCTGTCGTATCTCAACAGTGCACTATATTCATAGACGAGCTAACAAGCTCGTCATTAAAAAAAACCGGCCAAGTGCGAGTCGGACTCGCGCACTGAGGGTTCCGTGCCAACTTTAACAGGCATTCTTACTTCCACTTAGCCAAAATACCACAATATTTTGTTGACCGCAAATATAACTTTGTTTTTCATAGTATTTGTATAAAGAACAAAGTTATTTTTGCGGTTGTTGAAGATGTGCTACTCGTATATCTCAAATACTTTTCGTTCGATTCCGCTCAAACCAATTTTCGTTGAAAGTATGTGCTAAGAAGATCTAAATTACTTTTTTTAAATTTACGTTTGCTTAATTCAAACATTAGATGGGGGGGGGGACACACCCATTTTACGACTTTCCCTCAAACGTGAAACTTTTAGACAAAATGGTTTTAGAAACCTTTATGTTATTTTAAAAGAACAGCTTAGTGGATCCATGTTAGTTTTAATTTGAGTGCATTAATAATTTCAAGGCATAGGTTTGACAAAACCCTTTTCTATGAGAATCGTAAAGCGAGTCAAAGTTGCTTTTTACAAGTGCAATATATATTGTTAAGTTTGTATAGTGACAAAACACTATAAAAACAAAAAACAATTAATAGGTACTAATTAATATTTAGAAAGTTTTTTCTCTGTTTTGTTGTATTTAATTTTTTATGGTGTTCAATAAAGTATATAATATTAATATTATTAGCACTATACAGGGTCTTGTTTTGGTCAGCCACCCCCTACCCAGGGGTGGTTGTACAAACGATACTAATGCCAAAAAAATACATGACTTCTTCATGCTTTTACTTACTTACAAAATCAATTAATTATTGCGATACAGTATATATATTCTTTGATACTAGCGAGCGAGTCGAAAAATTTCCAACGCGGTCGGCTTATCGAAGCTTATTTATTAGTTACGCCGTAGCATTCGTAGCTACGCGCGAGGGCGCGAGTGTCCATAATGGTTGTCATTTATATTACTTGTGAAGAGGTTTCCTCAAACCTAAATATAATACAAACAAAATATTCTTCTAAAAATAAGCATAACTCATACCATCATCCCTGAGTCGTTAACCAAAAGAACATTCTGTATAATTTTATAGTCTATTTATTTAAGTTTATATGTATTACTATAATATATATGTATACTAAGTATATATGTATTATTTATTTGAGTATATTATATGTATTATTTATTACTACTTTCATTAGTTGTTTTTTCACTGCACCCGTTGCCGTCTTTCTGCATGACCTAAAGGTTTGACTGGCAGAGAATGCTTTTAGCATTAAGTCCACCTTTGTACACTAAATTTGTGCAATAAAGTCTTTAAAAAAATAAAATAAATAACTATGTTAGTATACGGCACGGTAATATTATTACCGTGCATACGTTGCCGCGTTGTGATAGGATGACTGATATCGTGCAATTTAACGATTGAACCTTTTTAGATCAAATTGAACCGTGCCGTAAAAACTATTCGGACTGACAGTTACAGCTTAGGTGAGTGCGAAACAAAAATTCGCGGAATCTCTTTGTTTCGCACGAATCGAAATCAAGTTCTAGGGCAGAGTGGTATTGGGATATCGGTCAAGGGCGCGCAGGCAATTTTTACTTAACACCTGAATACGCATCAACAATTAAATATTTTTGAAGCTGAATATTAACGTGTGTCACTCTTTGAATAGTCTTATATATATTTGGAGAAGGTAGTTACCAAAACTTTGGTTTTTATAGCCTTGAAATTATGCACTCAAATTAAAACTGACATGGATCCAGTAAGCTGTTAGTGATGTGTTGAGAGTGTGAAGGAGACAGGAAGTCGCATTGCACAAGCATACCTGATGATCATCTGATCTAATTAAGCCCTGTACTCGTAGTGGGGTGGGGTGTTTACAGGCTAATTAGTCTTTGCGATGGACGTTTGAAAGTCAGACTCAAATAACACACGGACACGTACGTATGGAGAGTTTGGAGATCGCTTTGCCCAGCATTGGGACAACAAGGCCAGATTTTTAAAAACATGTTCTGGGGGCCTATTGCGATCTAACCTTATCCGTTCAATTCCGAGGCAGTTCAATTCAGACTCAGTGTAAACGAATATTATCAATACAATAATATTATAATAATACTACAATGGTATGAATATCAATCTTTATATTGTTATATTATATTAATATTATCAATATAATGCGAAATTGCAATAATAATTGCTAATTTGGCAGTAAATCAGAGCGTTTTATCTGTCAAAACTGCATCGCAATACGCCCCCTGAGCTCAACATCAGATATAAATAAAAATGTTTTACTTTTTTCCCTTCAGCATTTTATTAAATCTAGCCATAAAAGGATAATTCGCAGTTATCAACTAAAAAAAAATATTAAGTCACAGTAAATAATAAAAACAGAGTAAGCGTGGAAAGCAATTAGTAACATGAAGCATACACGTTTATTTAGTTTTAAAGACGCAACATTATTGTTGGGCCTATATCTTCACCAAAGGCACGATAAAGGCAAAAGCTTATGCTCATCATAAAGTTATAATAACATACACAATTAAAAAAGATATTTGTATGATAATAAAATTAATTAACATTGCCGAGCAGGCAGTGTAATGAATTTGATATCGGATAATTAAAAAATAAATGTAAAATAACATTCTTTTTAATACTATGTTAGTTCAGTTATTTATGAGTAAAATATGAATTAAAACATTGATATATTTTTGGACATTCGTTTATCATTTATTCTTAGGGTTCCATAGTCAAGTTTCTCTGTCTCTCCGTTCGTATATCACAGCTAAGTACTTCAATCTGAAATTAATCTTAGAAATAAAGAACAATCTTACCAAAAATTGCCAGGAATACATAATTACAACCATTTTATTAAATACCACAACAGTCCTTCGAACATTTGAAGAAAAAATATTACTGAAATGAGATCGCTAGGTAAAGGATACAGGATGAGAGAGAAGAATTATTGTTTAAAATCTGTTTTCCTGTTTTTGACGTGTTCAGTCAACTTTAAGTTTTCACTTATTAATAAACTTGGCTCGTATAGTAGCTGTTAAAATTAAAGAAGAATCTCGCGCTTGCTTCGTTCGCGGCTTAAAAGTTTCATTTACTTATTGACGTTTTAGTCGACTAATAAACAAAATATATTGCAATGAATATATTGCACGTAAACAGTTTTGTTTGTAAAAAAGAAATCGCGCTCATTTCGCTCGCGGATTAACTGTTTTAATTGCTACTTGATGTGTAGTAGAGGTGTATTAGTCGATATTCATTTTAACGAAATGGATTTCAAAGGGCACCGTAACATAATACTAAATAAGTAATTGCGCCATGAGATGAAAAAGATTGAGAACCCCTGCATCTACGGATTTTGATTAAACCACTACTTACGAGACACCCTGTATGTACAAGTTATTATATGTTAAGTTTTTCAAGTGTGCATTTAATAATATATATTTTTAGTACACTACTTACGTACATTAATAAATTACCTATTTTTTACTTGTATTTATTGTTATCAAAATTAAATTATAAGTTCTTGACTTGACCACGATTAATATGTGACTCCCACCTGGCGCCAAAGCTGGGTCCGTAGTACGGGTCCTAAGCATGAAATACGGTCCCATCCGAAAGAAAGCATGAAACTTGGCACGATTGTAGCTTTCGTAAGTGTACTCGTACTTCATTACCGATAGTTAAACACGCTGGGAAACGACTGCTTCTCCCATTTTCTATTCCTTTCACTCTCATAGCCCGATGGGACAGCAATCTGACACGACCAGAGAGAGATCAGGCGCAGGACCAACGGCTTTACGTGCTTTCCGAGGCACGGGGGTGAAACACCGCCAACTTCCAAACTCCGGGCTTCCCTAAGAATTTCTGAACCGAAAAACCCAGGTACATATTTTTGGCCCGACCTCTGGCGCAGCCGTCGCTTTAAATTGCGACCCTCTAACCGCTGCGCCACCGAGGCAGTTAAATGTATCTTACTTTATATTACGTTTTTAACCGAATTAAAAAAAAAAGGATTTTATTCGACCTATATCTATGCAATATAGTTAAACGTAGATGTACAATTTATTTACAATATGGAAACACACTGGGAGTTGACTGCTTCTCCCCCCCCCCCCCTTTTATCTCTCCCGTTCTGGTTTTCTCCAATTTCTGCAAAAACGGTAAGACGTAGATAGTAGTTGACTTTATTCTTAAAAGATGAAATATGAAACCAAAAATATGACACTAAAATAATATGACACTGTATGACTATATTGTAAAACCATAGTAGTTAACTGTTGAAATAGCAAATCATCGTCGATAAACTACCTACAAAACGATACTAAAATTGATGGTGGTTATATTAATGTTTCTCTTAAAGAAACTTACAGCCTATCTCTCCTAGAAATTGAAAATAAATTGCACATTTTTATTCCTTATTATACATCATAGAAACATATCATTTCGAGTAGATACAAAAATAACAGACGTGAGTTATTAACGCGTGTATTAAATACAGTTATATGAATCTGCCTTTCTTGTACATTATATTGTTTTAAACTTTCATGGTCACTAACATTAGAATAGTTAACATTAGAATAGTTACTCCGTGATCATGGCGCTTGCAACAGTGCCGAAATATCGGAAGCTCATAGACAATATGTAGCATGGTAGCAATCCCGTATCTAACTTTTCTTGTACATAACTAGAAATCATTAAATTTTGCAGTGAAGGCAAACTGCTTTGATCTTCGGGATAGTAACACTACCAAAATCTTTCGACAAGTCTAATAAGTAATTTGAAAAAAATTGCGCTGTGATTTGATCATTTGGCGGACTCAGAGAAATTACTACCAGTCAACTGCACTAGCCAAAAATATTAACTGGCGAAAATACCGAACGCCGGAAAAACTCATCATAAATGAAGTAGGTACATAATCTAACTAAAATATAAACCCATATCTATAATGCATTTAAGACTTAACAACTAATATACAATCAATTATTTTAATTATTGCTCCAACTATGATTAGGTCACACTCGTAGTAACGCAGCGACCTACAGACAAAAAACTAAATCTGGGAAAACGTTCGATGAAAAAAAGGTTCGATGGGTAAAACACTTCATTTAACATTCTCTTTTTTCTCTTAACTACTGTCGCTCCGCAACGTTTACTAATTCAGCAATCCTGTCGTAGCAAACGGGTCGTCCTCAGACTTTGGTAATCTCAACTTATCTATTCAAAAGAGATCATATTTTTTTTTATTTTATATAAGGTCAAATCATTTAAGTGATAATATTTAAACAGTGTCTTCGTAGACAACATAGAAACAAAATACTTTAATTATTTTTTGGAAAATCGAGATTTAATATTTATTATTTTCTTTAGCAAAGGCAATATCATTTTTTCAAAACAGCACAAAGTTTTAAAAAGTTGTCTACTTCATCGGCTTCGGCTTAGTTTAATTTATAAAACAGTAAAATAAAAAATACCTTAGTCTCCTGTTTCTATTATCGAGAGATGGGGCGTCACATTATTAACAAACTTTTTAAATTTCATTAGTTTTATAACGGAGGGTAAGGGTAAGGCTTTTCGCCAACGAAAGTATTAAACAGTAAAACAATATTCATGTAAACTTTAGTACTTACCTAATGGACATAATAAATAATGCCAAAAAATAACCCTAATTTATCCATAAGTCTATAATGCATTTTTCAATGTTTAATTACGCATTTTTTGTCTATGGTTTTCCGCCATCGTAAAAAAAATGTTCCTAAAGTGACCCTAAAGCCATCTAGTGAGACCTGTAAAACGATGGGAGAAAACTGCTCATTTTTTCAAAAACAAGCGGATAAAACCTAAAAGTGCTTTCTACAAAAAATGATTTTTAATTTATTGTGCTGAATCAGCCCTTTAAGTACTATCACTTTTAAGAGGATCGTGTGCCCGCAAGCTTCCATACACAAAGAGAAAACGTTTTTTCACCCATTAAACATTGTCTGATTTTGACATTTTTTTACATGTTAAAGATATTTTGAAAAACTATGCTCGTACGTTTTAATTTTTTTTTATATTGTATGTTTCAGAAAATTTAAGAACCTGATCATTCACTTTTTTGACAAAATAATCCCTTCGGAATTTCGACCATTTTTAACTAATCAAGCCTTTATACAAAAAATAGAAGACGTACGCGTAGTTCAGGATCTATGAAATCGAATGAGACCAAATTTGTCTCATTCCATAAAGGTTAACGGGTAGGAAAACGTTTTCCCCCTCAAGCATTTTTCGACCGTTGGCGTTCGAAATGTATGAAAACTCGCGCTGCGCTACGCCTGTACACGATCCTCATAAAACGAGGTGACCTTATATTCTTCCAAATTGATACTTAATCACTACTAAAAAAATCATGTTACAATTTACATCAAGAAAGATAGACACAGTAACAACTACTGTAGCCCAGTATCCATTATGATACAAAATTTCAGTGTCTTGTGAATTTCGCCCATGAGATATAGATTGAAACTTTACAATGACAAGACTTTACCACATTGTTTTACAACTATCTAGACAGTATCCCATTCACCAATGCGACGGTGTCAAAATAGCAATACTTATTAAACGATATCAGATTTGCAAATAATATTGCATATTTAAATACTTGTCATTGTAACTCCCGACTTTACCAGATATCATCAGTGGTTAGAAATAGTTCTAATAGAACGCTAAGTTACGATTCTGTCCTAGCTAACCGATTATTCTACACCTAACAGAAACCAACTAAGCACGACAAGCTGATGTCTGTGTAAGCGTAGGGATGCACAAACTGCGGCCGAGCACTATTCGAGTGGCGCGGATATTGGATAGTAGTGGGCCCCCCACCACTATTACAAAAAAACAAATACAAAAGAACACGAATTATGAAACATTTCATTTGATGTATATTTCACAAAAAATATTCAACCATATCGTGCCTAGAAGAGCTCAATAGTGGTATGTCTGGATCATGATATTTGTTTTAATTTAATTAAAATAATTGAGTTAAATGTGGTAGCTAATAGGAGAGAAATGTAATGGAAAGGAACCCTCGGTGCCCGAGTCTGACTCGCACTTAGCTGGTTTTTGAAATATTTCAACAACCGCAAATATAACTTTGTCCTTCGTAAAACTATATTGTTACTCAGTGACAACGATTTATTGGCTAAGAACTTGATCTCCAAAGCAAAATGTGTCACTTTGAAACTGAAAATAAGCTATTAAGGTGAAATAATTATTATTAATAAAACGCATATTATTATAAATACTAAAGTGATCTTATCAATACATGGATTTAAAAGTAAAATGGATTTTAATTATTATAATACTTTTTGCTTTTGCTTTACCTTTGCTACATTATTTTGGTCAAAAGTTATTAGTTTATTACACAATGATCAAAGTTTGAGGACTGGCAATATTAGCCTTTTTATAAAATAACCTTACAGAGAGCCAATTAGCCAAGTCGCAATAAATCCAACATTTTCAAGGTTTAATTAACCTTAAGCCCCGTTCTGCTATTTCAGAACACACAAGCAAAAACGAGTGTGATTAAGTTACGTGATAAAAGGTTGATTCTATCAACAAAATTCGCGCGGAAAATACTACGCATCTCGCAGACGCTGTGCATCCTGTGAGCGGGGGAGCGGGGTCCGCCGGCACCCCGACCTTGCATCCCACATCAACAGGTGCAGCAAGGCGCATGTGCTAGGATTATATCGGTGTTCTCCCCGCCATCCTCGCTGTGACTGTCGCCGAGAGCCGACGTCCCAGACGCCCGTCTGGGTACATCGCGGATCACACCTGATCACCCGCGCCCGCCTAAAAGTACGCCTAACTAATTATTTCTGTGAAAAAATATGCTGCCAAACTATTTTCGCGCTAAAAATAATTGCTGGCCGGCATAAAAAAAAAAATTAACTTTTACTGCGCGCACTATTAATATTTAAGTTGCGTGAAAAGTTTAGTATTTTCCAAATAAAAAAATATAAGCCTTTTTAAAACACAGTGCGTTTTTTGCGTATGTCACTTGTTTAGCAAATATAAACTCAGTTTTAGTTTGTTTTATAAAAATCTTTTTTCCGCTGTAAAGTTCCATTTTCGAAATCCTTAACAAATGTGACAAGAAAAGAGTTCGTGAATAACTTTTTAGTGTGGTTAATGCGGCGACCTACAGCCTTATTTGTCATGTGAAAATTCCATGATAAAAGTGTTGAATGAAATAAATAATCTTGCGTCATTCATAAGTAATAATCAAATTAACTGTGAAAAGTTTTCCAATTATTGCAAAGATTTCATAAGTTTTGTATTTTCCTAATTAATATTTTGATGGACGTGATGTAGAGCTACGCTGGAATTAAGTGAAAAACGTGTTGTGAGTGTGTGATAATTACTTGTTAAAGTTTTATTGCTAGGTATGTTATGTACGCAAATTAAAATATATTTTGCTAATGAGTTTAAACATTGTGACTAGGGATTTCATCTTATTCATCAAACACTTTCCTTTTTGTCCCGTCGTGTAATTATTTTAACCATCATGATATCAGTGTAAACAAAATATCCTCAAAGTTTTTGCAGAATATTACAGAAGTTGACTGTTTTCACAGAAAGAATTACACACAAAGAGAAAATTTCACAGAAAGATTTACGTTATCTATACTTATAAAATGCTTTGTCCTGAATGATTCACTTATTTTTTTTAATAGGGGTGCAAAGTTTGTATGGGAAAATGTGATTCCTTGGTCCAATCTACTTCAAATTTTGCATACACATACTTTAAAAATATTTACGAAAAATGTGTATAAAATTTTATTGAAATTTATCTTGTAACGGGGTTAAAAGGGTAGAAAGTTATTTTGGGGATGATTTGCTACGAAGTTAATATAAATACTCTTCTTCTTCTGGTGGAAATGGCGATGTGCGTTTCCGCAATTGTTCTGCCAATGTCACGTGTGAATAAATACTCTTTAGTGCTTAAGCTTAAAATAATTTTTATTTCATTTTTGACAGTTATTTGACATATCTGAGACAGAATGTTTTGACACATGTTTGTTAGTGGTTCTATCCTCTTTGTGTTTGTTATTGATGTTGCTCTCGAGAAGAGATTTTATTCCTTAGAATCTTTGATTAAAGTAAACTTTAATCAAAGCTTAGAATAGTAAATAATATTTTTTTGTGTTTAAATGGGTAGGTATCAAGCGGTATGTCTCCAGTGTAGATTGCAGATCGTTTGTTCATATTTCGGTGGACATTCTACGCTGCTCCTGTGGTCGAAGGGTGTCCAATCTGGAACTTTTCTGCCAACTTTTCGTGGAAGGCCTTTGATTAGCAGTGAACGGCTTTTGGGTGTTGATGATGATGATGGCGTAGATCTTTACATTGAATTGTCCCTTTGAATTTACGATTTGAATTCAAGAAAGAAGGGTATTCGCTATAACTATAAACAAAGCTCAAGTTCAAAATCTTAAGGTAGCGGGAGAAGACTTGAGGGAATTTGCTTCTCCCACAGCCTGAATGTGGCATGATGCTGTGTTAGCGCAGAGAGTAGCCTGGTCTTTTTAGTACCCGAATAAATATACAATTGACGATAGGGCGTAGGAAGTATTTCCATTTCGTTGTAAAATAAAAAGATAATATCCCCGTGTAAGTTTGACCATTAAAAACCGGGCTACGTGTTGTGTGTACATAGAATAAAATATTCATCTGTACGCATTTCTATGTTTATATTTTAAAACTGGATGTTTTTGTTTGTTTGAACGCGCTAATCACAGGAACTATTTGGTAAGGTTATAAAATATGATAGCTAATTTATCAGGGAAGGCTATAGAAGTAGTTTATGCGTATTGGCTTATACATCTTCGCTACGATCTATGGGAACGGAACTAAAACGTGCGTCCGAAGTCGCGGGCGGGCCGCTAGTTATGTATTTAAGTTAACTTTTTTTTTTCATTTATTTATTATCACTGAAAGTAATAACACAAAAAATACATATTTGCACTGTTAAAAACACTTAGGTTTGCCTACAGTACTTGAGTGAGACATCCAGATAAAGAAGTTACATAAAATTATTAAAAGTCACAATTAACTTAATTAAGGTATTTTTTTAAACAGGGACCTAGTAGAAGCACAGTATGTTAATCAATTATGGCAAGAAAGTACGTTATTAGGGTTCCGTAGCCGAATGGCAAAAAACTGAACCCTTATAGTTTCATCAAGTCTGTCTGTCTGTCTGTCCGTCTGTATGTCACAGCCATTTTATTCTGAAACTATTAGCATTACACAGCTGAAACTTGGTAGTTAGGTGTATCTTGTTCACCGCTTTCCGATTCAGATACAAAAAGTAAGGAAAAACGATATTTAAGGGGAGCTCCCATATATGAAACTAAAACCTATAAATTTTTTTTTACTCAAACCTATGCGTGTGGGGTCTATGGATAGGTCTTCTAAAATGATGTTAAATTTTTAAAAGCATTTTTGCTAAAATGTCTCTAAGGTTTGAGATATAGACGCTTCCAAAGTGGTAAAATAGGCGCCCCCATCTACTTTTTGAACTAAGAAAGTGAAAATTTCGATAAAAATATATGATGTAGATCTCAACAAAAACTTGCAACGAAAATTGGTTTGAATGAGATCGAACCAGTAGTTTTTGAGATATAGCACATTTTCATAAACCGCAAATATCACTTTGTCTTTCATACGAACACTATGAAAAACAAAGTTATATTTGCGGTCAACAAAATATTGTGGTATTTTGGCTAAGTGGAAGTAAGAATCCCTAATTCAGTTAAAGTTATTTTTGCTGCCGAAAAATCTTGTGATATTTTCGCTTGGTGGAATAAGTGGACCCCGAATTCAGTTTAAGGGTGGTACGGAACTCTCAGTGTGCGGGTCCGACTCGCGCTTGGTCGGTTTTTAACTTACATTTTGGATGAAAAGTATTTATATTTACGTAACTATAATCTATTTTAATTACATTTGGTGAAGTGACCACTTCAGTGCGGTACAGTGATATCTCGGTCTTAATTTTGTGTCTCAAAACGACTATTAGAACGTTTAAATTAATTCAAATTATAAATTAATTATAAATTTAATTCGAACGTATAAATTAAGTTTACAAATTAACTTCGTCCCGCAACAAAAGGAGGGCAAACCTCGCCGTATGTGATATAAAACCGAATTTAATTTAAATCTAATGTTTGCTATCGCAAAAAAAATACCGAAATTGAAGTCTCGGGTATATTCGATAAACTCGTAGTTTGGTACAACTTCGTAAAATGACATGTTTTCGAATTATTAGCTACTAAAGATGTAAAACGAAAAGTCGAGCGTCCTTCAAAAGCTTTTAATGGCTAAACGGTTAGGGTCTAGGAGATTTCGTCATAAAATATTTTATTTGTAAAATAATGTTAGAAATCGACTTAAGTAAAGTCTTAATCTTTCATTGGTGCTTATCGAGCAAAATATAAGTGGCGGTCAGATGTTATGATAACTCGATGGGTAAACCGGCGGGTTCTGAACTTCGGACCCAGGTTCAAGTTCTAGTGGGTCAGAATTTTACAAGCTTTTATTTAGTTTCCTGTCCCGGTCTTTGTTTGTCTGTAATCAAACCTTGAAAGTTTTTTTTTTCCAATTCCCGGTAACCGAATGAAGAAGTCGAATGACAATGCAATATTAATATGTCATTGAGCTGATCTGATGGTGGAACCAGGGTGTGTATTGCGATGCAGCTTTGACAGTTAGGCAGCTCTTCTTTACTGTCAAATTAGCAATTCTTATTGCAATCTCACATTATGAAAGGTCAAAAAGTGATAATATTTTAACAGTGGCTTTGTTTACATCATAGAAACAGGACACTATTATTATTTCTTGGAAAATCGAGATATAAATTTTTAATATTTTCTTTAACATAGACCATATCATTTTTTAAAACAGCACCCTGACAATTTAAAAAGTTATCTACGTCATAATCGGCTTTGCCTCCCTCAATTCAATGCCCAAACCTTCTTTTTCTCTAATCTTATCCATAATTAATAAAAAATTAAAATCAGACAAAAAAAAATACCTCAGTCTCCAATTTTCTCAAAAAATATCGGATAAAAACCCAAAGTGTTTTCTACAAAAAAATATTAATTTATTGTGCTGAATCTGTCCTTTAAATATTATCACTTAAAACGAGGTGACCTTATATTGATAAAATCACTATAATTATAAAACATGAATATTAATATTCATACCATTATTCGTTTAAACTGAATAGGAAATGAACTGCCTGGAAATTGAACGGATTAAGTTACGTATGAACTGGCTAAACAACACAACGGAGTTTAGGTTTGTGAGTTCCGTTTTGACGAGTACTTTGGTGCTAGATGGTAACTAGAGCCTGATAATGGAGCTGGAAGATGGCCATGAGAACTTGGTAATAAAAGGACGCAATCCCATCGAGTTTGGGTTCGTGTAATTCGTCTTGACGAGTACTTTGGTGCTGGATGGTAACCAGGACCTGATAATGGAGCTGGGAGATGGCCATGAGAACTCGGTAATATAAGGACACAACCCCATTGAGTTTGGGCTCGTATGATTCGTCTTGACGAGTACTTTGGTGCTGGATGGTAACCAGGACCTGATAATGGAGCTGGGAGATGGCCATGAGAACTCGGTAATATAAGGACACAACCCCATTGAGTTTGGGCTCGTATGATTCGTCTTGACGAGTACTTTGGTGCTGGATGGTAACCAGGACCTGATAATGGAGCTGGGAGATGGCCATGAGAACTCGGTAATATAAGGACACAACCCCATTGAGTTTGGGCTCGTATGATTCGTCTTGACGAGTACTTTGGTGCTGGATGGTAACCAGGGCCTGATGATGGAGCTGGGAGATGGCCATGAGAACTCGGTAATATAAGGACACAACCCCATTGAGTTTGGGCTCGTATGATTCGTTTTGACGAGTACTTTGGTGCTGGATGGTAACCAGGGCCTGATGATGGAGCTGGGAGATGGCCATGAGAACTCGGTAATATAAGGACACAACCCCATTGAGTTTGGGCTCGTATGATTCGTTTTGACGAGTACTTTGGTGCTGGATGGTAACCAGGGCCTGATGATGGAGCTGGGAGATGGCCATGAGAACTCTGTAATATAAGGACACAGCCCTATTGAGTTTGGGCTCGTATGATTCGTCTTGACGAGTACTTTGGTGTTAGATCGTAACCAGGGCCTGATGATGGAGCTGGGAGATGACCATGAGAACTCGGTTATAAAAGGACGCAACCCCATCAAGTTTGGGATCGTATTAATTCATCTTGACGAGTACTTTAGTGCTAGGTGCTAACCTTGGTCTGATCACAAAAGATCGATAGTACAGATGTCAAACTCTAACATGTACCTACTACTCTTGTCACATACACGCTCACCGATGGCTCTCAGGATGTTTACCTTTTTTTTAGGTGAAAAAAAATATGGATTGAATGACGGTTTTTGGAGTTTGGCGAATTGGCGGAGGGTATGCAAATACCCTCAGAGGTAAGACGAAAGGTTATGTGGTGCCAGAAGTGTTAACCTTGGCTGAAACACAAAAGAAATATCGTGGTCGTCACACTCGCATCTAGACTTTTTGATGAAAGGGGAAACGAAAATATAAACCAAGAAACTATATTTACACAATAAAAACATACACAATTTTAAAGATACAAAATAAATCAACAGATCTATCTATCACAGAGAATCTCCACCGATTGTGAACATCCACAGCGAACACGTCTCTGTGACGACGTAATCAAATAACCTATTTGCAGTAATAAAACCAGTAAAATCGATTTTTTATCATAAACAATTGCATAAACATATAATAACTAAAGCCATCACGTTCAGCCTCAAACAGGGATATAGGACGGCTAATTGTAATTATAATTCTTAAACAGCTTGTAATTCGCAACCTGACATCTTACGAAGTTATACCAAAGCAATTTTTGGAGTTTTTTTAATATCTCCTTGTAAATAGCCATGAAAGACGTTAACATTCGGACACAGCATATACCTATGTTTATGGGAATAAACCTTTCGGAAAAGTATTCTAAAATGTGCACAAGATTATTTTTTATTGCGTATGTGACAAACGAAATTGCTAAAAAAAACTATTTATTATAAATATTACAAGATTTGCAGGTGGCAGATTAGTCAACGGCCACCAGATATGGTATCCACCATACGCACCATACGAATATGTTGCAGAATAAGCAGTCCCCGACCAAACAGTGGCTGGCCTACTTGAATGGAATGTTAAGTCAAGTGGGATGGGCTTCTCTATTGAAAGCTACACTATTCAGTGACGATCATTTACCATGGGAATTAAACGCCGCCATCAAATAAGCGTTCCTCTGGTGTTGGGTAGCAGCAACATCCGTACTGGCAGAAAGCTAAAGATAAAATATACAGGGTGTCCCAGAAAAAAAATGGGAGGCAGCTTGACTTATCCATAAAAACATTATAAAAAAAAAACTTAAAAACTAACTAGGTAGCTTAAAACTCAGAACAATTTGATGAATTAGTTTTTTTGGATATTCTTTTTTTTATGCTCATGTGCGTTTATTACTTTATTTTTTATGGATAGGACATTAGTCAAGCTGCCTCCCATAGCAGTTTGATTCACCATTTCTGGGACAACAGAAAGGCTTATGAGTCGGAAAGCCCCGGTTCTTAAACTGCGGTGTGGAAGGCAAGAGTGAAACCACCACACTATCTTCCCTAATTTGGAGATTAAGTTATACGTATATTACGTACCTGTTATGAGCATTGTAATATTCAACTGACGATCAAAACCTAGTCATGACCTATTTTTAAAATACTTTAATAATAACATGGGATGGTAGGTACAACTTTTTAAAAGTATGTAAACCTGTATCGGTAGAGTACCCTTTTCTCCCAGTGCTATTTAACACTTCAATTTAGAACATTGTATTTTTTTTAAATAGCGCTTATTAATAAATAGTGCAAATAAACCAGTGCTTTAAACCATATCTTTGTTATTTTGGGGATTAATATCTATGAAATTTACCATGTCATGGCTTACGTCTACCGTTGCCACTCAATAGTCAACTATCGATTAGGTTATCGATATTAGAAGCATTCAAAAGTATCGATACTGTTGCTAAAAACTGGCTAAAAAGTGCGTCGGAGTCGCGCACGAACGTCTGATGAATTCATTAATAAACTAAAAATAAACACAATTTCATCAATAAACACACAGTAAACCCCGATAGTACGATTCTGCCGCGACCCAGCCAAAAACGCTTTTAAGCGGGAACTCGTTATAAGCGGGGACGTGTGAAACAGGAAAAGTTACTTATTTATATGCCAGAATCGACATTTATTTATACTTGTGAACTTGTTATAGCAGCCACAATGATAAAATGACGTGATCTAAAGTACGTCATCATAGAATACTATTAAAAACATAGCATTTTCAACTTATCCCAATAAGTACTACAGATAAATTAACAAAATTTTAATACAAACGAGTACAAAATTAACAAAAGTACACACAAGTAGAAATATAGTCGCATCGCATCTGATTTGAAAATGGAGATTGCGTCTCTATTTTCCCCTCAACTTGACTATCAGACAGTCTTTTTAGGGCCAATCGTCCCTCAATCATGCCATTATTCACCCAAAAAGAGCGTACTAAGCGGGGAGACGAACCGTATTAAGCGGGGAACGAATATATGAAAACATACTCCAAGCGGGGACGTACTATCGGGGTTCACCTGCGTTTCCATCGAGTGAGCGGCCCTAGATTCAGTTAAAAGTATATTTATCATTTAGTTACAAGTTTAAAACAATTGTAGAAACAAGATTCTCTTTTTGTAATACGATTGAATGAAAGATATTTTGTTAAATGTGTGCTCACTTAGTCCTCACAAACGGTTAGCCATATCTTTATAATGAAATAAGTTTGCCAATTCATTCAGTGTTCTTTTTTTTGTCAAAGCTCTCTTTAATAAGAGCCAAGTATCGTATTTAAAAGGAGACGTTCGTATCCTGCCCCAGAGTCGTTTTATTAAGAATTACATTAAGCACTGCTGCAAGGAAATCTGCTACTGGAACCGGGCAAGGTTTTACACGATGTGTGTGTTCTAAGAGTTGTAAAAGTAGCAGATGTCTGTGCAAGAAAAAGGATTTCTGTGCAATTATAAGAATTCTGGATGTGCAAACAAATCCAAATACAGCAGTTATAAGTTTAAGTTTTTTATTTTTGTTATTTTAGTCTCCAATCATATTGTAGTAGACAAATGAAACGTTGTTCAATTTGTTGTATTTTAAGATAATATTCTTAATAATTACTTAAAATGTTCATTACATTTTTTTAATAATAAACGATTTCGATTATACTATCTATAGTTTTTTTATTTACTATTATCAGTTACAAGTAGTTTTGACCTACATTCTTGGTTAAAACCACTTTTGACTGATACTTCTTAGTAAAAATAACTATTACCTAATATTTTTCCAGTCATAAGTTGTTTTGACCAATGTCCTTGGTTAAAATCACTTTTGACTGCCAAAGTCAGTCAAAACTGTTTATGACTATAGACATCGGTCAAAACCAATATTGACTGATTTTTGCAGTCAAAAGTGGTTTTGACCGGCTATGAGTTTTGACTGTAACATATACATTGTTTGGATTGGCTAGAAACAGGATTATTCAGCATAAAAACAAACCACTTTTATAGTGCGTTCTTGAGTAAAATGGATCCCTAGTGCTCACTCCGTCCTCCAACGCTAAATGCTTGAATATCTTTTTCTAAGTTAACTCAAAAGAAATAGTGAATATATTTTTTTCTTTGTACAAAAATACCATAAAATATTCGGCAGTACACAGTTTGATATTTTTATTTACTTTTAGATTTAAACAAAGTTTCATATTTTGTATGAAAGACATGGAATGGGGTGTCCACACGTGACAAAATAGTAGGATGTATGTTTGTAAAATAATAGTAAATATTTTACCATTATTTTACAAACATACCTGTTCAAAGTTATTTTGAAACTAAGGTTACATATCTAACATATATTGTTATTGTCTATTTGATATAACAGTAAAGTGGCTAAGAGCACAGCGAATGACAGCTATTAAATAATTAAGGCTCAGCGAAACTATGATAATGTAATTGATTTATATGAATTGTAACGCGAATCTTTTTTAATGAATTACACGTGCTTATACTTATAATTTCCCTTAATATATAATATTTTAAAACCTCTGGATGTTGACCACTGTAGGCGGGTTTCATGAGAGTTTTCCCCACAGAGCCTTCTTTCTGCTTATGTCCTGCTTTTTAGATAGGATAGGTTTTTTTTCAGATAGACATTAGTTTGGCTAGAACTTAACTCTATTTTTTTAAGTCATAAACATATTGCGTGCTTTTTATTTAAAGCTTTTTTTTTCTCGCTGTCGACGTACTGTTCCGTATTTATGTAAAAAAAAATTTGGCAGGTACTCTTCATTATTTTATTTGTTCTCTGTAGTGAAACTTATAGCGGACCTAGAGAAGTTAGTTAGTTTGTTAGTTTCGCCCTGGCCCCGTTTTATAGTCTTTTTCGGAGCAAGAACAATCCAGCAAAGTAAAAATTATGAAATACGATCCACACTTTCTCGATTCATAAATAGTGTAACTACAACGACTTCCTTTAATGTATATATTCCTGTTGCTGCAGATCCTCTGTGTGATCAAAATGGATAATCAAGACACCGCTTCTGAGAAGTCCATCTCCACATCCGAGGAGAAAGCTGAAGCCAAGTCAAAAATGCAATCACCCACGCCCGACGACGTGTTTGACGAGGTGTTCGGCGGACCCTGCTGGACCGAGTCCTGTCCATCACCCAGGACGTTCTTCCACTGCCTCAGCTGCACCACAAGCATAGCACCCCCAGCTGGACCAACTCCAATCCCCTACATTCACACTCATGCCGAGCCCGCGGAACTCGAAAACAATAGCCCTCCAGCTCTTTCTCTGCCTATTCCAACCACCAGGGTCACTAGCCCACCACAGAGCCTCACCATTCCAATCAGGCGCCTGAGCCCCCGTCTCACCCCTGTCAGATCACCCGTCCCTCCCTCTCTGCATACCATAAACAGCAGCAGCAGCAGCACTAGCGGCGAACACCTCATGAGCCACCCAAAGAGCTCTCCCAACGACTCCTACTACCGTAGTGATACCAGCCTAGACCTTTTGCAAGTCCCGGGTAGCAGGCAGAGCCTCGATAGCATACTTACATCCACTAGCTCCAGACCAAGCTTATCAGTGGATTTCAAGCCTGCAACGATAACGCCCACAAACCTGTCACCGTTGCCGAAGAGCCCTACGAATTTTTTCTCAGTCTACGAGTATGACAATCCGGTCTATGACGGCAACTATTTATCCGATGGAAGCAATAATATAGCCGCAGCAGATTCTATCAATGACATGAATGAAGTGCTAGCCACTCTTGACGAGCTTGAAGAGGAACTGAAGGAGCTGAAAATGGAGACGGTTTACTCTATCCCTGTGCCGACACCGCCACCTCCTTCTTACTTTATTGACAGGCTGGAACAGACAAACGAGTTTGTGAGGCCGAGGATCATAGCCCTGCAACCTCATTGCACCTGCCAGATGGAGCACCCGAGCTTACGTGAGGAGATCGAACCAATACCGTGGGTGCACACGAGCCAGTGCAAGATTATCCGTGACTTGTACGAGACGCGTACCTCGTTCTACGAGGACACTCCGAGCAGGAACTGGTACGGGACGATGGGAGTCCCGGGGAGGGCCCCGAGGTCTTTGCTCAACTGGCGTGTGACGCCTGAGGCGATGACTGCGCGCACCTGCCTCCGTTTGCATGCGCAGCCGAACATTCAGCTGGTGACGCACTTATTTGGGCAGTAAGTTATCTTATTCAGTTTTTGCAAATTTCCCTGTCGAACAAACCGAGGTGACAAATTGGTATTTTCGTGTATTTATTGATTGAGAAGTATTTTTAAATTAAGCTTGAAACGTACATACAGGGTGTCCCGTAAGTAGTGGTTCAACCGAAAATCTTAGATGGCTGAGGTCATGATCTATCAGAATTTCAGGACCCCGCCTCGGGATCGAGCAATAACTGTACCACAGTAAAAGTAAATGCAGTATTTAATAATTATACTTTTCCTTCTCCTCAACTTTTTATTATTTTTAGTATGTTGTCATAGTAATCATGTATCGCATTTGCTAGAGATTTAAATAAGAAACGAAACAGGTTTAGATTTAAAATAAAAACTAAATTCTTATTTACTTACGAAAGAAATTTAAGGATAAATCCTTGAAGGCATAATTGTTAAAAATATATGAGGGTTTTTGTAATAACTTACTTTTTTTACAAACTTAAAAAAGAGGTTATCAATTCGACATTTTAGACTGGATATAATTTGAGAATGTTGAGTATCTATTAAGGCTTCCAAGCATGTGTGTAAATTTTGCATGTTTGTCAACTGATTTTTCGGGAATGAGTAGTCAGTATAGCAACCTGACGCCAAGCTGCGCAATACAACGCCAATAGAAGGATATTATTTTATTGCCTTCGTTACAAAGAGTGACAATACAGTGGAAAAATCGAGAAGTACAACTTCGAAATAGGGAACAAATGTGTTATTTTTGTTGGATTATTGAAGGCATATAAACTCAAAATAAATTAGGCATCCCTTCCCTTTTTTGATAGTGCCATCCACGAAGGCGCGCCCCACTCTTTTTTTGGTTGAGTTAGGCGCGGGTTGCAGGGGGTGACACGCGCGTCAGTTGCGAGCCGGCCGTCATTTAAATTCAGACTCGTCTCGAAAGTGGCTCTATTTAATTATTTTTAAAATGTCAAGGAAGACCTAGTGTGTTGTACAAAAAAATTAACCTGGTATAATCTATTGTCATTATTAAATTTAATTAAAGAATTATAATGGTAACTTAAACACCATAAATAGTTTTTAATAAAAAAAAACATGTGGTACTTAAATAATAATACCGAGATATACTTTATCGGGGAAGGTTATAAAACATCACGCTAGTAGGACCTACGTGTACGAAGAAAAAACAATTCACGCGTATGAAGTCCCGGTGGACCGATAGTTCTCTCATAAAGAAACTTTATAAACATTTTTTTAATGTTATAAAATGTTCTTACGTATTTCGTTTACGACAATCGTAAAAATGTTACTGGTGCAATTAAAAAAAAATACTGTTCTAGTAGCTAACTGTACCTGCTTAAAACTATATCTAAGTCATAAAATTACTATCCTTTGGAATAGAACGACAAGAGCGAGATGTCACTAGACGATGAGCGACGTGAACGCGCGCGCGTCCTGCTTCATTTTGACAACTTTTCACTTTTTAGGTAAACAATATATTGAAAATCAAAAATCTGTGCTTATGGTTAGAAAGATAATGAAACATTCTATCTATTGGTATAACTTTGATACCATTTATTGATGTATTTTCAGACATAAATACGAACTTATGTTTTATTCAGAGCTCACTTTGGATTTATTTTCTATCGAGAAAAGTATTAGCAATCGTGTTTTGGCTTTTACAGTATTAAAGATAATATCTTCAAATTTAATTTATGTAAATTTTAGAACCACACATGTACTTCTCGTGTTGTAAAACTAACACGAACGGAGTTGAAATTTGGATAAAACGGAGCAATAGCGCCTTAACCCATGTTGGCTTATTCTGATAGATCATGACATCATTCATTTACGGTTTTCGGTTGAACCACCACTTACGAGACATTTGTATATTTTTTACGATATATAAAATATTTAGACAGGTAATTTAAATAATATTTTATGCAGCAGCAAAATAAGAAGAATCTGTTTACGTGAAATGTTGAAGATTTTCATTTCTTGTGCTTTCGTTGGATCAAATATTTTGGTGCTTATTTCTATTATTTTCACCAGGTATTCCGGATTCCGCGGCATTCGCATTACTCCGAATGAGGACTACATCTTCGTGGCGTTTGCGACAGACGCGCAGAGCCGCCGCGCTAGGCTGGGTCTTGAAGATCTGCTCTTCTCCCAACCGCACAGGATTCACATCACCACTGTAGCTATGGACGAGGCGATCCGTGATATACACGGGTTTAGGGATTTTCCTAGGTCCAGTGTGACTTGCTGCTTTTGCTGCAAGAAGGAACACTAAAAATTTGAATTGAATGGTAAGTTTTGTTTGACTTGTTGCAAAACATAATCTTGGTTCAAAAACATAGCTCTTGGAGGGTTGGAGCATTTCTAGGCCAAATGATTAGTTTGGCTATCCAACGAGGAAACCCAGCCAGCCTTCTCGGCACCCTGCCACAAACTTCAGTTTCAGATTTGGTCAATGTTTTTTTATTTGTAAATAGTTTTATTTATTGATTTTTGGCTCAAAATTATATTTTTTTTATTCCAGGTGCTGGATGATGGGACGAGACGGAATAATCAAGAAATAAAGTTTTGTGGTGTACGTGCAAACGGCAAATACATTCTAAGGTTGTGGAGACCCAGCCGTAAGATGCATTGGAACTGGACTGGATTCAGGTCTCCTCAACTACATATTGGAGTCATAAAACCTATGAAGTCTCGCCCACTTTAACCCACGTCACGAAGCCGGAGATTTTGAGGCTCCTAAACTTACTACCCCTACTTTCTTGGTTAGTTGTGCTTAGTACACAGACACGGACATGAAGTTTTATATCATAGCATACACAAGGTTTGGATTTATGGCCAAGATGATTTGGAGCCAAGACCAATATTAAAGGCTCTGGTTTGTGATTTCAACGACAAATGAAGTGACCTAATGCGTTCATCCAGGGTCTGGTGCTTGAGTGTCTTGTATCGTACTTAGGAGTGGGAGGGACGCAGAGGGCGTGGTCTCGGCACCGCCTACTCTCAAAACTCTAAGTATACTCAGTACTTAAGTATTTTTTTTTCATAACGCCAAAAGTACTACTTTTATACAAAGCTGGCGGGAGTCTCATTAAAACGCTGTTGTGCGATGAAATAGCTTTGGTCTTTACGTTTTAGTCTGTTACGAATATGATTAAAAAATGTGTACATCCGGGCGGCTGAGCCAGACGCCTAGAGTAGTAGTATAAGTAAAGTAATACAATTATTACTTTACCATAAAAAGTAAATCTTTTGAATTATACCCATTGGAGTAAGAGGCCATATAATCCTATTCTTAATTTAGTTTTTTTTTTAATAATTTAGTTTGCACAATAAACAACGTTTTAGTATGCCACTCTAATTGATTTGGTTTGGCATTGCGTTAATGAATCTTTTTAATAATATTTGAATTAAACCTGTCTATAACTGAGAGCTTTAAAAAGGGTTTTAAGCTTTTCTAGCTTTACTGTATAACTAGAACAATGTAAAAAAGACATAAACAATACGCGATTGGGATTATGACTAATTTTAAAAATCAATCAGTAACAATTCTTGTAAAATTATTGTGAAGTTTCATGATTGAGCCAAGTTATGTTACCAACATAGGTAGGTAAAAACATATTGAAACAGGGAATACTGCAGGGAAAATATATTACAGTGTACAGAGATGGCCCCATAAACCAGTAGGTCAATTTATTTTGATAAATCTTTCATATAACTATCACGTTAAAATCAAAAGGTAGGATAAGTTCAGATAATTATATTTTGTGAATGAATGCTTGTACGTAGTGTTAATGAATATAAGTATATGAATGTTGACTATTCGTTAAAGTGAATGTTTGTATGTGATTGTTGTAGTTACAAATTTATATTTATACACCTTCAATAATACTGAGCATTTAAATAATTGTGAATAAAAAATAATTTGGGAGTAATGACCCGTACTTTTAAAAAATGTTACATTATGGTGAATAAATTGTGTTAGTGTGAAACATACCTACGTATTGTGTCATTGGACTACTTTAAACTTCTTACCCAAAGCAAAATTGTTATTATAATTGATAATTTCGTTACATTATTATTTGTATGCTAGTCAAAGCTGTATCCTAATAAGGCAATAGGGTATGTTTGTGGTATCTAAGTCGTAGTAGGTACCTATAACATGCATGTCTTTATTTTCTGTTTTTTATTGTATATCGGGTATGTGCTAGAAATATAATTATTTAATTCGATTTTTTCTTTTCAGTAAAACAACATTATAGTTGATTTTGCCTAAGACGATCAATGAGACGTAGTCATTTCGACAATATAAGTGATGTAACCCAAAAAAAATTCTAATGTTAAACTACTGAAAGTAGTTATTATTATTATAGTTAGTAATAAGATAATTTCTTACCTGAGTCCAAAATCTGAACTTGTAGCAGGTACTTTCAGCAACTATGTGTGTACTTGTCATTTCGTCAATTTAAGTGATGTAACCCAAAAAAAAAATCCAATGTTAAACTACTAAAAGTAGTTATTATTAGTAAGTAATTAGATAATTTCTTACCAGAGTCCAGACTCTGAACTTGTAGCAGGTAGTTTCATTCAGCAACTATGTGTATTCTTCTGTTTATTAACACATTTACTGCACTGAATACTGTATAGCAAAGTGCTCAAATTATAACGTAAACGTTTAGACATTTTAATCTACCTACTCACCGTTTTTGTGACCTACGTATTGGACACATTAACCCGTTTTTTTTTAAATTAAAACTGGCACGTGTAGATTTTGTTATCAAAAGTACAATTGATTTTGTTGTTGATTGATTGAATTTTTCAAATTAAGAATACATGTGTAAACGTTATGGGGGGAGCATTTTGCTAACCCTAAGCACAGGGATTTTCTCTAGCTTAGGAAGCAAACATCAATGTTTAATTAGTAGCAATCTGTTATTTAGGAGTTAATTAAGAAGCAGTTTCATTTAATTTTGTGAACTTAACGTCCTTCAACGTCCATATTTTGTAGCTTAGGTGATCCAATGGATTATTAATTAGTATTAAGTACAGAGTTAGTAGTAATTAATTGAACTTCTGTCACTGTTACTATTCTGTAATATTTCATAGATTTTAGTATACTCGAGTTTCAAGTTCACTGAATGTGTAAAAGAGGCTTTTGTCCTTTGATTAAAGTAAAATAGCGGAAGATAGGTGACGCGCCACTCGAAAGTGGACCGCTAAAATTAGGCCCCCGTCGCCTAATTTCCATTGGATTGCGTGTGCGGATGACATTTTTAAGACGTGTGACGTAAGGAATGTGTAGTGCCATTTTTTAGCTGACAATTAGTATGACATGCCATATCTACCGCTATTTTACTTTAATCAAAGCTTTTGTCCCAAATATCTAGATAAGATGGCCGTATCGAATACATTTTGCTGTTTAAAACTTTATTAAACATCGATCTCGTGTCTTGCCGATAAAGCCATTTTAAAACTGTTTCAAATTAACTGAATGTATATTGATGGAAAATAAATGTGATTAAAAAAGACATTAAGCTATTTTTACATTACAAAGATTTTCGCCCTTGCATGGAAACTTTTTTATGGATGGTCTATTAGACCCATAAAATTAATGGAAATTAATTCTATGATTAGACCATTGCTCTCACTAGTTAAGCTATTCAAAAAAATATTTTTTGAATAGTCCCGTTATTCAAAAAACTTTGTGCCAGAGTTAGAACCGTACTATTTCCAAAAAGATTACAATATGATCAGTGCTATTACTTATATCCAGGGTTCTACCTTCTACATAGTAGCTTACCATGACTGTGCTATGAACGTGCCAGTCAAAAAAATATTCTTTGTATTGAAAAATATGACACTGTTCTCACTAGACCGTTCCGTCACCGACCAACACCGTCGCGTGTCATGCACGGAGCGTGTCAGTACCAGCAAAATAAGTTCTCGGTCTCCCGCGCATTGGGCAAAGTAGATAGTATCGTGTTGCTTGTCGTATCTGATACGCTCATTGTATGGTTCGGTTTAGTGGGCCGGACCTTTTACTGACCAATTTATAAAAGCTGTCATAAGACAGAATTCAATAATTGAATGAAATTGGTCGTATAACATGCCAATCACAGTTAATAGTCTAACTAACCCAAAGGTCTAACCATTACAAATAATACAACGGTTGTTCAGAAAACTGAGTTTATTTCACTACTTATATACTTATCCAGTAAGATGACTACATTTTGAAATAACCATACAAATTAAACTTTTATGTAAAGAACTAAATGATACATCGATTTAATATGAAATCAGCTAAACGATACACAGTATACCTTAACATTAACTATCGATACAGCTTCGTCAAAACAACATCATATAGCTAATACAAATCATTTTACGTAAAATTAAATAACAAAAATATATGTACAATTTAGCAATAAATAATTACCGAAAATATAAGAATAGTAAATAATAGATTTTTATATGGTGATAATAATAAATTCAAATCGACATTTAACTTTATAATCATATATTTTGAAATTGGTGGAATGAAAAATAGTGTCATAAGTTTTGAATTAGCATAACTACGTATAAAATAAGTATATTATACTACACGAGATATGATTGTATCATAGGCTCGAATGTTTTTTTTATAACTTGTGCATTTTACGGCCAATATTTTAAAAGGTAGTGCAGGGTTTACATTTTCAGCATGGTGGGTTCATAACATATTTTCGTTACAAAATGTGAATAGAAATAAAAGAATAGCAGCCTGTACTTACTATTCTGCGTTATTTCACACATAAGAAAGTAGGTACTCAGTAACAATAAAACAGTGTTACCATAAATCACATAAATGGGCATGAATTGACACTTAATCATTCAATAGAAATTAATAAAATAATAAGAATAAGCAAACACTTTATGCAACGCATGTACCTATATTTTGAAAGTAGTAAAAAATATCGACACTGGAAATTTCAAATGTCGTAAGGGACATTTTGTCGTAAGTACACTAAACACAGCATAGGAATCAGAAAAAAAATCTCTAGCGATCTGTATAGCAGACTTTGTGGTATCTTTTCAAATAAAGAAGTTATGAGGTGAATTTACTTTGTCGTAACTAAACGAAGTGTAAAAATTTTTGTAGTATGGGTCAAATTTTACACTTAAAGGTATCGTTTGCTTAAACGCAACGTCGTATATCTCTCAACTCTGTAATCATTATGTTGTAAGGGACTATTTTGGTGGTTTATGCTACCTATATGTCCCAGGTGTGTTATTGGGAATTGTGATTATTTCTTGTTTGAAAACCAATCGGTACATAAACTTAGTCTTTGCAGTATAGATACTCGTTTACAAAGTACATTTAAAAGTCTGAATACTCGTTATTGGGTATAAACATTGTTCTTAGCTTGTAAGAAGATGATACTCATTTTGAAAGTTCCTTTTAGATTAATGTAATTTACAATTGTTATTTAGTTGGAACTGTATTGCTATTGTTATTGGAATTGCCGATGCGTATATCGATCTCTCCGTCAAGAGAGAGATTGCTTGACACGGTCGACCCCAGGTAACAAAACTTGTCGACTACCTCCAAGGTTGCACCTTCCAGCAAGATGGACGGCTGGTTGGTATAACCCTGCGCTAGGATTACGGTCTTCTCTGCATTTATGGACATGGAGAACAGGGCACAAGGGTGGTGAAATTTGTCCAGTAGGACCTGGAGCTCTTGGGGAGTTCTTGCAACAAAGGCTGCATCGTCGGCAAACAACAAGCTGTCAACAAATAGGTCCTCGCGATTACGGCGAGACTTAAGGAGGGCGACATTAAACAGCTTCCCATCTGCTCGAGTGTGTAGATGGACACCTTGTTGCGCGTCACCGAAGGCAACTTTGAGCAGAAGCGAAAAGAATATGCCGAACAAAGTTGGTGCCAAGACGCAGCCTTGGCGAACTCCTCTACACATATCAAAAGCGTCGGACGTTTGACCATTGTAGACAACGGTGCCTTTCATGTCTTCGTGAAAGCATTCACCAACTTCAGCAGCTTTGGGGGACATCCTATTTTCTCAAGTGCAACATAGAGACCCTCTCTGCTGACCGTGGCGAAGGCCTTATTCAGGTCAACAAATGCGATCACCAAAGGAGTATTCTCCTCACGGCACTTCTCTTGAAGTTGCCGGATGGTAAATATCATATCCGTAGTGGAACGCTGGGAACGGAAGCCACATTGTGCCTCAGGATACACGCGTTCGGAAAGACTTTGCAGTTTAGTCAATATGACCCTTGCAAAAAGCTTACCGACAATGCTAAGAAGGGAAATACCACGGTAAGAGTTACAATCGCCGCGGTAACCTTTCCCTTTGTAAAGAGTCACAATATTTGCATCGCGCATATCCTGTGGGAATAGCTCCCTCTCCCAGCATTACCCCAGGAAGTTATGCAATACTGGTAATATGCACTTGAGTTTTAGGAGTTCAGTGAGTACACCATCGACCCCTGGACTCTTACCACATTTGAGCTGTAATACGGCCGCACGTAGATCCCACACGGTGGGTAAATCATCGAGCTCAGTCATAATAGGTAGGTTCGGAAGAGATGGGCGTCCTTAGCATTGACCTAAATAACAAGCTAACAAAAAGGAAATTGATAGTTTTATCTATAACTATGGAAATAAAACAATTCTCAAAACATAGATATATAAGTTCCTAATATTTTCATAAATTTTTAACGCTACTTACTTCAGTGTCCTAGAAAAAAATATGACATTACAACAGAAAAAATCGAAAAATTTAATGTTGTGTGATAGTTACGACAGTCGGGTTGAATTTTAGTCTATGGCGTAAGAGATTTTCATAAAAATAGTCAGATTTTTTTTGTATGCGTAAGGGACAGATTCTTCTGAAAATTATTGTGTAAGGGACACTATTTCCTAAACTATTGAGATATTATATATATAACTATCTCAATGATGTAGGAAAAGCTTTTTGAAAGTTATGTGTAAAAGAATCATCTAATTCGGATGAATATTTACTAAGTTACGATTTTTTTTAAATTTGGATTTTGTTTATCGGCTCTCCTGAAAAGTAGGACTTTGTCCCTTACGACATTTGAAATTTCCAGTGTCGATATAGTAAATGTGTATATCGACACTGGAAATTTCAAATGTCGTAAGGGACAAAGTCCTACTTTTCAGGAGAGCCGATAAACAAAATCCAAATTTAAAAAAAATCGTAACTTAGTAAATATTCATCCGAATTAGATGATTCTTTTACACATAACTTTCAAAAAGCTTTTCCTACATCATTGAGATATTATTATATATAATATCTCAATAGTTTAGGAAATAGTGTCCCTTACACAATAATTTTCAGAAGAATCTGTCCCTTACGCATACAAAAAAATCTGACTATTTTTATGAAAATCTCTTACGCCATAGACTAAAATTCAACCCGACTGTCGTAACTATCACACAACATTAAATTTTTCGATTTTTTCTGTTGTAATGTCATATTTTTTTCTAGGACACTGAAGTAAGTAGCGTTAAAAATGTATGAAAATATTAGGAACTTATTTATCTATGTATTGAGAATTGTTTATTTCCATAGTTATAGATAAAACTATCAATTTCCTTTTTGTTAGCTTGTTATTTAGGTCAATGCTAAGGACGCCCATCTCTTCCGAACCTACCTATTCTGCCGTCCATAAGCTATAATGCCGTTAACCGACAAATGGACAAAATTGACTTTTTAATACTATCTGGATCAGAAAAAAATGCTGAAGCTAACACTGTTACTCATATTTTTCTATCTTGCTTAGTTCCTGAGATACAAAAAATAAGAATGCCGTTAACTGCTTTGCCTTAGCGAAATTACAGAGCTAAAATGCAGTTACAACCAATTACTTAGCTAAAACGCGGCTAAGGGATTTTAACTTGTAATAGCACAGATAATTTTTAAAAATTACAACAGTATAATGCCGTTATTAAAAATTTATGTAAAATACAAGACAAAAACGCAGATAAAGTCCAATAGCGGCATTTAAGCGTTGTATTAGGTGTCTGTATTTATTAAAATAACAGTAGCGAGTAGACCATAAATGCTAATTAAATGAAACAGGCTACGTGATTTTTACAGTTTACACGACTTAAATGCCGTTATCCTACATTCCTAAGCTATAATGCGGTTATGTGCAAAACGTTGAATTGGGTATTCATACATTGAAGAAGGAGCAGTCTGTGAACGGGACAAAGGGTGGGACGAATTTGTCTGCAAAGGCGTGGATCCAAGTTGATGGGTCATTCGCAGGTGGGTTTGTTGCGATAACTAACTGACGAAACTTTTTGATTTGTTTTTAAACTATAGTGGATAGCGTGAGTAGAGACATGCTTTCGCAAACTTTTCTCTAGTCTTTCTTTTTTTCTTAGAGAAAAGTCGTCTAACCTGTGCCGTTTTTTTGGTAAAGGACGTAATTCTTCATGGATATATCTCTATTACTCCTTTTTTGCCTCCTTGCTTTTTCGAACAGTGTCTGTACCCTCAGCATTCTACCGGGGAGGTTTTTTTTTACAAATGTTTTTTTTTTGGCTACTAGAATCTGCTGACGAGTTTAAGACACAGAATAGGAGTAAGCAAAGAGTGAGTTAGAAGTGTTAATGTTTGGTAGTGAGTTTAATCTTTCATCAACAAAGGTAGTAAACGAGGCCCAGTCCAGCTTTTTAGTGAGTATTTCAAAAGTGGGATAGTGGAATACAAGAGTTAGTCGGCGGGGATGGATCTGGGGCACCAAATGCTCTTTTAAGAAAGCAGTGATATTAAATTTGGGGGGCAGAGAGACATATCGACAGCAAAGGCTGGGTTTTGAAAAGAAGATACCCATGTTGTTGGACTACCCTTGTCCGAAATACACAAATTTTGCAAACCCAAAAGATCTAAAAGAATTAATCCAGGAGGATCCGGGAAGTAGCAACCCCCATAGGCGAGGTGTGCGGTCGAATCATTCACCACAAATACTGAAGGAGGAACAGACAAAATGACAGAACTTTGGAACTCGTTTGGAAAGCAAGAAGAAGGGTAAGAAATATATACAGATAGAATATCAATGTATGAAGTTCTCACAGCCACGACATTATTTATCTTTACTACATAAAGGAAGAAAAAGTTGAGAGTAGGAAAGAGCGCGCCTTACTAGTAAGGTGCTACCAGCGTCTCTATCGTTTCTATTGTCACGGAGGCATGGGTAACTCGAGACGTGTAAGCGTGATCCGAGAATTAGCCACGTCTCCGAGATAGCTACAACCAACAGAGAATATTAATGAGAAAAATCAGTTAATGTATTTTTGTCCTAATGCTTTTGCAGTTCCGCTGAACTGCCAAATTCATTTTGACTCAATTGCAAAGATAAATATTAAGAAAATGGACAGAGTTTTCAGCGCCGTCTGACGGTAGCCTGCCACTCTGAACGGAGACAACAAGAAGAATAAGGCTTATTAGAAAGGAGGATAATCACGTGGGGCAGGTAGAGGGGAGTTAGGTTGCGGGATGGGGCAGAAGAAAAACTTTTATTGTTATCAGAAAAGTACTTGAATACTAAAAATTGTGACCTATTACCGCCCACCAGCTTGGCACGTTACATAAAACACGGTGTGTATTACTCAGGTTCAAGACGGTGTTTTGTTTGCCGTTCAGCTAATATAATTTATAGGTCCACATACCTATGGATTAAGCCACTTCGCCAAATGTTTCCGTTAACTGTGTGTTTATCAATAGCAGAAAGTTAAACTGCTAAATTTAGAAATTAAAATAAATACATAGTCGTTTGTAATTGATTTCAACACGACATGAAAAAGGAAAAGATTTAATTTTGTATTGTCTTTTATAAGAATCTACGCAAGTATTTTCGTAACGCTGTAAGAAACATTTATTGATTATTGCCAGTTACTTCTCTTTTGTTATAAGGAATAGCAAAAAATTAAAAATCTGCTAAAATAACAAAATTATGATAAAAAGTCATTGGAATTGATTGCCACGAGGCACAAAAATGCAAATATATATATTTTTTATTTAAATTTCGATTTTCTATACTAAAAATGGTTTAATTTTTTTTGACATAAATACATTTTTCTGTATTTTCTAGATTTTCAAGTAACTTAAGCCTAGCTTAAATGCCGTTATGGTTAAAGGTTTTGTTTTTAGCTGCATTTTAGTCTTGTATTTTACACAAATCAAATAGGCGTACCAAAGACTGCATAATTTACGCGCTAATACGAGACTAAAATGACGTTAACTGACATTAGCTGCGTTATAGGCAAGTAATGTCTCGTCAAAAAATAAAAAAGTATTACCGAGGTATAACGCCGTTACACTATTTAACGGCATTAAAGTTTAGTAGAATTATTAGTTAGAAGCTCGTTTTACAAATTTATCAAAATTATTAAAGATCCAACACTTAAATGCCGTTAAGGTAGCTGTAGCGGCGTTTATGTTGTGTTTATTATGAATTATTTGTTATTTGATACTAAACTAAAACGATAAAATTAGAATATTTCAGAACCTTTAATACGTAGCGTTGTGTGAGTTTTTGTGATCTATAGTTCTTAAAAATACCTATCTGATGGTATATTAAAGTTACAAATTACTCATTTACTTTTGAAACAGCGATTTTTTTTCCGTTTCCCACCTTTAAACCCGTTTTTCTCGAAATGTGGTTTTTGCACTTAACGGCATTATAGTTTGTGGACGGCAGTATTATGACTGAGCTCGATGATTTACCCACCGTGTGGGATCTACGTGCGGCCGTATTACAGCTCAAATGTGGTAAGAGTCCAGGGGTCGATGGTGTACTCACTGAACTCCTAAAACTCAAGTGCATATTACCAGTATTGCATAACTTCCTGGGGAAATGCTGGGAGAGGGAGCTATTCCCACAGGATATGCGCGATGCAAATATTGTGACTATTTACAAAGGGAAAGGTGACCGCGGCGATTGTAACTCTTACCGTGGTATTTCCCTTCTTAGCATTGTCGGTAAGCTTTTTGCAAGGGTCATATTGACTAAACTGCAAAGTCTTTCCGAACGCGTGTATCCTGAGGCACAATGTGGCTTCCGTTCCCAGCGTTCCACTACGGATATGATATTTACCATCCGGCAACTTCAAGAGAAGTGCCGTGAGCAGAATACTCCTTTGAAGATCGCATTTGTTGACCTGAATAAGGCCTTCGACACGGTCAACACAGAGAGGGTCTCAATGTTGCACTTGAGAAAATAGGATGTCCCCCAAAGCTGCTGAAGTTGGTGAAATGCTTTCACGAAGACATGAAAGGCACCGTTGTCTACAATGGTCAAACGTCCGACGCTTTTGATATGCGTAGAGGAGTTCGCCAAGGCTGCGCCTGGCACCAACTTTGTTCGGCATATTCTTTTCGCTTCTGCTCAAAGTTGCCTTCGGTGACGCGCAACAAGGTGTCCATCTACACACTCGAGCGGATGGGAAGCTGTTTAATGTCGCCCTCCTTAAGTCTCGCCGTAATCGCGAGGACCTATTTGTTGACAGCTTGCTGTTTGCCGACGATGCAGCCTTTGTTGCAAGAACTCCCCAAGAGCTCCAGGTCCTACTGGACAAATTTCACCACGCTTGTGCCCTGTTCTCCATCTCCATAAATGCAGAGAAGACCGTAATCCTAGCGCAGGGTTATACCTACCAGCCGTCCATCTTGCTGGAAGGTGCAACCTTGGAGGTAGTCGACAAGTTTTGTTACCTGGGGTCGACCGTGTCAAGCAATCTCTCTCTTCCGATGCGTACATCGGAAATTCCAATAACAATAGCAATACAGTTCCAACTAAATAACAATTGTAAATTACAATAATCTAAAAGGAACTTTCAAAATGAGTATCATCTTCTTACAAGCTAAGAACAATGTTTATACCCAATAACGAGTATTCAGACTTTTAAATGTACTTTGTAAACGAGTATCTATACTGCAAAGACTAAGTTTATGTACCGATTGGTTTTCAAACAAGAAATAATCACAATTCCCAATAACAAACCTGGGACATATAGGTAGCATAAACCACCAAAATAGTCCCTTACAACATAATGATTACAGAGTTGAGAGATATACGACGTTGCGTTGAAGCAAACGATACCTTTAAGTGTAAAATTTGACCCATACTACAAAAAATTTTACACTTCGTTTAGTTACGACAAAGTAAATTCACCTCATAACTTCTTTATTTGAAAAGATACCACAAAGTCTGCTATACAGATCGCTAGAGATTTTTTTTCTGATTCCTATGCTGTGTTTAGTGTACTTACGACAAAATGTCCCTTACGACATTTGAAATTTCCAGTGTCGATATATAGCACGGTGCCTTCGTAATAGTGCAGATATATTGTTATTACCAAAGCACCGTGTGGAAACTAGAAAATGAAGATTTAAAGATTTGTTCTACGTATTAACTTAAGTTAATAACTACCAACCAAACGTAGAGAAGATAAGGTCGTTTAATTATTTTGACACTTTTGGCAGGAAATTATTAAAATATTAGTTCGTCCAATCCCAATCAGTAGTAAAAATACCGTTCATTGCCGATCACATAATTAGTGTCCACTCCATATAATCAAAAATTTCAGTTTTACTTTAGATCCAATCACTTTTTCTTTTCATATCTAGAATGCAAAAAAATCTTCTTGTGATATCGGAAAAAGACGAACTGAAGGTTCTCGCATAGAGTTTATGAAATAATTTATTGAAGTTGAGTATGGCTGCGTTATTATAACAAATAGACATACAAGTAATCTCATGGCGATGTAAAACATTGATTTGTTATCGAATAAAATCTAGGTCGATGGTCTGATTACGATTGTGATATAACAAAAGTAAAAGCTGCTCGTAGCACAGTGGTGGAAGAGCTTTGGCAGTGATACCGAAGTTAGGCAACCTACGCCGCGGTCGTGTTTGGATGGGTGACCATTCCGACCATATAAGTGACGTATATCACGAGTTTCTTCGTGCTTTGGAAATCGGAAGGTACGGTATGCCTTTGGTTACGTACGTTAAGCCTAGTCAGAGCACTATGGACGGCTTGTTAAAATGTTACAGCAAGGTTGGCCGCTAGCCTTGCAAACACCTCTTCACCTATCTGCACAAAACAGAATGTATATATACACAGCAAACTGGAATTGTACCAACCCTATTGTGCAAACCCATTTCATAAAAAAACCTAGAGAAATTATATTCAGTCACATGACTCCGTTTTCAGTTACAGATAATGGCACCCACCAGACGCGCCCCACCAATTTATGATCAAGGCAAACGCGGTGGGCGGGGGAAGGGTTGCTTCGCGCTTCAGTTACGTGCGAGTTCTTGTACTGTGAGTATGTAATTAGTGTTCCAAATTCAATAGAAATATTGTAAAAAGCTTGCACACATGTAGTTCCATAAACGATTAGGATGAATGGTGGAGCGCGTCTTCGTGGATGCCACTATCTGTACCTAAAAATACCTGACTACTAAATATAATAAAAGGAATTAGTGGCACTGGTGACATAATCTTGAATGTCGCGATTAAGATTAGCCTAAAGATACACTGCGAAACCTAATACCAAATGTATAGTATCGGAAGAAGTTGAAAAATGACAAATCTTTTATTGACCAGTTGTCAGTCAGTTGTAATAAAACTTGAAATATAGTTTTATAGGCTAAAAAGAAAATGTATATTTGCTACTGAACTAGAAAATTACTGTAACATCAAAGAAAAAACAGTACGCAAATCATTTAGCAATATTATAAATGAATTACATTAATATCGGAAAGACGTGACGATATACCGTAAACTTTTTGAATTCCAACTATTCTACACATCGATCAAAACACAAATTTTACTCCTGACACCAAACGCACTAACAGACAATTTAAATTTGAACCTGAACCCTTATTGTCAAATATAAAAATTATATTGAAGAAACTAACATTGTTCAACCATTAAATGCAATATGCCTTATTAAGATAACTAACACTATGTTTAATATTACCTGGTTGTAATATTACACATTGACATACGCACTAGCATTACAAATTACTTGATTCATAATAATCACAACAATACAATTGTGTATAATAAAACATTGCAAGCTGTCCGGCAGTCGGTCACTACTCGAATTTTGAGCGTTTTTAATCATTATCATTAAGCGCGAGTCAACAAGTTATCCAATGAAAACAGTTTGAAAGCATCCGCGGGCTAAAAACATTAAGATCGTTAGAACGATAAATTTTCTTCTAATTGGTCGCTGAGGCTGATGTTAATGGCGATTTGTGTTAATTATCTAAGTTAATATGAGTCAAGTAAAACTAAAAAGTCAGATAGGTAAGACAAGGTCGTCTGCGGTTGCCTTCGAAAACTGTGTTCAGTCGTAACATGTTAGTAAATCTGTTCGCGCTGGCACGACGAAGCGTGGGCATCCCACATCAGATTCCCAATGTACGCAACTAAAGTTCCATCCCCAATTCCTAATTGCTGTGCCTCAATTAGTTAGGGCGATAAACCCAACCAATTATAAACTTTACAACTTAGAGAGATTGTGGAGCGAGACAAATACATCTGTACATTCCAACTCAGTTCGACTTTATTTATTCGTGATACCAATCGATATTGGTGGAACTATAATTGGGATTCTGATGTCATTAGCATTAGGTCAGAGCAATCTAAGGTAACAGATAAACGTACAGTTCAGACTTTTATCAGTCTTGGGCCGCGAGTGGGCCCTGCCGACGTAGCATTAAAACAAGCCTAAATAAGTTATAATTAATTACAGCGTACAGTCTTAAATCGTTCTTTAGATTCGTCGAAAAAATTGGCTTTCGTTTTTTTAGTCGCTTTTTTGTTAATTGGAGAAAATTCGAAGTACAACAAAGTGCTGATAAAAATCATCAAAACTCTAAAAGACAGTCGAAATATAATACACTGACCTACGATAGAAAATGCCATCGCTTAGGAACCGCGATGGTTTGAGTGAATAGCCTGTCGGTAGTGGCATATAAGTGAGTGAAGTAACTATAGCTCAAAGTAGGTATCATTCAATTAACAAGCCATTTCTAGAACTTTACCGACCGCATTTGTTATACTTCCTATTCTAAACAAAAATTTACTCACTGGGTATCTGCGTCGTTAATTTTGATTTTAAAATTAATAAATTATTGCTCATTACAAAAGCCCGATTCATAAACAAAATTTCGGCGAAACCGCTGCCTGCATATGACACAAAATACAATCTTACCGTTACTTTGAGCTACGCCACTCCACCTGATACACCGCTTACATATTATACGCTATATAGATGGCGTCGATCTGATCAGACAGGAATCCGTCCCTAAGATGCATGCGTTGCTTCTCGCCGCGTGAGTTGATGGGTACTACCCCAGGGTCGACCACTACCACCACTCCTACTATAAGATGGTGTTCCTCCAGGACCGTGTTGGTGACGAGCGGCACCAGGTTCAGAGCCTCGCTGTCGTTGCCATCCAGTTCTACCACCACGACGAGAAGATTTGTCCACGTGAACACGGCGCTGAAAGGTGCGAAAAGTAGTATAAGTAGGATCAAGTACAAAATGAGTTATTAGAGTCATTATTTACAGTTTCCCTAGAGGTTTTATAAAATAGACTTTTTAGAGCATTCTGTGAATCAGATTCTTAATGACTATAGCTCAGCATGATTTGTAAATTTGATAATGACGAGATTGGTACTAAATATGGTCAATAAAAGGTTACCCAATTGATAAGGTCGACAGCAGCTTCAGTATTTCATAAAGGTGATTTTTTTTCTAGGATCATTGGACGCAATGGGGGACATACTCGTGCATTAAACTATTTACTTCAAATTGTGTAAAAGAGAGAATATGTTATGTAATTAAATATTATACCTATTTACGATAGCGTTGCTTTATTAAAATGTTTAACAAGATATATTTGGCTGTAACTTCTAAAAAACAAAATTCTATTAACACTATACGAGATTGTTATCATTTTTAAATGGTATGCATAAAATGTAAATGGAAAAATATTAGTTATATCACTCACCATTCAGCGATCTTTTTGTGGCACCTCATCACGGAGTTCTCGATATCAATGGGGTGGTATCTCATCCCCCTCAGCATGATGGTCTCATCGAGCGCGCCCACGACGAACACAGCGTCGTGCGTATCGTGTGTGTCAGGGCCCACGCTGCCCAACCCCATGCTACCACAAGCAGACGCCAACGATTCCGTGTCACTATCCCGCAATAAAGAAGATTCATCCCCACCAGTAGTGACAGCTATCTCCGTCCGCCTCAAGAATCCCAAGTACCCAGTTCGAGCGTACACCTCCCCCGTATTCCCCGTCACCAACTGAGCGCTAAAGTGGTCCGCGTAGTCGCTTTCGTCTCCGTATATCGTGAAGTAGCCACTCGCGTTGTGCGGTGATTGCACCCAGATCTCGCCTAAATGCGAATCCCCGCATTGCCCTTTTGTTTCTGGATTTGCAGTTATGACCTTTACTCCTGGAAGGAGCTTGCCCGATTCCATTAGGCATAATGAATGCGGGCTGCCGCGTTCAACGAGCGACACGCGGTCGTTTCTTAAAGCTCGGAGATCCACATAAACCGTTGACGGCTCGGGACTGGACGCTCCTTGCAGGCAGATGGCGATATTGACGCGACATCCAAACGAGGTCGAGACCGCTCGCGGACTCAATCCGAGCGCCGAGAAAAGTTTTGAGAACGAATTCGTCAGGTTGATGCGCGGCCGCTCCTCTGCGACGACGACGCATGTTCTGACGCACGCTAAATTGATTCCTTTGGACTTCAATTGGTTGACCGAGCTGCCTAGCCCTTTGGTGCAGAGCTCCATGACTCCGTATGAGCAGAACGTGTCGCGGACTTTGTATTGCGAGACGGCGCTCAGCCAGAGCCCGGGGTTGATTTCCACCTCGGAAGGTGGGATGAGGATCGAGTGGTGTCCGGAGTAGATGCTGCTGAGGCACCAGAGTGCGAATCCGAGGCCGCAGTACGGGTCCAGGCAGAGCGCTATGTGTCTCGATGGGTACAGTTCGCAGGCGATTTTCATGGAACGACAAAGGGACGTCACAGCTGCGTGTGACATCTTAATACCTGCCAGCATGCCTGTGGTTGATACACTGAAATCTAAATACGCCAGCATTTCTGCTGTCGGTGCTCTGTATAAGATAGGGAGTTTCTTCTTGGGCATGTCGTCAGTGTCGAGCGTGATTGGCCAGGCCTTGCTGTCCAGTACGTTGCTCGCTTCTTTGGAGCGCAGTAGTTTAATCACAGATTGGTTGGAGAGGACTAGAGTTGCTTTGCTGACGTCGACGATCATGCGTACGGTGGGGAGTGTGGTGTGTAGGTTTTGTGGGTGTGGTGGTCTGATGGTGACGGGTACGGCGCCGACGTAGAGGCATCCGTAGAAGGCGCAGATGAGGTCGAGTCCCGGGGGGAAGATGAGGGCTACGTGGTCTCCGGTGTTGACGCGGCCCTTCTCAAGGAGGAGGTTGCCGATCCTCTCGGCCTTCTTGTGCAGTTCTGCGCAGGTGAGCACTTTGGCCACGGCGCCTTTGGAGTTGAGCAGCGTGAATATCACATGGTCGGACGTGCTCTGAGCGCGCCACCGCAGGATTTGTGATATAAACTGGTACTGGAAACGAGAGAGAATATAGCATTAATCAGCACAACCATGAATCATGGTATTAATATTATCCATTGTCAGCAGTTTTCACCATAAACAGCTAGATGTTTCTGAAGAAACCTGATATTTACGCAAGCGGAGTTGTGCCGTTAACAACTACTATTGAATAACAAGTAAACGTATTTACCTTCCTAGCCGCGTCCGAGTCATCGGTGTATCCCATATCACGGCCCTGCGCCGAGGCCAGCCGGTTACCTTGCACCAAGTTGCCAACGATCACTGATGCTGGACCCACATCTAAAAAAAAGAAAATAAGAAATTAAAAAAATTTTATAAAACCTATATTCATTTATAATAGGTATACATTTATTGAGTTTACACTAATTAATAAATCGTTGGAGCATGTTATGTAATTCTCTATTTGTAATGCAGTTATATAGTATAAATTTAATACCAATTTGAAACTGAACTGTAAGTGTTAGTTAAGTATGTGTGTGCCATTAGCGAGAACCTAGTTAAATTAATAGTTAAAATCAGTAACAATACAGGCTGGTTCAGCCCACATATGTAGTAGGAAATTAAAACATGCCAAGTGATTAATTCATTGATTTATCGATCTATTCCCGAGTATTGTGTATTTTAAGATTATTTATCAGCATGTTATTAGATGCAATGTGTATTTATTATTCTTTTCTTCTGTGTCATTATTAAAATCTGACCACTTATCTTTTGTTTTTTCCTTACCTGAAGGTTGTGTAGAAGGAATTGATTGTCTTGAATTGCCTAAATTGTACTACTATCGAATATTTAAGATGATATCCTGTATAATTCATTGTTAATTAATCGTAAGCAATAAAGCATTTCTTATTATAAAAAAATATTTACCCTTTCCCATATTTCGTCTCTTCTGCGGTATGATTCATATTAACTGATACACATGCAATAATAGGCAAGGCGAAAGATTTTGAAATCCTCTTCCGTAATGCAGATAACCATCTACTGTTTACAACAAAACCTTTATTTCGGTAATAAATTTAAGATTTTGGAAATTTAAAGCCATTTTATAATAATTTTTAAATATTGCGCGAAAACAGCTCGCCGTGTCATGGCGTCGTATGTGACGTCATACTTACGTAAACGTGATTTCAAAATCTTTCGCCTTGCCTATTTTTAAATAAATAAAGTACCTGAATGTATCTCCCTCGGTTTAGGCAAATTAGTCACACAGGTGTGCGGGCACATCAGCACATTAGCCGGATGCAGGGTTCCTTCGAGGAATCTCCTCTTGCACTCTGACAGGTGTATGCCTCCTAGAGGCGTCTTCGGAAGGTAGTTCGGCTGGACCAGAGCCAGGCAGTAGATGCCGACTTGGTGGATGGAGTCAACCGCTTGGAGAACTCGGGACATCCATTGGAATGACTGCGAAAGAAAGTGTGGGTTTATCTATACTAATATTATAAAGTTTTAAGAGTTTGTTTTTTTGAACGCGCTAATCTCAGGAACTATTGGAATAATTTAAAAATATTTTTACGTTGGATAATTTATACGCTGGGGCAGGCTTTAGGCTATTAATGATTACGCTCTGCGAAGGGAGGGGAGGGAGAGAAACTCAAAACGCGCAGACTTGGTCGCGAGGGACCGCTAGTATTGAATATACATGGTGTTACAAAATAAACCGTAAAGTATGAAGGAAGCTACACAGAATCAGTAACTAAACAACTTTCTCCTAGAAACATGGATCGAAATATTCCAAAAAAAAAACACTCTCCATAGAAATCAGACGTGTCACGTGACTGCTCCCCGCGCCCCGCTACTCCGCAGGCGAAGTCTAAATGAAGCGGTTTACCTATAGCACGTGGTTTCAAACGCGACGCTCTATAACCAGTCTGCGATGTGAAGTAACGTACCTCTTCCTCGCCACAATCGGGCCGCTGCTCAGCGACGATGCAGATGCGTTCGTCGCGCAGCACACGCACAGAGAACACGGCGATGCGGCCGCGGTAGATGAACTTCATCGGCTCCACCGCCAGCACCGTGGCTATGATGTCGTCCATGTTGTGCTTGCGCCCTGTGACTGTCATGAGGCCGTCCCGCGAGCCGCACACGAAGACCAGCCCTGGAGATAAACAAATAAATAGTTGATTCTTGTTTTTATAGTGTTTTGTCAATATTTGTATATTGACAACAAGTGAAATTTATATCATTAAGTTTGTACTTAATGATATAAATTTCACTTGTAACAAGCACCCGTGACTCTGTGACAGACGAGGAATTGAACCCCGTGTCTTACGCAATCCGGGCGTATGCCTATACCACTCGGCCACCGTCACATTAACAAGCCTGTGTTGGCTTAACAAATAATTAGTTAGACATTATAGTAATTAGTTAATCGTTCCCAAGCAAATATAACACGAGAACCTTCAAGTCAGAGTGAACCGGCTTCTTCTAGGTAAGCTCGCTCCATCGTCGACTCTGTTTAAACAGAATCAGGTTTAGTCCAGAGTCAGGAGCAAGCCTATTTCCAATAAAAAAGACTAAATTTTTACACACAGGACGTAAGAGTGTGGACATACAAACTACATTTTATGTATGCATGCTCCATCATCTCTTGCTAAATCAGGTGACCGATTTTGATGATATTTTGCATAGAATATTTGACCACATAAAAGTACAAAGGATAGTTTTAATTTCATCATGCAGATCCTCAAAGAAGTTTAAAAGGCAGCAAAAATTATACTCGGTGTTTCTCTACAAGATCGAACCAAAAATAAGGAGACACGTAGAAGAACAAATGTAACGCGCATAGCCCTGAGAATCAGTAAGCACAAGTGGCAAATGGCATAACGCGAAGAACTTATGACCGTTAGGGCAGAAAAGTTCTACATTGAGACCTTTCAACCGAAGGCGCAGCGTAGGACGTCTATCGAAAAGATGGACAGACGACTTTGTAATGATCGCAGGATCCAACTGGATACAGACCGCTCACGACTGGTCGCTGTGGAAAACCGTGAGAGAAGCCTATGTTTAGCAGTTGACGCCCTTTGGCTGATAATAATGATGATAAGATCTTCAATGGTATTACAAAACAACAAACAAAGTGTCACTCACCTCCCGGCCCAAGGAATCCAAGCAGGCCGCTCCTGACATAGTGCTCCTCTCCTATTGGGTCACCGTCAGCGTCCAGGGGCTTCACTCTGAACACCGTGTTGGTGAGCCCCGGGAGGCCCCAGTAGCCGGAGCCCGTGGCCCCCGACAGCACGCATATCTCGCCAACCTCGTCCGTCTTGCAGAGGAAAGCGGGGCCCTCCATCTTCACAACCACTATCACGCCTGTGGAGAGGAAGGATAAATAAATAAATTGTTTTATAAATCTACAGCAATAACACTCTTGTGCTAGTGACTAGAATTACATCAAGCTCAGTAAACGTTGAGATAAAATTCGTGCTCTATCTTCCAAAAATTAAATCGTATTTTTTTATTTAAAAAGTCTCGAAAATATTCTACTATAAAGCGAATCATGTCTCAGCATTTATCGAGTGCCATCTGGTGTTGAGCGTAGAAGAACAAAGGTAACAGACACAGCCTAAAGAATCAGTAAGCTCAAGTAGCAATGGGCAGGGCACATAACGCGAAGAACTGATGGCCGTCGGGACAGCGTAGGACGTCCACCGTCAAAATGAACAGATGACCTGATCACACTGGATGCAGACCGCTTGTGATCGGTTGCTATGGAAAACTGTGCAGGAGGCCTATATTGGACAGCAGTGGACGTCCTTTGGCTGACAATGACGCAATCCTGATCGACTCCAATACTCACACGACGGCATGACCTGCCCGCAGTCCTGCAGCGTGAGCGATGTGAGCGAGTTCTCCGCGTCCACCCTCACCACACCATACGACAGACCAGACATGGACAGCACGCCGCGCCCCGCCGACGACCCGCCGCGGCCCGCGCGACGCACGCACACCGTCAACGACTCGCTGCTGCATGCGCAAGGGCATATCGCGTCGCCGCGGACGCCTGCGAACAAAGGTTGATAGTTTATTTTCGTTGTTATAGTGTTTTGTCACCATACAAACTTAATAATATAAATTGCACTTGTAAACGGCACGGTAGCTCAATTGGAAGACCAGTTGGCCCAGTTAGCCAGAAAGACGCTGGTTCGAGTCCCGCCCGTGCGCAATTTTCGGTTTCTTATTTCATCTTTTAAGACTGTTGTCCGTTTCTCTTTGCTTGTCATGTATTAAATTTAATCTTGACATTCCTTTTTAAGGATATGATTCATTTTAAAATATGATAAACACAAAACTCGTAAGCGCAGGATTGCACTGAATGCAGACCGCTAACAATATAACAATAAAATACAGCGTATGACTGACTTGTAACACGAGCAAAAGTTTTAATCAATAATTCTACAGAGTATACGTAGTTACCTACCTCAACCGGCTCTAAAATGTTTTAAATCAGAGATATAGTAATGCAAAGTTATAATTCCTAATCAATGTATCAAATCAAAATCAATAACAAGTAGTAGTAAATGACAATGTCAAGTCCTATGACTGAACACATTTGTTTGCAATACATTTTGAATTGATAATTGGTTACTCAAAGGGCCAATATTTTAAGTATTTGCTCTTTTTAAAGGCCACACTCTGTATAGTAATATTAAACCCTCGCTCCTTCTGCGGTAATGAGACGTGGGACTGCGACAGCGCATACTTCTCTCTCTTTCACACTCATCCTACGATTTTTATGTCATTGGGCAGTACCTTTGCTCTGGAACACTGAGAGGAACTGGTCACATGAGGAAAGCGACCAGGGATTGGCGCCGTCGGCCACTAACAGCAATCGCAGCGAGCCCAGCGCGATCTCCTTGTGGTCGCGCGTCGCCAGCAAGCCCCAGTGAAGGTCGCGCGATTTCACTATCGCGACTGATGCTCTGCGGATGAGAGAGATGGAATTAAATTAAATAGGTAGGCTAATAAATAAGACCCGGATGGAATAAGCGTAGTACACAAATATACATTTTAAGTGAAGTAGACGCGAAACACGACGAATATAAGTTTTTAATAAAACACAATTTACGGATAATTTCGCGATAATTTATTTGATTTTTCATCCCGACGCACAGTGGATCGACGCCATACTAGCAAAGGGACATAGGCAACTTAAATATACAAGTGTCAGTTTTTGAAAAACAAATCATTCAAACATTTTCTCCAAACAAACATGGTGCGCCACACGCACCCCTTAAGAGGTAGGGGTCCACTTACTTGACAGCAAAAATAACTTTGTTTTTCATAGTATTTGTATGAAAGACAAAGTTATATTTGCGGTTGTTCAAATTGTGTTAATTGACAAAAATACCGGTTAAGAGGTACAAGCGTTGACTGATGTTTTCCTTCTTATCGACCAATTGATTCATAAGTTATTATTTCGACATATTTTATCTCCGAATCTCATTTCAATGGTGACTTACTGATAAATGGTCAGGCCATAAATCATCGGTGCACTGATAAAAGACTACCAGAAAGCGTTTTACCACAGTCTTAGTGCACCCAATATTTGGAAACAATTGTGTTGTTAACCACAAAACTATAGATTTAGTACAGAAAAAACCGGCCAAGTGCGAGTCGGACTCGCTCACTGAGGGTTCCGTACCAACTTTTAGGGCTTGCTTGACAGCAATAATAACTTTGTTTTCATAGTATTTGTATGAAGGACAAAGTTATATTTTGCGGTTGTTGACATTGTGTTATTGGTCATAAACTAACAGTTCTATCTCGTTTAAACCAATTTTCGTCTAAGGTATTTGTAAAGATATACGTTATGTATTTTGTTCAAAATTTTCACTTGCTGAGTTCAAAAGTTAGAGGGTGGACGCGCATTTTATAACACTTTGGAAGCGTCTATCTTACAAATGTTTGACTTTTAGAAAAAACAGTTTAAGGAACCTCTCCTCTCACCTGTCATTTTAAAAGACCTATCAACAGACTTTGAGGAAGAGGTCAATCGACGAGTCCAACTCGGCTGGACAGCGTTTGGGAAAATGCGCAAGAGCGTCTTCTCGTCTCAATTACCTCAGTGTCTGAAGACAAAGTCTTCAACCAGTGTGTGTTAACAGTGATGACATACGTATCCGAAACGTGGTCTCTAACTATGAGCATCATAAAGAAGCTCAAAATCACACAACGAGCGATGAAGAGGGCTATGCAGAAACGAGGAGATATACATAGCATAGCATATACATAGCATAGACATAGCCCTGCGAATCAGTAAGCTCAAGTGGCAGTGGGCAGGGCACATAGCGCGTAGAACTGATGGCCGTTGGTGCAGAAAAGTCCTAGATTGGAGACCCTTCGACTAAAGGCGCAGCGTAGGACGTCCGCCGACAAGATGGACCGACGACCTTGTAAAGATCGCAGGATCGAACTGGATGCAGACTGACTCGACCGCAGTGGATGTCCTTTGGCTGATAATGATGATGATGATGATGATGATCGACAGACTAATGTCTAGGACACGCTTAGGTTTAAGCAAAAGAAATATATTTTGTTTTAGTTCCATGTATGGGAGCCACATTTATTGATAGGAAGATTAGTTTGTAGAACACATTTATTACACTGTCTTGTCTTTGCATAAGACCAGGAAGGTTTTCATGATGATGATGATGATATGACACACTGTTAACTAACACAATCGTTTCCAGAGATAGGTACAGTAAAAAAGAACCTGGGAATCTTTTATCAGTGCACCGATGATTTACCTCTATGGTCTGACCATTTTATCAGTGTCACCATTGAAGTCGAAATAATAACTTATTAATCAATTTGTTCACAAAAAGGAAAACATCAGTCAACGCTTATAGAACCGGTATTTTTGTCAATTAACACAATTTGAACAACCGCAAATATAACTTTGTCTTTCATACAAATACTATGAAAAACAAAGTTATTTTTGCTGTCCAGTAAGTGGACCCCTACCTCATAAGGGGTGCGTGTGGCGCACCATGTTTGTTTGGAGAAAATGTAGCAAATGTATGCCTAAATAACATATAAAAAAATCAAATCGAAACACGAAGAAAATCGGAAGCTACACTATTTTTTATGCCATTTCCCATACAAATAAATCACGTTTGGTTCCATAGCTCTCAAAATAAGTTTCTAATAAGAAAATGCTACTTATCTTTTTTACAGCTTATAAGTAGGCGTATACGATGGAATGATTTGTTTTTCAAATACTGACACTTGTATATTTAAGTTGCCTATGTCCCTTTGCTAGTATGGCATCGATCCACTGTGCGACGTTTCGAACACTTTACAGCGTTCGTGGTCACGGGGTAGACTAAGATGTTATTTGTCATTTACATAGTTTTGAAAAATATTAAACTACCATCATACTCATAATTAATTTACGTTCCTATCCACGCAGAATTGTGAAATTGTGTTTTATTAAATGTGTAATATTCGCGTAAACTTCAGAAATAAGAATATAAGTATTTTATACCACTGGACTACGGAGAATGATGAAAATTAACAAAATCAGAAAACTTATCAGTTTTGAGTATAAATAATGAGACTCAATTAAAGCTACTCGTACCCGAGTGTCAAAATTATCTCGTACTTTGTAAGGTGGTTGTAGTTTAAGGTAAGTTTAACTACTTACGAGTAGCTTTGACCTCTTCATTAAAGTTATTACATCAAATTCTTAGCTAATGAAGTTTAATAAACATTCTCTCAAAAAGAAATAGATTTCCTACTAGTTCAGTATTATAAAAATACAATCCATGAGAAGACCATAGGCTTTTCTAACATCTTCGTGGACTTGAGTGTACTGGCGTAATAACGTCGATACTTTATTTAATCACTTACCTGTACTTAGTGATCATGTGCATCCAGGAAGCAGGGCTGACCTTCATCAGCGCGTACGGGATGAAGATGACGTGCATCCCGTTCAGCACGCTGGCCAGCACGGCGTGCCACAGCCCGGTCTCGCGCTTGAAGTCGAGCACGCACACCATGTGCTCGCCTTCCGTGTAGTTGCACGCTACGGAGAGCATACGGCAGTGGGCCAGCATTGATGCCCTGGAAAAGTTAAAGACAAAAGAAGTTAGTGCTTGGATACATGAGAGGTACTTGACGACCGACGACGGCACGTCAAAATGGCATGGTGCACCGCACCCCGCACCGACTTGATTCTTTAAAACCAACTAACAGTCATGAGGCAGTCAACAATGGTGACGAATGTGACAATTTAGCTTTCAGAAGAGTATGGTGCACAGATGAATTAAGTTCTAACATAGCACGCCATCTGTAGATAAAGAGCATTATTAGGTACCACCGACTATCGTATCACGCAATGAAACAGAACATCAGAACCACTTGGTTGCTTGTATTCCTACGGAAACGAAAAAAAAAACATGGAATATGACGTACGACGTAGTTGAGGAAGTCATGACATAATTTCCCTATCGAACATCTAGGTGGCGCTCGAAAAACGCTGACACAGAATAGACAAAATTCGTGTTTTCGTGTATTTATTGCTTGAGAAGATTTATTTGTTTAATCTCTAAAAAATTTAAATATTTATTGGGTTTTAGGTTATGAGCTACTTAAGTTAAAATAATGTATGATGCAGCTGAAAATAAGACGCTTGATGTTATCAAGGCAAAATGTAAAAAAAAATACATTTCGATGGCTTCAGACTTTGGCCGCAGGACCATATTTTAGAAACAAAAAAGGTAAAGGAACCTTAGACTGTGTTATCCATTTTAAGAAGTTAAAATACTGAATTCTCTGTAGGTAAATCAAACAAAAACGCAAAATATATACCTTCAGTCATTATACGAATGCTTTAAAAAGCATTCCGCTAAAAAATAGCTAGAAAAAGCAAACTACAAGCCACCTTTTTGTAGAAACATTACTAATGACAAAATTATTTTCCGCTAATTCATGTTTAAAAAGAAATTTATTAAAATATAAATATAAAAGAAAAATCATCAACCACACAAGGAAAATTTCTAAAGTTTAAGATAAAATATAATGTCTGCTATAAAACGGCATCTGTATACCCGGTTCAATACCAAAAGGTTTCTATTTAGGTCTTGATGAGAACCCTAAGCCCTAGGGAATACTTTTTACAAGTTCGATAGATGGCGCTACAAGTCTCCGGAGGCTTTCACCGGAAGTTGGCGCATGCTGCCAAAGTTTATCGAAACATTGCAAGTTAATGCACGTATCAGAAACTTTCGTGCGTACTATAACGAAGTTATGTTTATTTGTTTATTTATTTAAGAAAACCAACAGCTAAAAATTACTTATACTAATTTACAATGTACTAATAAATAGTAAGCCAATACTAGGTTTTCCTTTTGTTACGATTAGTATAAAAGTTGTGAGACTTAACTTAGACAGCTTAGACTTAGTTTAGACTTTAGACAGCGAGTTTTGTGCGACGTTAATACTCGTACGAATGTAGGTGTTGAGGTGTGAGTTATGGGGAGAGATTAAACGGGTTGTCTCAGTCTAGACTAGGTCTGTATATTAAGAACTAGCGCTCGCTCGTGACTTCGCTCGCCCGTTTCTAGTTAACTCCGATCCATAGGGTCGTAGCGTGATGTTTTATCCAAGGTTTTTATGGTCTTCCTCAAATAATATAGGATTTGTAGGTATTTATACTGATTGCATCAAGATTTTCGGGGATCGTTCTTTACACGCTCTAAACAGACATGATTACAAAACGTACCAGTGACAATAATACATACAATGAAATGTTTTTGGTATTGTACGGAGTCATCATCGCATCATCAATTACGTCATGTCGATTAAACAAACAAACAAACACGGTTTTGGGGAAGTGGAAACTTTGCCTCTTCGTTTATCGCGAAAAAGGAACTATATTCACGTACCTACTTAGTACCACATAGACTGAGCACATAGATCGGTATTACGTCATACAAATGCTACGTATCTACGGTCGAATCTTTGGCGCCTAACCACCTTTAGAGCCAAAATCGCTTTTACCTCTTGTATTATGTTTGAAGTGACGCCTTTTTTGTTTTATGTGTGCTAGCGATTATCTGTGAAAAGTGGTTAGGCACGAAAGACCGAGTACTCGGGTAGGATTACAAGAGAAATGTACCAATTTCCACACACGTAGGAGCATTCGTAGACCACTACGATAAAGTTGTTGCGAACTATGCAGACTTTAGAGATGCTTGCCGAGATTCCGTAAGTATAACTTTAAACAAAGCTAACTTTGACGAGCTGACGTAGGAAATGATATGGTTTGTAGTGAGCGCAAAGACATGGCAGATCTGTTAATTCCCTTTCTGCGAATTAACTCAAATAACTTACGATTAACTCTTACGATATTACGTAACGCTTTTTTGGCAGTAACAAGTATTTGCATTGAATAGCTTTATTTAGCTATTCAGTGAGTATTTGTGTACTTGTCGCACATTCAACGAAACATCAATGTTTATATTTTATGATACCTAATTGGGCAACATGCGCAAGCATGAGACCAGGAGACCGATTCTCGCATGAACGAACTTATTTCGTGTGGTAATTCGATTACGAGTATCACTGTTTCACCGAAGAAAATCAAGTATTATATCCACGTAAAAAAAAAACTACAGCACGAAAGAAATCAAAATGGACAGAAATCATGATCCAATAAAGCAATAACTGTATTTTCTTTGAAACAGAAAATTCGATCGGTGAACTTTTTTCGTATACGAACTGCACGAGAATTGGCCTCATGAATGGCGTCACGATACTGCTCTCGGAGTGTCCAACACTATGCAGCCTGGCTGGACCATCGAAAGCAACAATGGCTTCAACGCAGGGCTGCTCCTCCCCTTGACACTCGCTTCACCTGCGCTGCGACAACTGTGGCCAGAAATGCTGTGCTGCAATCGGACTCTATAGTCACCGGAACCGATGCAGCCCCTAAATCAGACCTTCATGTCACTGCAAATATGATCAGTAAAGAGTGGCCACACATGACTATCACCTCAGCAGGCCCTAAGATGATCGTGTAAGATGTTTTCGATGTACTTCAACTTCAGCTGGCTTTAGATACAAGTTTATCGCGAAATCGCTCGCTATGTACACAAGCAAAGAATATATATACACACAAGTGCGGTCGGAAGTCGTGGACTCGTGTTCTTTGTCTTGAATTAAAAAGTGAGTCCTTGACTGGGTATGCATAACTGCCTTGGTGGCGCAGCGGTTAGAAGGTTACATTTTAAAGCGACGTCTGCGCCAGAGGTCACAGGTTCGATTCCCGGGTCGGGCCAAAAAATATGTACCTGGGTTTCTCTGTTCAGAAATTCTCAGGGAAGCCCGGAGTTTGGAAGTTGGCGGTGTTTCACTTCACCCCCGTGCCTCGGAAAGCACGTAAAGCCTTTGGTCCTGCACCTAATCTCTCTACGGTCGTGTCAGATTGCTGTCCCATCGGGCTATGAGAGTGAAAGGAATAGAGAGTACACCTGTGTTTGCGCAGACACTTATGCACAATAATATGTCCCGCGCAGTCAGCCACCGTAGTCGAAATCGGTTAGGGGGACTATTATTATTAGTATGCATAACACACATGGTAATGAAATGTAGCTCCTGCGGTCACGGAAAAGACGTTGATAACAGGTGGGAGCCATCTGTTTATACTATTGGGGTGGAAATTCACATTGTAAGAACCTTCAGAAACAAGCAACTCATCAATGACACTTTTAGCAAGTAAAATAAATATACATGTAAAATTACGTCCATTGAAAACGATGTCGTTATCCGCATAGTGAGCTATCGGGAAGTAAGAGAGCTTAAATGTGCCACAGAACTTAATTCGATCGACTTTAGCGTCACCGGTTAGCTTAGACTATTACTTGATTAGATCAATTAATTGGATTACGCACCGCAGTCAGTCAATTGCAACTGGTGTTGGACTAATAAAATTCCTTCAGTTGTAAGCTACAGGGAGAGAAAAAGTTTCGGATGAATGTTAGCTTTTATATTTTAAAAAAACTGCACCAGACAATTCACCAAATAAGGAATTTTCTTCCTTTTTCTACGAATACCAGACAACAATTATGACAGGAGCATCTCCCATAAATATTACATCCTGACTTAGGTACGAATGTTCGTGCTTATCACATAAACATTTCGAGATTCGAACCCACGACCGCTGGCATACCAGTCAGAAGCAATAACCACCAAACGTGTCGTCTATGAATATAACTCGACTAACGTTTGTTTACCACCCTATCTCACTGTTCCGCACCCACCATAACAAGCATTGAACTGACCTGGTAACTATAACGCCCATGGCCGAGCCGTCAGCCGCAGAGGTGTGCTCTATATGCGCCGGACTGTCCTCAGCGGGGCGCGGGGGAGGGATCCAGTCACGCGGGGGGCGGGGAAGCTTCTCCGTGGAGACCCATTGGAGAGACGGCCAGCCGCGGAAGGAGACGACGTCGCCTGATGACGTTTTTGGTAGACCTGAACAAAAATGTTACATTAGGATTGTCATGATTATATTTTACGAACCGAAATCTTAGTATCTTGAAACAGGCTGTGCCTGGACGGCATGTCAACACCGTGCTGACAACTTGTCGTACAAAATTAGATGGCAAACGGTAATTTAGGGTCGAATTTTACCAGGATTAATTGCTTTAAAAAGATCCGACTAAATACACGCACGTATACGATCAAAGTGCAAACGAATAAGCTCTAAGCCAATGCCAATTTCCTGGTACCTGTCGAGGCATGGTACGTTGCAGTAGAAAAAACCTTTGATAAACGTGTAACCAGGGTTATACAATTTTGAGATTCAGAGAAATGAAGACAGGTTTATTTTTCTTTAAACACGTACCTTTCAAGCAAGCGTCAGATGTCAACGCGTATTGTATCCCGCAGGATCCCAGTAAGAACCCGACTTGCTGAAGCCCAGCATCCCTCCTGGTTAATGGTACTTCAATGGGGACAGGTACAGCTCCGGCTTGAAGGCACCCGTAGAACGCGCACATGAAGTTGATGGGGTCATTGTTGGGATACACCAGCGCAACTCTGTCTCCAGGCTTGATGGAGTTATCGCCGGTTAAGGGTCCGCCACTGCTGCTTTTTGATGTGAAGGTCTTGTTGAGTATCGCGTGTGCGATCTTCAGTGAACGGCTTAGAAGTTTGCCTGTGGATAAAAAAAATGATTTGATTATTGAGTACACAGTCAATAATAATGGTTAGCGTTTATGTTCGTGTCCAAGTTTTGATATAATACTCCAAGTAGGTGAACAAGACTTTGGAGATGGATTTTATTATCAGAATTAAAGCACACATCCACTTAAGAAAACCACGACTAAAAAGCTCCGTTAGCATACTTAAAGTATGATTTCGTCTACCAAAAAACTTTTTATTATATGAACTCACCATAAGTAAGCGAGTTGCTCAGCTTCCCATTCGGATCTAAGACGGTCGCCACATTTGCCTTAAAAGATGCCGTCCCGTATCTCTGCAGGGCCGCCTCCAGGTTCCTGGGCAGGCCGGCGGGGACCACCAGCTGTTCCCCAACCGCGGGGGTCATCGTGCCCCCCTCCGGTTTGGGGGCATTTGGGTCCTTGGGGTTCGCCGCGATCTCCAGCTCGATGTCGTCGTCCTCGTAGAACTCCGGGAGCGGTCGGCGCTTAGGCCTCTTTAGTGTGTTGAGCAACTGCTGGATCTTGGCTGATACCTGGAAAGTTGATGCAGGTTAATAACACGGCCGAAGAAATGAACTATGACGGCTGGAAGATAACTGGTTTCTATGGATAATTAAGCTGAATATCTCCAGAAAAATAAAGTGTGAACTCCAATCATAATAATAGTAACAGCACACACACATACTCTGGTGACTATCTATAGATTAACGTTGTCGAACGGGCCTATGCGTGTTGGCGCTTCGGCCCAATGTACGCCTTCCAAAGGGTCGGGACCCCATGATCCCCAAAGTCACGGACTCTAACTATGGGCCTTATAAAATAGCTTACAAACTCACAACGAGCGATGGAGTAGGCTATGCTTGGTGTTTCTCTACAAGATCGAATCAGAAATGAGGAGATACGTAGAACTAAGGTAACGGACATAGCCTTGCGAATCAGTAAGCTCGAATAGCGGCAGGGCACTTAGCGCGAAGAACTGATGACCGTTGGGGCAGAAAAGTTCTGGATTGGAAACCCTTCGATTAAAGGCGTAGCGTAGGACGACCACCAACAAGATGAACAGACGACCTTATAAAGACCGCAGGATTGCACTGGATCCTGGCCGCTTGCAACAGGCCGCTGAAGAAAACCGTAGGGGAGGCCTAGGTGCAGTAGTGGAAATCCTGTGGCAATGATGATGTTGATGACGAATAAATAAAGTTAAGACACAATTTGTTGACCCTTAGGTAATCAATAGTGAGTATGACGGCTGCATCTGTTCATGTAAACATTCGTCATCCAACTTACTAGATATAACTGTATAACAGGCAACAACTAAATCCAATTAGGTCGAAATATTTTCCTTATTTTACGTTAAGTAGCTAAATTTTCAAAGCAAAGGGATTTTGATTTTTAATTGAAAATGTACACTACTACAATAACTCACCGAATTTTGGAGAAGCAAATACGTGTGCCGAAAATTACTATGATAAATTACAGGTTTAGCATTTAACGATATTGACAAATAAATTATCCCATGAATTCAAACACAATGTTTTATTGTTATATGAATAAATGAATTGAATTAAATTGAATTATAGTAACATATATACGAGTTTTCCCGAAATAAATTAAATAAATTAAAAACAAAACCAAATTATTAAACAAATAGATACAAACCACTTTTATGACCGAAATCCATTAAGTATTTCGCTTACACAGATTGAATTGAAATAGCCACAATATGAAATACACGGGATAATAAGTGTACACCAAATTAACGTTCACATTTATACACTGCAAATAATTTCTGGCGCATTTTGCCTCATTCAATACTGAACTTGCTCTGTGGCGCGGTCATTCGCATGTTCGCAATGATTCAACTCTTGGGGCCCTATTTATGAATTCACTCGTATGACTTTGCTTCGTTTGGCGATTGTGATTACTTGCAAATCGCTGGACACCGAGTTCTAATATTTTTATTCGGTTCTATTTTGACACTTGTCCGTGTCAACGACAGTAATAATGATGCTTTTTTTTGGTTACGTTCAATTTACAAAAAGGTACAATCTTTCTATGACGAATAGCGGGTAGAGGCGGATTCATAAATACGAGTACAAAAATCGTATCTGACACTCGCTCGACTCTAAGCGAGAGGTTCAAGAATAAGGCTCTTCGTCTGATAGTGGTCTCAAACCAAATTACAAACAAACAACTGGTACTTTATTGAGACGATGATTCATCAACTTGTTCATGCTAAACTCGTGTCATTATTATTACGCATACAGTTCCGTTGCGAACTTGATTTGTTTTTATTTAGCGCAGATGGTCGCAAAGGGCGTGCCCTAATTTGGAATATACCTTCATTATTTATTTATGTAACAAATCACCAAATAATTATTAAGTAACATAACATTTGTTTATTTACAGCTAGGCTACAAAGATAGAGGTACTTATCTAAGAGATCGAGTATCTAAGAGTTTAAAAAATATTATCTTTACATTTAGTTTCGAGGATAAGTGTTTTTGTTTTATAATTTGAAGGTCTAAAGTGCATTAAAAAACAACAAAAAATCATGTTTGGCCGCGTATTGATTGTTGTCAATGATACAAAACTTTTGTGGTAAAGACAAGGACCATGTTTTCGATAGCTACCTTCGCTCGCGTTGCATCGTCGCCGAGTTTAAATAACTCTGCCACTTCGCTCGCATTTATAGTAAGCTCATAAACGCTTCGCTCGCGGTACGTATAACGCATTATACTTTTGAAAGGTGCCGTGACTGCGACGACACCTAATCAAGGATGGGCGAAATAACTAAGTTATCTTAGTCCTCCGACCTCTAGGAAATTGGACCGTTACCAATATCAGTATGGCTCGGTCCGTTGGTGGTGTGTCATTCTACAGCCAGGGCCCACTCAACCTAAGCTCGCTACCCATACTTTGGGAAACTCTGCTAAGCAATAAATATCGGCCGACACGTGATGTGGATGTGACGCAATTTCGTTCGACTGTTTAATATAATGTCTTTACCTATGAAATTGCCGTTCTTCAGTAGGTACTGGTCATTTCAAATAGAAAAAAGTTTGTAATGGCTTTGTATTCTAAATTCAAATTAATTTTTAATGTCATTCTTCGTACAAACTCAGTCTTTTGTTTATTGATTAGTGTTGTATTTTCATTACATTTAAACATTTTTTGTCATAATGGATACTTTTAAAATTCGTGTAATTATGGAATATGAGTTCCGTCGTGGCACCAACGCGACACAAACGGCACGTAACATCGAAGATGTTTACGGAGAGAACTGTACAAACGAACGCACAACCCGCTATTGGTTTTCCCGGTTCCGTTCTGGAAATTTTGACTTGAAAAATGAAGCTCGTGGTCGTCCGGAGACTTTGGTCAACAATGATGAATTAAAGGCGATTGTGGAAGCTGACGAAACTCAATCTACAGCTGAGCTAGCAGCAGCTTTTGATGTTAGCATCAAAACAATTTTGATCCATTTGCGACAAATAGGCAAGGTAAAAAATCTTGATAGATGGGTGCCCCATGAACTTAATGATCGCCAGCGCAACGTACGCGTCGAGACCTGCCACGCGCTGCTCAATAGGCAAAGAAATGAAGGAATTTTGGACCGAATTGTTACGTGCGATAAAAAATGGATTCTGTTCGTCAATCGAAAGCGCTCAGCAAGTTGGTTAGATCCTGGTTCAGCACCAAAGCAATGCCCTAAACCAAAAATGAAATGACCAAACACCAAAAAAGGTAATGGTCACTGTTTGGTGGTCTAGTGCGGGTGTGATTCACTACAGCTTCTTACAAAACGGCATGAGCATTACTGCAGATGTGTACTGTAAAGAACTGGAGGAAATGATGGAGAAGCTTGCACATCTGCAACCAGGTTTGGTCAATCGGTCGTCCCCACTGCTCCTTCACGACAACGCGCGACCCCATACTGCACAATAGACAGTCTCCAAGTGGCAAGAGCTGGAGTTGGATGCTCTCCCTCATCCACCATACTCACCAGACCTTGCACCTACCGACTATTACTTTTTCCAAAATTTAGACAACTTTTTACTGGGTAAAAAATTCAATTCCCGAGAGGCAGTACAAAATGCCTTTGAAGAGTTTGTTGCCTCCCGTCAGCTGATTTTTACAAGAAGGACATCAATAAATTGCCAATGCGTTGGCAAAGATGCCTCGATTGCATGGGTGATTACGAGTACTTTGAATAACAGAAATAAAAAAGTTAAAAAAATAAGCAATTTTACTTGTTCCATACAAAACGGCAATTTCATAGGGTAAGACCTAATATATTTTTTAATGGAGTTCCTTTTCCTATGCAATTCTTGGTATTTACCTAAGTATTTACCTTGGTATTTTCATAAGAGAGTTAATGTATGCACGCAAGTGTAAATAATTGATCAATAAACTCACCTTCCACCTGCCGGTGCCGGTGCCAGTGTCCTCAGGCGGCGCGTAGCACTGCACGCGGTCGGCGATGAGGGCGCCTCCCCTGCGCGCGCCGGACGATGTGTGAGTGACGTCCGGCTGGATGTCTGCAAGAAGGCCTTTCATTAGACATCAGCATAGTATGAAAATAGATTGTTTTTTATTTAAAAAGAGTTTGCCCTTTACTCTGGAGTCTGGACTAAAGCAAACGTGACCGGTCATGGAATATAGTCCCGAAAAAAGTACGGTACCTACCGGCGGAGGGTTATACATGTCATCCTTTAGTCGCCATGTTAGCAACTGACTCTTGAGGTCATAATGTCAATGGAGGTAAGGATGCGCAGAACAGGACTTGGTAAAAAACACGCCAACATAGTGTCGCATGCGACTGTCGATTAAAACCGCCGCAATTCCCGGAAATCTAACTTTAGTTTAATACTTCTCCTCTTTCCTTTCTAATTAAACCCTACTATCAAAACTAAAATTTTAACAATGATAACACAAGTGCCAACTTGTCTATCATTTTGACTGAAAGGAAAAAAAAAGGAATTATTTGGAGACAAGTAAGAATATTTTATTGTGTTTATTTCAAGGAGAAATAATTCTCCAGTTTCAGATGTTTATTTAATAAAAGGTGTCATGTCCACGCCTACTTTGTTAGAGAAGACTCAAATATTAAAATTAGGGCTGTCACTTTTGACTCCTTTTCATCAGAACGGTAAGTACAAGTGACAAAACCGTCTAAGTGCGAGTTGTACTCGCGCATCGCGACAAAATTTATTAAGAAAACGAAGTCATTCTAGTAGTGTATTGCCTTGTCTTTAGGAGGTTTTTTTTTTTTTAAATCTCAATAGTGTATAATGAGCTTACAGTGCTATCGGATTACACTGTAAGGCCAACATTGGTTTAGATGGGATTATTTATTGAAGTTCTTTAATTCGGAAACTATGAATGTGAGTAGGTTGTTAAAACTGTTAAGTGTGGCCTCTTTTGAGACCACGTCTGAGAGTTTGTAAGGATCGTTGAGCTTATGGATGTGGCAAATGATTATGTGGTCGGAGCGTTAAGAACATCGAAAAGAATAGGAATGCCACATGATACACAATATGCTTTGTACTCAGAAATCCGATAGGTAAGCAAACAAAACAATACCTTTCCCTTGTGAAGGAACTCCAATTCCAAGAATGAGTTTCTATCATTTAACATAATAACAAAGAACGTAACTTCAAAGTGATGGCGATATCGGAGAAACATAATAAGCAAGAATTGTTAAATACGAGTAAAAACAGCTCAAAGCTCTTCAGATATTTGTTGAATTAATCTACATTCAAATCAACTCAAGTCAGAGTTAGTCGGGCTTTAACTACGTTTCGTAAGCGGTTTGTGGTGGTTGCTCAGTGATCCTGTGACCGGGAAATTGGTGGTCGGATCATAGAGGACTAGAGGTCGCGTGCGACATAAGGCGAGTGATTTAATCATCATCTAGCAAGTACGAGGATTGTGGGAATAGCCATTTATCGACACATCAAATTCCTTTAAAAAAAAGTGAAATGTTATTTTATAGAGGAGTATAACATTAAATTAAATAAAATATAAAATAAATATATGATCGGAATTTAATCTGTTTTCTGATTAGAATTTCATCTTTTTATACACTCACGACAAACGTAAAGTTTGATTTTACGCTTTAAAGTAATTAAGGTAAGTACTTTTATTTTTTTTACTTAACAAATACCCTTATGAAGATAGACCTTTATGAATGAAGGACTAACTTCAGAGTTCTCATGAAAATGAATTTCATCTGTTGCGTGCTTAAACATCCATGACTTATGTTCAAATGTTCGTGCTTAAATCACATAAACATTTGCCTCTGCAGGATTCAAACCCGCGAAGGCCGGCATAGTAGTCAAGAGCGGTAACCACTCCACTAAACGCGGCTTCAAATTTTCTGTATTATCCATGTCATGTCTAAGGCTGTGTTATAATAAGATGCAAAGGAAATTTTCTTTTAATCTCTTAGAATAATAAACTTGCAACAAAGATGGATTATCGGCTAATCCTGCTTGAAGCCAGAACTAAAGGGAGAATATCTCAGCTTATCTTAGCGTCGCTATTCCAAGCAAAGTTTTGATTAACATTTATTATCGGGCATTTTCCATAATAGCAAAGGTTTCATTCAAAGGAAGGCTTGAGGTAACAATGGGTATTGTTACACTTGAGGCATACAAGAAAAATATTCTCAATTTTAACTATGTTTGTTACGGGTGTTTTCAGGGTTCCGTAGCCGAATGGCAAAAACGGAGCCCTTATAGTTTCGTCAAGTCTGTCTGTCTGTCTGTTCGTCCGTATGTCACAGCCACTTTATTCTGAAACTATTAGCATCACACAGCTGAAACTTGGTAGGTAAGTGTATCTTATCTATCGCTTTCCGATTTAGACACAAAAAAATAAAAATATGACATTTAAGGGGGGCTCCCTCACATGAAACTAAAACCTAAAAAAAATACTCAAATCTATGCATGTGGGGTGTCTATGGATAGGTCTTTTAAAATGACATTGAGGTTTCTACAACAATTTTTTCTATAAGTCTAACGTTTGAGATATAGACGCTTCCAAAGTGGTACAATGGGCGTCCCCCCATCTAACTTTTGAACTAAAAAAGTGAAAATTTTGAAAAAAATACATAATTTAGATCTCAACAAAAACTTCTAACGAAAATTGGTTTGAATGAGATCGAACCAGTAGTTTTTTAGATATTGCATATTTTCTTTAACCGCAAATATAACTTTGTCTTTCATACAACTATAGTAGTTACTTTGTAAAACAAAGTTATTTTTGCTGTCAAAAAATATTGTGATGTTTTCGTTAGGTGGAAGTAAGTGGACCCCGAATTCAGTAAAGCGTGGCACGGAACCCTCAGTGCGCGGGTCCGACTCGCACTTAGCCGATTTTTTCTTTTCGAGGTATAGAACTTTAAGTTGGCATTACTTTTTAAGATGGCGACCGATTTGACAGCTGTCAAGTGATTTCTTCTCAGTTTTGCTTGCAATTGTGCAATTTTGTTTCGAATATAATGGTTCTGTATACGTATCGCGCACTACGTCCATTTTATCGTCGAAAAAAATCGTCCCTGAGAGCAGTTAATTCGATTAACTATGGAACGTTTTCACACCACGTTTACTCTAATTTATAACTTGCAGCCCCGGAGACGCCGTACGGTGCGTCGTACAGAAGAAGCTAGAGCGTAGCATTGAGGAAGACCCGAATGAAAAGGAGGAAAAAGATTTCTTTTATTTTTAACCGCTTTATTTTTTATGTATATTATAAATAGTTAATTAGATTTTTTGAAAGCGGTTAAATAAAAAAGAACTTAATAATAATGGTAATTAATTATTTAAAAGCTTATGAGTCTTATTTGCCCTAGCCCATAAGAAAATCATCAATAGTAATTAACTTATACTGGGAAGGTGCAGTAAGAGATTTTTAATAGAAACACTTGATCTACTTTTGATGTTGGTCGTTTGGTTCGTATTTCACAAACTAGCCTCATGAAGTTTATGGTCTTATTTATTACGGGCTCTACAAACTGCCATCATAAAATAGAGTGGCCCCGATTCGGTCGCACCATTCTCCATTTGCTTGTAGACTAAATCGGTAGACTCTTTTTCTACTCAATGCCGGCTTCGATAGATTTTTAGTGAGTATGACAATAAATCTGCCCTCAAATTTGCCGTATGGTCGATGAAAAAGCAATAGATTTCCATTTAACAGCAAATGCAACAATAAATAATACAAAATAAATAAAATTACGTTGTATTTTATTTAATAGAATATTCAGACATTTAGACACGATTGCACCTGATATAAAACTAACCTAGCCCGATGGGACAGAAATCTGACATGACATGATGAATGAATTACTTTATCTGGGTACCGACAAATAAATACTTTAAGCTTATTATTATGTATCGATTCATACATAATAATAATGTATGAATCGATGATAATAATCGATAATAATCAAAACTAAACAACTATTGTTATTATAAAGAAGAGAAGGGTGTGTTGTAGACGTGAGCCTCTTTTTCTATTTCATTTTATGTACCTTTCTTTCTTTCTTTTTATCACTTTTTGATATCATCACACATCCTAAGTACTTACTTACTATGTTACTACTACTATAGTTAATATTGTTAGCTCTGTAAGTAAATATTACTGTCTGTACCAATACTTTATCGGAATAAATGATTATGATTATGATTATGATTATGACCGGAGAGAGATCGGGCGCTGGACCAACGGCTTTACGTGCTTTCCGAGCCACGGGGGTGAAACACCTCCAACTTCCAAACTCCGGGCTACCCTGAGAAATTCTGAACAGAAAAACCCTGGTACATATTTTTGGGTCGGGTCGGGCCCGGGGATAGAACCCGGGACCTCTGGCGCAGCCGTCGCTTTAAAATGTGACCCCCTAACCGCTGCGCCACCGCGGCCTAGCTAGTAACAGCCTATTTACTCAATTCTTGAAAACGTCCAAATAAAATTGTAGTTGCCAGGGAACACTTCTGCCGGCAGCGAACTCCACTCCCTAGAGCGATACTACGCAAAAGAAATGTGACCCGTAATCGTTGGGTGTGTGCGTATTGATTATTAAAGTACATATGTGACAAATAAACCGCAGCACAGGACCAAATGCGCCACATGGTCGATGAAAAGCATCAGAGTTCCCCTTAGGTGCAAAGACAATAAATAAAACAAGCAAATATTAACTACTTTGTCATAATTAATTTAAATATGCGACAATACAACGCAGCACAGCGAAAAACGCCGGAGGCGTGGTAGGGTCCGCAAAAAAGTAATTGCCGACACGATCTGGGTGACAAAGTTGTCTGTTTCACTTTGCTTTTTAAATCCTCCCCTGAAGTTTGTTTACGTAAAAATTTTCGTGGGCCGTATGCAGGTTTACATTGTTTTGCAGACCGTAAATGAGCGGCCATTTGACACTCCCACTGCCAGCAATATCAAGGTTACAATTTAGCATGCCAGGGATAGAACCTCCGAACGTCCGAACGATTCTGCTGCGGTAGGCCGTCACTCAAAATGAAAAAATATTACAGCGGGCTATGGGGCGTCTAGTTAAGAATGCTTTTAGCACAGGCCTGCTAATAAGAAAAAAATAAAAATATGTACAGTATTGGCTTGCGCATACAGTAAGCTACATAGTGAAAAAAATTGAGGAGTAAATATTATATTTCTCTCGGGGAAAAAAGAAAAACAAATAAAAGATAAATCGTCATTATTTTAGCAAGAAAAAAACATGCATTGAGAAAAAAAATACTTTTTGCTGTGATTGTTGGCAAAACAAGAAGCGCAAACACTGGAATTCGATGGGGAAGTGAGGCATACTGTCAACGAAATTAAATACCTCATACTGTGCTCGTAACTTGTTTGTTTTTAAAGTTTCTTGGCCTCTACGCTTGTTTTGTTTTGCCTCCTTGTCGTACATTTTCGTAGTAGTATATACGCTTGCGACGTATAAGTTGATTGCGATGGTCAGTCACAGGGTTCTTTCCGAACTTATGTGTGATTACGCAGGGATCTTTTTTTTATGTCATTCTGTGTGTTTTGATCTTACAGTGCTATTGGATTACACTGTAAGGCCAACGTCGGTTTAGTGTGATTTATTTATTAAAGTTTTTCAATTCGGAAACTATGTATGTTATAAAATTGTTGAAGCTGTTAAATGTGGCCTCTTTGGAGACCAAATCTGTAAGTTTATATGGGTCGTTGATTCTATGGATGTTGCAAGTAATCATATGGTCAGAGCGTTTAGAGGAAAATCTTGGGCATTCTGTTAAAAGGTGTTTGAAGGATTGTATGGAAGTGTTGTCACATGGGCAAGAGTCTGTAATAGCAATTTTGAAACGGTAGAGATATTACGCAGGGATCGGCAGCACGGCGCTGCTGCAAATTCCTCAACTGTATACAAAGGTTCTCACGAAAAACACGCACGCAGCAAGCCGAGGGGGCGGACGATGGCCAAGTAACAATTAGCTGGCTATGCTAGTTAAATTCTAGAAAAATAAAAGTGGCGTAACGGACAAAATGTTTTGGCCGGCGACCCACTGATGGATGTTTCTCTAAAATAAGACCGGCCCACAAACCTGGGGCCCGCCAATGGATCCCGTGGCAGTGAGAGTGTTAAACGACCGTTCCGCAAATCGCAATGCAAAGACGGATGCAATATTATAAAAAATGCGTGGGAAGACTCAGTCCATGTCGTCGGTTCCTAAGTACCTTGGGCCTTTATTTAATAAATAGCCAGGAGCAAAGCCTTTTGGTGTAAATTTAAAACTAAATCGTTTGTCTTTGTTTTAGTACTGTTATTTTTTCATTTCCTGGATCTAATATAAAGTCAGAGACGGTTCCTGTTCTAGTCCACCAAACTTTGATATATCATTGAGATCGCATCATTTATAATAGGGTCTATGTCAAGCAAGAGTCACATTAACTATACTAGTATGATTAACATTAGGATTTAGCTGTATCGGCACTCATTTACAGGCTTTTTGGTCTAACCTGGACAAACTTTGGGGTTGAACATTATGTACTACTAGCTTTTGCCCGCGACTTCGTTCGCGTGGACTTCAGGTTCGTCCCGTCTAGTAGCGCAAAAAATGAGTTTTTTACGACCTCACATTAGAAACCTCAAAAATTGTAGCCTATATGTTATTCTGATGTATAAGCTATATTGTGGTAAAGTTTCATTCAAATCCATTCAGTAGTTTTTACGTGAAAGAGTAACAAACATCCATACATCCATACTTACAAACTTTCGCCTTTATAATAGTAGTAGGACTACTGATACTCACATGCAGGCAAGTGCGTCGTGATCTCCGACAGATCGATCTCTGTTCTCTCCCTCGGCGCGTGCTTCTTTTCTCTGTCTCTTTCCCTCTCGCGCTCTCTCTGCTCGCGCGAGTGGTGCAGCTGTGGCGGGGGGTGGGGATGCGGGCGCGGGTGTGGTGCTGCGGGGCGGCGCGCGGGGGGTGAGCCAAGTTCGGGCGGAGGGGGGAGGTCGCCGTCACCTGCGCAGGAGTCATCGTCGGAGCTTGATGCTGGAGGAAGAATAAAGACGGTTAGTGGTCACACTTTTTTTAAGATGAATGTACTATTATTTAGTATCTAGGTGCTAAATACCGTTGCATGAACGTTTGTTAACTTTCGGATCTCATGCCACAGCCACAGCCAATATCTCTTATCAGGGAGCAGTAGTAGATAATGGCAAAATCTTATGGACACTTAAATCAGTAACTGGCTGGCATAGATGCCAGTAATTTGATGTGAAATGTGTTAAATGTTTTAATGTTAGGGAAAAAAAATTAACATTCTGAACAGATTCCTAAAGTCCAACAAGAACTTCTTTTTTTGAAGTATAAGTTTGCGCAATGGCACATAGTACAAAAAAAATTGGTTGCCTGTAAAGTCGGTATACGGGCGAAAGTTTTACGTGACAACGACTTTTGATGTCTGTCTCTCTCGCTCTTAGGCGGGCTAACCATGCCCGAGTAGAAGGGACGCGTGCCTCTCACTCGCTCTCATTGTGAGCGCATAACGTGAGCGGAGCGTAACGCAGTTTCTTGAAGTGTCACCCGGCAAACCAATTTATAAGACGTTGTCACGTCAAAACTGAAGAAAAAGTACTTACAAAGGTCGTGCCTCTCTCTGTCAGGGCTCTTGGCCATCATGGAGGTCCTCTTCGAGGGCATGGGCAGCGAAGGCTTTGGCCTGTTCTGCATTTCGGCCAGAGCTTGCTGCACTGCCTCTTGCCGCACCTCTGTAATGGTAGTACTTGGTTAATACTCTATGGATGGCAAGAGATTAAACCCCTGTCCCAACAATGGTACTATTACATTTTTTACACAAAAGACTGAAGCACCGGACTTTTCTCACCACTAATTTCGGTGGTGGGAGTGTCCGAAACCACAGCTAATGAAGTTAAGGTAGTATCGGTTGATAGCTAATTTGTCTTGGGTTGCCAATAACATAATCGGTGAAGAGTAGTCCTATTTAATAGGTGTATCTATTGACTATGTATACTTTCGTGTAATACTCGTAACTCGTCAACTTCGGGGATGATACGTAAATGCAGAGCAACCGACATTGATTGAAAGTGGTGATCATCAACACCAGGGTATCTAATCTTGACTAGAACAGTACGGTGGTACTCGTTCATACATCGCCGCTTCGCTAAAAAAGTGTACAATCTCAAAAATACCAAACTTTAGAGGAGAGCGTTTTGAAAGTTTAATAATTAATAAAAGCGTCATTTAGAAAGTTAAGAAGTAATTTTTTTTATCTAAAAATAATTCAATCCTTTATCTTTCAAAATAATATTTTAATGGATAATATTAAGAAAATATAGATATGAAAAAAAAACTTTAAAAAATACTTGTTTTGACTTTAGCTACTTTTTGAGAAAATATCTGATCATAATTAAGTTAAGTGATAGTTTATTTATGAAGAAAACATAAAAAAGATGGCGTTTTAAATGAAAAAAAAGCAACAATGTAACATAACATTTAACATTAAACCTGTAAATTATTAAAATCTTCTACAAAATAAAGAATTAAACATTATTACTAGGTATGACTAAAACTTTTAGACGTTTAACATCACGGCACACTATTATGCTTTTAATAAAACAACCATTTTTTAAGTTTTTCCGAGTACTAAATAAAAATATTATAATCTCTGAGATTTTTACTTTCTTCTTGACAGAAAGTATCTATCAAAATATTAAAACAGAGCTACGACCCGCTGGAACTTCTGAGCTGCTATAGCATGCTATAGTATGTAGAGTGATCTTAGCTGCTACTAAGATCACTCTACATACTGGATAGGACGAACCAAGTCCAGAAGATCTCGTCATGGAATCCAAGGGCTAGATCACAAGCCTAAAATAGATTAAAAACTGCGGCTTTCTCGATGCTAAAACGTAGGAAGAGAAGTGCAACGTTGCGAGATACATCTTCTGCGACGCGAGGGAAGAACCCTACGCGACGGTTGCACATTGGAGGCTCACCTACAGCAACAAGGAAGTAGAAGAAGTACTGGTGGCAGCACGCGCGGAGGTCCCAGATTGGAGCTACAAGCAGCATTGATTAAAACAAGGTTTGCGAAGGCCATCGAGCAAGAACACTGACTTCGCATCAATGACACTGTCTACTGGAGTGACTTGCAGACAGTTTTACTTATGTTGGCTGAGGAACGGAAGTCGACGCTACACGACCCTTGTAGCACACCGGCTCGGCGAGACCACCCAAGAAGCGAGCTTAGCAGACGTGGCAGTGGGTTTCTGCAACTCACCAGAACTTAACTGATGTGGCAACACGAGCCGGCTACGTGCCAACGTCAAAATAAGATCCATGGATTGGAGTCATTTCTAGAGAAGCCTAGGCGAGACTGGCCACGCCCAGAAGAAAGCAGCGATGACATCGCAACCGAACTGCTATACGTTATCACTGAAGAACAGAAAAAAGGAGATGCAGCACAGCCTGATATTAGCCGATTAGATCCAGGGCAAGAGTACTGCAGTTCGTGGACTGTTGCCGCAAGAAGAACACTGCGCCACGACCATATCGAGAAGGCAACGAATGGCTGCGACGAGGACAACAAGACTCGTTTCCTCAAGAAATAGACTGCACGAAGAAAGGCATTCTTCATCGCTTCGACCTATTGTTGGACTACTACTATACTTCTAAAGCTCAATGGACGCGCGAATAAGGCAAAAGTACCTAAAACAACTATGCGACCCATACTACTGGACGGTCGTATACAGTATACAGTGGTTGGGTTGTAAAAGTGCTCAACAATAAACCCATAGTAACAGTGAGTAAATTAAATCAGTGCAGTTTCATTGGGACCTCCTCAGTGCCTAGCAACAAGTACTTAAGATCATTCTACAGACCATTCGCTCTGGGCCAGGATGTGATCTACTCCTCCTCCATGGCCTAACTCCAAAGGAAGTAATTTCGAAATAGTCTTATTAGATTTGTCATCTTTACCATTTCTAAACTATACAATTTAAAAAAGTATCTTCTATTTCCACATATTTTTTTCGTCAAAACTAAACAATTCATAAATAATACAGTTTATTAGTTCAATATTTTATCGTAAAAACTGCATAATTTTTAGTATGTATTGTCTTTCTAAAAAGATTTGGCTAAATGTGAGGCCACTTTTATCACGAATACCATTCAAATACGATATAATATAGTATTAAAGAGAATTATAACTTACCTTTAGGTTGTAATTTCGTTATTTTTTACTTTTTATGAGAAAATACTACGTTGATTCTACGGATGCTTTGTCTAAACTGAAAAATGATTTCTTTTTGTGCGAAAAAGATGCAAAATCGCGCCAATTCAAAACTAAACATTAGATCCCCTAGCGGCGATTTTGCGAAGTAGCCTTTTTAGTCACTATTGAAGAGAAACATTAGGTGATCCTGAGTATTTCTGTATATATAACTCAATTTCGCAAAAATTTCGTTTTTGTATACTTTTTGTGAGAAGCGGCGACATGGTAACGACTGACATTACGTATATCCACGGAATTGACGAACAATCTATAAAAAAGCAATATTAGTTTCACTTTTGGACTAGAAATTGTAAAGTATTTGTGATGATTGTGAGTGAGCATTTGTATGATGAGGTAAAGTAAATTTTACAACAAGTTTAAAAATTAAAAATACACTTTACACATGCAATTACTACCATTCTATAAAATAATAGCATGCAAAAATCTACTCTAAAACGGACGAAAATATTAAAATAACGTTCTCACAGCACAGCAGTTTCTAAAATAGTTTCATTAGCACCAAAGCGAGTTTGAAATGTAAAAAAAAAGTACAGAAAAAGCGTCAAAATTAATTTCTATCAACATGCATATAGTATCAAGGTTTTTATTTTTGCTGCAGCATTTTTCAAGACTAAACTAGTAGCCTATCATCATCATCATCATCATCATCATCATTCATCATCAGCCAAAGGACGTCCACTGCTGAACGTAAGCCTCCCCCACGGTTTTCCACAGCGACCGGTGGTGAGCGGTCTACATCCAGTGCGATCCTGCGATCTTAACAAGGTCATCCGTCCATCTTGTCGGTGGACGTCCTACGCTGCGCCTTTAATCGAAGGGTCTCCAATCTAGAACTTTTCTGGATAAACGGCCATCAGCCCTGCCTATTGCCACTTGAGCCTGAATTAACATAAGCATAAATAACAGTCATTATTTTCTTGAGCCAAATGGACTTGTTACTGTAAAATATATCGATTGACGAACGTCGTATGTGTCTTAAGCATATGCTGAAATTAATAACGAGCATATCAAAGATATAAAGAGTCAGCCAATAAAAACCATTTCCCACCAATTTTGTAACAAATCTGCAATTAAATATTCATTTCGAAATTCAGGCCACCGGTTAAGTAGGCAGGTAGGTAGTAATTATTGACTGATGCATGTAAAATGCGTGTGAATGAAATTATTACTTTATCCGACATACGTTTTAGCAGCTGGCACTAGTATTTCACATGTCTTATTAAGCACCAATCAACTATAAATTTAACTTCGAATGGTCCCCCAATGGATAGGTGTTCAATATAAATTCTTAAATTATACCTACCTAATATCGTCTTGCTATGCCATAAATAGGAATCTTGGGGATAAGGGTACGATTTCATAATTTTCCTACTGCACTGAAAAGAGACCTTGACCATTATCCCCAAATTTATGGGGTATAAGAAAAAAAACTTGAGCTATTTTGCTGATCATCTTTTTCAAAACAGATGTTTGCTCATCCAGTGTCTCCTTCAGCAAGGAATAAGTAGTCTTTTCATCTTAAGTTTATGTCTAACAATTGGACATCGATGATGTGTTGATGTTGATAGCGCCAGGATCATCTGTGGACCACCAATGGATCACCCATTAAACATTAGGTGATGAAATGGACAAGCGAAAATGGCCCTTGGAGTAAGAAGAGTAGCATTCACGCAAGAGTCACAAGTAAGCATGGGCGTTTTCGTTTTTCTAGGCAAACCGCTATATAACCGATATGTAGTATGCATATCGATATCAATATCCGTTTTCAGATATAGATATCAGATGAAACTATCCCGGGATTTATAATATACAATACTACACCTAATTAAACGTCTATTAACACTAATTATTGATATACGATACTGCACTAATTTGCAATTTCATCATCAACATTCAACAAACAAAGATCTTAGCAATAAACAAATCGACCACAGCACGCACGTGCCACTCGAGGTCAAGGACACGCCAAAACTAAAAAATATTTACCTAATATGTCACCAAATACACCAAGCAATAACAAACATTAAAAGTTACAGTGAAAACTCAACCTTACTGCAATGATATTACGTTCATTTTTGCAAATACACTAAGGAAGATGATAATCACCGACCGACAGCGATACCGATATCATATTCGCTTCATCTCTTGTACTCCTATTTAAGCATGCGCGAGTAAAAGGGACGGCGCGAATATGGAGAGCCAACGAAGTTTCGGCTACGATATCGACACTGGAAATTTCAAATGTCGTAAGGGACAAAGTCCTACTTTTCAGGAGAGCCGATAAACAAAATCCAAATTTAAAAAAAATCGTAACTTAGTAAATATTCATCCGAATTAGATGATTCTTTTACACATAACTTTCAAAAAGCTTTTCCTACATCATTGAGATAGTATTATATATAATATCTCAATAGTTTAGGAAATAGTGTCCCTTACACAATAATTTTAAGAAGAATCTGTCCCTTACGCATACAAAAAAATCTGACTATTTTTATGAAAATCTCTTACGCCATAGACTAAAATTCAACCCGACTGTCGTAACTATCACACAACATTAAATTTTTCGATTTTTTCTGTTGTAATGTCATATTTTTTTCTAGGACACTGAAGTAAGTAGCGTTAAAAATGTATGAAAATATTAGGAACTTATTATATCTATGTATTGAGAATTGTTTTATTTCCATAGTTATAGATAAAACTATCAATTTCCTTTTTGTTAGCTTTTTTATTAGGTCAATGCTAAGGACGCCCATCTCTTCCGAACCTACCTATTATGACTGAGCTCGATGATTTACCCACCGTGTGGGATCTACGTGCGGCCGTATTACAGCTCAAATGTGGTAAGAGTCCAGGGGTCGATGGTGTACTCACTGAACTCCTAAAACTCAAGTGCATATTACCAGTATTGCATAACTTCCTGGGGAAATGCTGGGAGACGGAGCTATTCCCACAGGATATGCGCGATGCAAATATTGTGACTCTTTACAAAGGGAAAGGTGACCGCGGCGATTGTAACTCTTACCGTGGTATTTCCCTTCTTAGCATTGTCGGTAAGCTTTTTGCAAGGGTCATATTGACTAAACTGCAAAGTCTTTCCGAACGCGTGTATCCTGAGGCACAATGTGGCTTCCGTTCCCAGCGTTCCACTACGGATATGATATTTACCATCCGGCAACTTCAAGAGAAGTGCCGTGAGCAGAATACTCCTTTGGTGATCGCATTTGTTGACCTGAATAAGGCCTTCGACACGGTCAGCAGAGAGGGTCTCTATGTTGCACTTGAGAAAATAGGATGTCCCCCAAAGCTGCTGAAGTTGGTGAAATGCTTTCACGAAGACATGAAAGGCACCGTTGTCTACAATGGTCAAACGTCCGACGCTTTTGATATGCGTAGAGGAGGTCGCCAAGGCTGCGTCTTGGCACCAACTTTGTTCGGCATATTCTTTTCGCTTCTGCTCAAAGTTGCCTTCGGTGACGCGCAACAAGGTGTCCATCTACACACTCGAGCGGATGGGAAGCTGTTTAATGTCGCCCTCCTTAAGTCTCGCCGTAATCGCGAGGACCTATTTGTTGACAGCTTGCTGTTTGCCGACGATGCAGCCTTTGTTGCAAGAACTCCCCAAGAGCTCCAGGTCCTACTGGACAAATTTCACCACGCTTGTGCCCTGTTCTCCATGTTCATAAATGCAGAGAAGACCGTAATCCTAGCGCAGGGTTATACCTACCAGCCGTCCATCTTGCTGGAAGGTGCAACCTTGGAGGTAGTCGACAAGTTTTGTTACCTGGGGTCGACCGTGTCAAGCAATCTCTCTCTTGACGGAGAGATCGATATACGCATCGGCAATTCCAATAACAATAGCAATACAGTTCCAACTAAATAACAATTGTAAATTACAATAATCTAAAAGGAACTTTCAAAATGAGTATCATCTTCTTACAAGCTAAGAACAATGTTTATACCCAATAACGAGTATTCAGACTTTTAAATGTACTTTGTAATTGAGTATCTATACTGCAAAGACTAAGTTTATGTACCGATTGGTTTTCAAACAAGAAATAATCATAATTCCCAATAACACACCTGGGACATATAGGTAGCATAAACCACCAAAATAGTCCCTTACAACATAATGATTACAGAGTTGAGAGATATACGACGTTGCGTTTAAGCAAACGATACCTTTAAGTGTAAAATTTGACCCATACTACAAAATTTTTTACACTTCGTTTAGTTACGACAAAATAAATTCACCTCATAACTTCTTTATTTGAAAAGATACCACAAAGTCTGCTATACAGATCGCTAGAGATTTTTTTTCTGATTCCTATGCAGTGTTTAGTGTACTTACGACAAAATGTCCCTTACGACATTTGAAATTTCCAGTGTCGATATAGTTTTGCGTAGTTTGCGTTTTGTCGTACCGTTATGGTTTTTCATAACTTGTATCCGAGTATAAGTTTTGCGTTTGCATCGGTTTTATAGTTTTTATAATAACTGTTACGTAGTTAAGGGTATCGATATGATATCGATATGTAAGTCATATCGGTTTTCAGTTACGTTTTGATAAAACTAACTCATGCCTAGATGGTTTGTTAATTGATAACCCGTTCAGATATTAGCAAATCCCTGCATATAATGTGAGTGCTTTATAAATTATAAAGAATTTGTCTATGAATTTTAACACGAGAAAAATGGGACCACCAAGGCAGTTCTTCGATCTCGGAAATCATTCCATTCCATATGGATAAAATTTTGTTCGAATAACCGATATTATCGTGTTCGAAGCCGAAGTGAGCCGCTTACAAAAATATAGGCCTTACTCCACCGTGACAGCCCTAAACCTTGACTATTAGCAGCTATAAAAATAAAAGAAAATATACCTTTTTTATGTATGTCTACAAAAGCTTGGTGAAATAACCAGTGACAGTCGCTAACCTTACAGCGTTTCCGGCCAGGGTGCGCATTGCGATGCAGGTTTGACAGTTAAACAGCTAGCTGCTTTACTGTCAAATTTGCAATTCTTATTCTAATTTCGCATTACATTGATAATATTACTATACCATACTATAACAATATAAATATTAATATTCATACCGTTGTAGTATTATTATATTGATAATATTCGTTTACACTGAATGGGAATTGAACTGCATCGGAATTGAACGGGTTAAGTTGGATCGCAATACGCCCCCAGTGCTACTAATATAATATTTATGCACTACTATGACCAAGGACATTAGTTTACGATAACTCATTTACTTTCAATAACTCAATATCGGTTATGGAGTTGATTTTGCCTTTCAAGCGTCGATATGGATTAGTTTGTAAGTAAATATTGCGAAGGTAATTTGAATTGGAGCTTTGCTTAAAAATGAGACGAAAAATAAACTACGGAATGGAATCATCTTTAATTTCCATTGCAGGATTTAAATAGGTTTTGACGTCAAGCTATGGAACAGAGAATGATAGAATAGTTAAAAAAATAATTTAAAAGTCTTTACTGTATGGTGTAGTTAGTAAATTAAATATGTGTTTAAACTTAGACTACTTTTCAATGGAAACCAATCCACCGGATATAACTACATTTAATATCTGATTTTCCAACTGCGTTTACAAATGAGCGCCCACAAAGAGTTCACGGATATTCGTACTCGAAATCAGCTCAAGTCATAATTTCCAGTATAAACTAAACTATTGCTAAAAGCGCCGTCTACGCGAGAAGAGCTCAAGACGCGCTGGTTTTGGTTCAATTGGAGAGCAGTTGGCGAAATAGCCCGAAGCGATCATTGTGTGCAGAAGAATACGAAACCCTACATGTAGTTAAGTTTAACCAGTCCTAGCCAAACTTTAACAAAATAAATAAATAAATAAAAAATAAAATAAAAATCATTTATTTCAGGCATTGCCCATAAGAGGTGTTAGTAACAATTATCTATACATATAAAAGGCTTTGTCCTGAATGACTGACTGACGGATCAACGCACAGCCTAAACCGCTGATCGTAGAGACCTGAAACTTGGAAGGTGTGTTCTTTGTATGACGAAGGGATCCGATAAGAACGGATTTTTAAAAATTTCACCCCTAAGGGGTTGAAAAAGGGGTGCAAAGTTTGTATGGGACAACGTGATTCCTTGGTCCGATCTAATTTAAATTTTGCACAATCATTCTATAAAAAAATCAAAGAAAATTGTGTATCAAATTTTATTGAAATTTATCTTGTAACGGGGTTAAAAAGGAGAAGAAAGTTATTTTGGGGATGATTTATATCAATACTTCTCGGTTCTTTTTATTTTACTTACTTTCATCTCACTCACATCTACTACTGTCCCTCTCACTCAGTTGTCAAATTCAAAGTCACAAAACGTCAGTGCGGTACACTTGGATATTATTTGTGTTTTCAATGGTGTTTTCCATTAAATTGAATGAAAAATAGTCTCACAATAATATTCTTGTATTTACTGTGCAAATCTGTATTTGTGTTTGATAATAATAAATAGCAAGACAATGTGAGATATGTGTGATGGATGAGGTCAAACGAAAAGATTTTACAAATCATTATTTAGTCACGGGTTTTCAACGATGAAATGAAGTTCGGTAAGTAGTTTATTTAAACTGAATTTATAGTAGCAGCGTTTCTTATACCAAATAGCATCAAGTTAAGTGTTTAAAAACTTATTTAATTTATACTATAAAATAGTGCGGTGATGCGTAATGTTTTGTTTATCGATATCGAAATCTTGATCTGAGGGTCATCTTACCCGAGGCTGAGGAGGAGGCTTAGATTTGAAGTATATCCCTATGTTTTAATGTTTTATTGAGATGAAATGAATAATAATGCATATTTTTTGTTTCAGGTCATTTCAATTTAAAATGTAGCGGAATAGCTAGGATTTAACTAAATGCACTTAGTGGGACATGCGTACGATAATTTAACCCATGAATACGCTAACCCAGGATTAAATCAACATTATGTCTCTGTCAACGTCAAATAAACTGACAGAGACAGAATGAATATTTAATCCTGGGTTAGCGTAATCCTGGGTTAAATCATCGTGCGCAAGTGGGTCTTACTTGATTAATGTTTACAACTTGCTGCTTTTTCGAGTATGAATAATTTTCTTTATATAAAAGTTATTTAGCAAAAGGCAAATTTAATTATTTTATGTTTTAGGTATTTTTTATGGTGAAGTGTGATATGTAAGAGCAACTTAAAACACAATTTAAGTAAATATATTTTTTTTTAACTTGTCTAGCCGATTTTATTGATTACAAATAAAGGTTTACATTAGTTTTGTTTCAGTGGTGAATACTTTTACGACAATAGGTGAACACAAAGACAAAACCAAGGAAATTTATCAACTAAAATGTTTTTGCAAAGCAGTCCGGATATCGATATTAAAAAAATTTCGTGCAATAAGCAGGACATCACTATTTTGTTTATTTTTACAAAATTGACAATTTGTTTACGCGCCTGGTTTTGACATTTGAGTAGTCAATTCTTCTCTATGGGTTTTCCGTCACATTTATAAACTTTCTTTGTGATGATTACCATAGAGAAAAAAGGTTGTACATGGTGATTACTTACTAGAAATGATAAAGCTCGAGTGTAACTCATAAGATAGGTACCTACAGCGGGAGTAGACTGGTCTGTTTTATCTATATATATAAAAGGCTTTGTCCTGAATGACTGACTGACGGATCAACGCACAGCCTAAACCGCTGATCGTAGAGACCTGAAACTTGGAGGGTGTGTTCTTAGTATGACGAAGGGATCCGATAAGAAGGGATTTTCTGAAATTTCACCCCTAAGGGGTTGAAAAAGGGGTGCAAAGATTGTATGGGAAAATGTGATTCCTTGGTCTGATCTACTTCAAATTTTGCATAAACATTCTTTGAAAATATTAACGAAAAATGTGTATCAAATTTTATTGAAATTTATCTTGTAACGGGGTTAAAAAGGGGTAGAAAGTAATTTTGGGGATGATTGGCTACGAAGTAATTATAAATACTCTTTAGTGATTATGCTTAAAATAATTTTTATTTCATTTTTGACAATCATATTTTGACATATCTGAGACAATGTTTTGACACATGTTTGCTCACAGATTGTTTGCTATTAATTTTACTCTCGAGAAGAGATTTTATTCCTTAAAATAGTAAAGAATGATTTTTTGTATTGAAACAGGGTAGGTATCAAGCGGTCTGTGTCCAGTGTAGTATGCAGATCGTTTGTTCATATTGTTGGTGGACATTCTACGCTGTTCCTGCGGTCGATGGGTATCCGACCTGTAACTTTTTTGCAAATTTTTCGTGAGGGCCTATGTTAAGCAGTGGACGGCCTTGGGTGTTGATGATGATGATGGGGTGGATCCCTACATATAATTTTCCCTTTGAATTCAAACAAAGCTCAAGTTCAAACTAGCGGGCGAAGACTTGATATGTTATGTGGCATGATGCTGTGTAAGCGCACAGAGTAGGTCTTTTTAGTACCCGAAAGAAATATACGATTGACGAAGGGCGTAAAGTATTTCCATTACGTTGTAAAATAAAAAGATAATATCCCCGTTTAAGTTTGACCAGATTAAAGACCGGGCTACGTGTGAGTCTACACAACATATAACATTTGTAAATAATTTAAATTGTTTGGTTGAAGGCGCTAATCAGAGGAACTATTGGTCCGGTTATAAAATATATAATATACATTGTTAAATAGTGAATTTTTTGGGGTAGGCTTTTTAATTAGTTTAATACTTAGAGGCTTATAAAGATTTTTGCTACGATATATGGGAACGGAGTAAAACTGAAACGTGCGTACGAAGTCGCTGGCGGGCCGCTAGTACCTTATAAACTATGTTAGTAAATTAAAATACAATATAAAAATAAATAAGTTAGAAATTTATATACGATATTCTAGTGTCTTTGGCTAGCTGGTAGCGTGTCCAGTGGTGCATGATGGCACTGTCCACGTCCAACCTTGCCGCGACACTCTGCAGGAGACTGTTGGAGCTGCCACGTACCCTGTGGATCAAGGATGCTATGCGATTTCGCACAATAGCCGCAAAGCTATCAACCCCTGCTTCCGCCAGCATCCTCGAAGCACTACAATAGCGTTGCAGCCCCATCAGCATCCTGAATGCGTCATTATATTGAGTGCGCAGGGCTCTGTACGCTGTTTGGGTATAGCTCGTCCACAGGCTGCACGTGTATAGGGAGTTACAATAGGCTTTAAAAAGTGTAATTTTAACCTGTTTAGTACAACGCGAAAACCTGCGAGCAAGCATGTTCGCCCTAACGCACAATGCCCTGCGCTCTCGCTCCAAGTCCAGGTCATCCTTGAGCGACTCGGTAACCCAGTGTCCCAGGTATTTAAAACTGTGTACTTGCTTCAGAGGAGTGCCATTGAGCCTTACAGCTGGAATTTTGTAGCACTTGTTTTTAGCTTTAAAAACTAGCAGTTCACTCTTAGCAGTGTTGTACCTAAGACCGTGAGCCACCGCATATCGCTCACATATGTTAATCAGCCTTTTGAGAGCACTGATCGAAGGGCACAGCAGCACCATATCGTCTGCGTAGCTTATGTTGTTGACGAAGGTGCCGTCCACAGAGCAGCCAACACCGGCACAGCTGAGCTCAATGATCAGTTTGTTCATGTAAAGGTTGAAAAGAGTTGGGGAGGTGATTCCACCCTGTCTCACACCACCTTCCAACCTGTACATGCCCGAAAACTCTCCACCCCATTTCACAAAGTTCTGCTGGTTCGAGTACCAGTGTTTCAGAATCGACCTATAGACATAAGGCAGGTCAGTGTCATCTGCAAGCTTTTTCCACAGGACCTCGTATTGTACCAGATCAAAAGCTTTTGACAGGTCCAAAAACACCGCATATATAGGCGTATCCCTTGCAGTATAATACTGAACAGTCTGCTTCAGGCATAGTACAGCGGCTTCAGTGGAGAGCCCAGGTCTAAAACCGAACTGGGCATCGTGAAGCTTCACGCTCGTGTCCAGCTGTTGCTGAAGCAGCCTATCCAGAACCTTAGCCACAATGGTCGCCAAAGAAATTGGTCTGTAATTAGACTTGTCAGTAGCACTGCAGGTTTTATTTTTTACAATTGGCACAACTATAGTTTTCAACATATTGTCTGGTAAGTAGCCGTGACTAAGGCAAAGGGAGAAGAATAAGGCCAGAACACGCGGCAGATGCACACCAGCGTAGAGAAGGTGCTCCACACTCAAGTGATCATGTCCAGGTGATTTACCCCTGGTCATTTTTTTCAAAATAGTTCTTATGTCCTTTGCCCCAATCACAACAGACTTATCCTCAGTACAGCAACCGGTATCACACTCTATCTGTGCAAACCCCTCAGCCGGTTTGACCCTAAAATGATTCTTGAACATTTCAGCTATATCAGAGGACACCGTTAGACCCTCTACACTCACTCACAAAACAGAAGCCTAAATAAAAAGGTCCTTTTACGTAAACTTGGCTACTTTCCACGCATTGTTATTTCATTCCTTTGGATTCTTGTTAGCAAAACATTTTGAAATATGGTATTGTAAAAATTACAAATGGCTAAAATTATACTGCTAATAATTTCGGGGGTTGAGGTAAAAAGCTGTTGTGTAAAGTTTTATTTTGGTTTTTGTTTAAATGTTTTCTCAAAAGTTATTTACGGTCGCAACGTGAGCATCAAAGGTCGCGAACTACTGGACTACAATGAGGTTTTTGACTGTGCCCAAGTAACCAGGTGACACGAATGATTTCAAAGTTGCAGAATAACTTTCATAGATTAAATATACTTAGCTTACTGAAGTACAAATAAAATAAGGAGTTTTATTACTCGCATATTTAAAACTACCGGACTAACTTAATCTGAATGCAATTGCGACAACTGAGAGCAACTGAGATCAACTGAGATTTAACAATTTGTTAAAAACCACCTGTGATTTTAATAATAAGAAATACATATTTTTATTCCTAGCAGTAATCACACTGTTATTTGTTTACGTCGAACTTAAAACTTCATGGTCTTGAATATCGGGATTCGATTAACAACACAACCTGTGTCCCTTAATTTAAAAAGCTTTGTAATATTGCTCTGAAACTGCCTAATGAATTCATGCTTAATATATTTTGTAATAAACGAAACAATGAAACGGAGTCACAATACCACAGGCCTCCATCAGCGAATATTAATTACCAAATGTAAATATTGAAGTGTACAACTCACATTCAAAACAATACGAACAAAAACATTTAATGGATATCATTGACTAAGTCAAGCTTTTAACTTAATGACAGCAAATATACCACGAATAAATTGAGGTAACAATAAGTAAATAACATGAGAGCTGCTAAATCCGTTTAAACGGCACTGTTAGCGGCCCGCGATAATTTTGTTATTGAAATATTCAAGCAAGTTATTTACAGAATTTCACGAAGCCCGGAATGCTAAAGCAGCTGCTTTTATTATTAAGCAGTTCTTTAAAAAACATCTCCGAGGCAAAGTTTAGTTAAAATACATTATTGAAACTGATAATTGAAATTATTCATCTAGCGACTGACACCGGTCCGAACTCCGGAGTCAGTAACTTAGAAATAATATACATTTCTACGTATAAAAACCGTTTCCAAAATCAGGTCGTAATACCAGGAACAGTCTAGTCTAGAGTCTAGCTAATCTTTGGACTAATATATGTACAATAAACATGGGAGCGCGTATTGTGTTGAGCTGTGGCTACGCTATTTCACAAAGGAGCTCAGTATTTTCTTCATTCTAACCGTATTTAGGGGCACCACACACTATGCTTCTCACGAAAAATCTCTTCGGAAGTAAGACCTAATGAACGCAACAAACAACAAGGTAAGGAAAGAATGAAAATAATTTTGTTAGAGCGATATATCTGATTTAAGAATCGATCATCACCTTATAGGCCCAGCTTATCATTAAGAAAATGATCACATTGGGATCATTCCAAACAAGAAGCTAAGAGAAGTTTTATTTATTTTTTACTTTTTTAATATATTGCCTCTGCTAAAGTGTGACTTCGCCCTTAGCCTCATCTCTAGTGCACTGTGCATCCCTGTAGTTATCCAGCCACAACAGTGGCCCGGTGACCGCATGTGTACTATGTACTCCTGAATAATGGCTGAGAGTTATGAGTCTGCATTCTGGGCACTGCGTATATTAATATCAACCTGCTTTTAGAGGCACGGGGCTTTTTTGAGATTAAAAAAAATATATCCTCCTATATACATATATACCTATTGCTTAAAAACCGTCTTGATAAGTAAACGAAAGTACTATTTTCTGTGGTTGTGTGTTGGTCCTGTGCCCGTTTTACCTTTGCTTCACTTGTCAAGATGCCTTCGACCTGAAACTGAGCTTTGGCAATGTCGGCTCAATATTAGTTCAAAGAAGTTTATTTACTCTATTAGACGCTTTCTTTGTTTGCTTACTAATTCGTCAGGTTCAAGTGATTCGAGATTATCTGTCAGGCAATTCAATGGAATTAAGCCATGCCACGGAACCAAGCAACATGTACCTAGTACCCTAGAACGGAATTATATACATTTATGTTATCCAACATGCATGCAATACAAGACCTAATAACAGAGTGACAGGGATCAAATTAGCATGACACTTGCCGCCCTATTCACTCAGTTCACCCGGTGCTCCTAATCCGTCAATCATGCATACATCGGAGCCATTACCTAATCGTCTATTTGTCCGAACTTGATGCTAATATACTGGAGAAGGGTCTTCAATTACTTTATCTCGAACTAATTGCTTTTAAAATATTTTGGCTAATTTTGTTTAATAGAAAATCACCTTTTCTACAAATCTCAGGTATATTTTAACCTTAGAGTAGTTGTATTCCATTTTAAAAGCCATGAAATACGGCTTTTCTCAAAAGCGAGTTTATCAAAGTTTTTTAGCTCCTTGTACACGTTCTGAACTGTCTAGACTTAAATTAAGTCTAGTTCGAGACACACTACTCGTAAACAGTTTAATTAAATTAAATAAGTACAAAGTGAACTAAGAAATAACTTTTTGAAATATACTTCTGTTTTGTTTTTGTGTATTCATTCTAGATTTAAATGTATGGGCGAAACGGCAAAATTTATAATTTTTGGTTGTGGCTGCTGTGTTATAGCTCCAAGTGGGTACATTATAGAACACAACTCTCCCACCCCCCCCCCCCAACCCGCCGCTTCACCCCTCCCCCCCACCCTTGAAAAAGTCCCTATTTTTTCAGATATCGCCAGCGCCAGCGTGCAGCGCTATGGCTGCATATCTAGCCATACCAGTGAACTATACAAACAATACTCTAATTGTAGGTTTTTCAAAAATAATTGAGTAGGTTGCTGCAATAAACTTTAATTTTTACTTTATTAAACGCCTCTCCTATTAATTGAATGATACGTAAATAAGCTTTGTAACAATACTACACCGGTATCGGTTATTTGCGCTCGGCGAGGAATAATAAAGTTACGGCGAAAACATATTGCATACGTTATTAGTTCGGGCCCTAGAGATTTGTGGCTTGTGGTGTAGCTGGTTGCACTATGACAGCTTTGGAAAGCACAGTGAATTGAATATTCCAATATTCCATATTTACAGTTGGTTTAATTTTCGATTCGTCAATTTGTTTAACTGACTCATACAAAAGAATCCGTTACTCTTTCGCCTACAACCCAATCTTAGTACTAATAAAAGTATTTTGGTTTATTTCTGTATTTAGTTTGATATAAAGTAATTTTAGTAGGCAATTGAAAAATGGAACCTAAAACTCATATCATCATTATTTTCTATCTTGTTTTTTTGCATTTGTTAGTTTTTTTTTGTTACAAACGTAAAGCAACATTCATGGGCCACATTATTTGGAAGAAAAAAATACAAAGCATAGCCATAGACAATATCAATTTGATTGTACTTACTAAAAACTCAAGGATGTTAATTTGAAGCAGTGAAAATTAGTTACGGTAATGTTATGTTAGTATTACATGAGTTTAACGTATTTTTTTATGAAACATCGTCATATAATTCTAATTAGGATAATGAATATTAATTAGAAGATGGTAGGCATTTATTAAGCTTAAAATTTGTTTGAAGCTCGTACAAATAATAAAGAAACTCGCAGAACCTCACATCAATAATATTATGATACACAGAAAGTGAAGCCGGCATGTTTATTAGAAAAGTAAATTTTTAGTGGATAAGTAAAGTTAGGCTTGAGCTGCGCACGCAGAGCGTTTTACTTCTATTTCTGCATAAAAATCAATGAGCAAATAGAAAGTTGCGGTCAGGACCTGTCCTACCGGTCGCAGACACGTCTCCGATACCACATTAAAAGATTCGATACCGACAAAACATAAAAACACTAGAGCCGCAAACATTGCCTTCTTGAACTGGGCTAATACATAAAACTTTGATTAAGAAGACCAAAATCAATACATACTTACAGATAATACTAAAATAAAGCTGAAGAAACCAAACCCACACACAAAAAGATTCATACTTACAAATCAGGCAGAATGCAGAGTACCCAATCCCGATAAAAACACACCATGACCGCGACAGAATGACTGTGTTTATCGGAAAATAGCGCTATTCACCGCTCCTAAGCACACTGACGAGCGCTAACAGATCTTCGGCCAATCGTTTACTAACTTACAGCTGTCAAAATCTGTTTAGCGATCGCTTACGGTTATAAGCGCTTTCTAGCGCTATATTCCGCAACGGTTAGCCAATAGGTTATTTATAATGGAAACTCAGTGAGCTGTTACTACTACGTATAGAGACGCTATGCCAAGCAAAAAATGTGCGCATTTTTTGGACGTGAACTGTCAACAGACTGACGTATTCCATAAATTTTGATTTTTGAATATGAAACCGCAGAAGTGACACAGACTTTGTGCCTACTTAACTTAATTGTATTGAATGAATATAATTTTATCAAAACGTTTTAATTGTTACTTACTTTGATCAATAGTTATTTAAAAGACCTAAATAAATAAAATTTTAGTAAATAAAAATCTGTAGGTCAAAAACTCGAATGATATTTACAATTTTTTTATCATGATTTTTATCATTTTAATTTTTCATACGAGATATTTCTAGAAAAATATAACTACCAATGCAAAACACCTTAAAAGAAATATCACAACATCGCATTGTCTAACCTCTATTTATTACCTACCTACTTTTCCATTCTGTGCGTGTCACTTTTTATAATCTTTGATTTTCATGTAAAATGGCGGCAATTTCATGCCAAAAATTTATAACATTTTGAAAAATCTTTACGCTGGTTTAAGCTAACATTTTAATTTCCTACCGATGGTAAGTGACGCCGGTATCGTTTATATTCCTGTTGGTTTTATTTTCGCATGTTTTTAAAACGCATGATGGCTTTTTTGTCAAATTAATTGACCAAATGTCACATTGGTTAACGCTACGAGCGGGAGTGAGTGACTGTGATACCGCGCATGCGTTGATGGTCTGTGACCATCAACTCATCGGGCACGAGGTTCCTTAGGGATGTCATTTCCATACGTAGTAATAGTAGTTCAATGTGGAAACTCACCCGAGTGGTAGCGGCTTTCGTTCCTCGTGAGCCGTCTGTTGGTTCTTCCTGGAGGCGAGCGGAGCGCCGCGGCCGTTCTCACTGCGACCCGATAAAGAACCAAACGTACACCACACGCACACAAGAATGCGAAATGCCGCGAATCGAAATTCAAATTTGGAATCGAAAACTCATTTTTCTGGCACTTGGCTGTATGACCACAATGAATGTGTATTACAATTAGATTTTGCTTTTGTAAAAAAAAACGTCTTGCTCTAATGTAAAAATTTTAAGTTGATAAAATAATACATTATACTTTTTAATTTTAATAATTTTGACGCGGCGCGCAGCATCAAAGTAAAGTGAGCTTGTTGCAATCAGACTGGCCGTAAAGAAATAAAAGGTGATTAGGTAGGAACTTTTGTTTTATTGTTTTCGATTCCAAAATTGTTTACTATAGGTAAACCGCGAAATTGAGACCTCGCCTGCGGGGTACAGGGGCGCGGGGGGAGGCGAGAGCGGGGCTTGTGAGAGGTGCGGGCGGCAGGCACATTCTTTTCAAAATTCAGTACGCTCGCTACACAGGTAGCGATAGCATCTGTTGACAGTTGCGGACGCTTTGACAGAAGTACACAAGAGAATACTGTCTAACTGAAGTCTGAAGATGAGTCGCAGTATATTCGGACACAAAATCTATATTATTGTGTTTTTGTCGTGTTTTTAAAAAAAAATGTGTTTTTTAAAAAATCTATCTTATTTTAAAATTCCATTTTATTTATTGATCAAAATCCACGATTTTGGATAGTAATATTTAGAATTAATTCACTCTTATTGGTGTAATTGTATTGAATCGAATATTATTTCTAATATGTTATTATATTATGTAATGTTTATGAAGTGTCGACACTGACGACCACTATTGTGACCACTGACGTCACATATCTTAAGAACTGTCACGGCAAATTTCGTCTCTTGTGTATCACCGCCGCCCGCACCCCTTACATTCCCCGCTCTCGTCTTTCCGCCCGCACCCCTGTATCCCGCAGGCGAAGTCTCAATGAAGCGGTTTACCTATAGTTTAGACGCCATTATCAGTAAATGCGAAGGCAAAAATAGCTCATTAGCGATGTTGTTTGCACGGAAAAATGTTAAATGATGTTTTAGAGCGTATTCAAGTTGAAAACTTTAACGATAAGTAATCTTCGAACGTCGCAGATAGATGGGACTTATTTTCTAGATGCGAGTTTTCAGACCTGCCTACAGGCGCTTGTTAAAGTTTTCCACATGCATGCGATCTAAGTTTGTATAGGTATTGACCTTGTTATTTTTTTGTGTCTGCGACTGAGAGACGCGGTCCAGTTAGTGAGACCTACAACCACATTTTATCAAATCAAACACTATTAGGTACCGTACACTCATTCCAAATAAAACGTCCACGTCTGTAAAAAAATAAAACCTTTTTTTTTGTTATGCGCAATGCATTTTTTTTTATATTGGCACTGACAGTTAAAACTCAAGTCGTTGTGTTATATGTGTCTGTCGACCGGCGTTGGAGTAAAAAAAACGTATTTTTTTATTTTAGTCGAATTGAACCTGAATTTGGAGTCAGCCGTTTGGTCACAAGAGAAGATGAATGAGGAGCAGCCATTTATCAAAGAGGAAGACCCGTTTCAAGACTCGGCGAGCGTACTATGCGAAGTTTTGGTAGACGGTTCAAGCGCGTCTGGAGATTTTTGCATCTCTCAGGGTCACAAATGCACGGACTGCGGCAAAATATATAAGAACCTCGGCACGCTGGCAATGCACGCGCGGCTCAAGCATCCGAGCGATGGAAGCGATATCGAGGTGCGGTGCGTGTCGTGCGACAAGACGTACACCTCGCTTCTTAGCCTGCAAAAGCACCAGCGTTATATGCACCGTCACCCGCACCGGTGCAAGGCTTGCTACAGGACGTTCGAGACGCGCCGGCTGCTGGACGAGCACGCCACCGCCTGCGTACGCTCCGAGAGGCCGTGCCCGACGTGCGGCAAGACCTACGCCACGCAGCTCTCGCTCCGAAACCACGTAAAGTACAAGCACCCCGAGGTGAGAACTAACTGGTGCGGCATCTGTCGTCGGACGTTCATGACAGATCGCGGGCTTGTCAACCACATAGCCATCATCCACCCGGGTGGTATAGAGTGCGGGAGCTGCAAAAAGCAGTTCAGGTCGGTCGCCGCTCTCCAGAGTCATGTTCTTTACAGACATTCGGAGAATGGGCACCGGTGCAATCAGTGCCGGAAGGTGTTCGCGTCTCACGGCAGCCTGGCGCGGCACTTGGCTAAGCACCACAACGTGGTGTTGCGGATGAACCAGAAGTATTCCTGCGGCGTGTGCAGCGCCAGCTTCCAGGGTTCCGACGCGCTTATCAGGCACGTTATGGACAACCACACCGGGGCCGAGGAAGATACTGCTACCGCTGGTGGTGTGAAGTGCGAAGAAAATAATAAATAAGTATTATTACGAGTTATTGACCTATGTGTTTTCTTTAAATGATTTTATGTACAATTCATTGTTGACTAAGTATAGACAGCAATGTAATAGACAATTGAATAATGAATATAAATAAATAAAAAATCAAAATGTTTAATTGACCTATGTTTTTTTCTTTAAATGATTTTATGTACAATTGATTGTTGGCTAAGTATTCTCGTAGACTACAATTTAATAGAAAATTGAATAATGAATAAAAATTTATAAAACAAATCAAAATATTATTTTATGTATATTTTTAAAACCTAATAAAATTAATTGAGAGAGACAATAAGATAAATTTTATATCATATAAATTTTATCCTTTTTAAACAAAGATGCTAATTAACTAATCTAGTTATGTAGATGTTAACTGTCACAAAGCATGAAGTTAAATTAACTCATTAGTTAATAGTAGAAAGAAGTTAGCAAAATTAATTACCAGCAAAATAGTTTGTCATAACTAAATTTATAAAATGTTCGTTTATTTCACAGTCTATGTAGCCTCGTAGGTATCAGCTTTGGTGTTTGGTTATACAGGGCGTGGCCTATAATGGGAGCAAACAATTAAAATATAGGCCCTTTAAGTGACCAGCTATAAATTGAAAATGGTTTTAATTAATTATAATTAAAAATAAATATAGTTGTTTTCTAACAAAATAAATAGAACTATCAATATATTGCAAACAAATGTTCAGCTTTTGTTCAGCCAAAGAACATGACATTGTCTTTTACTACGAGTTCGTTATATTGATGACATGATTGCTTATGGATTATATCTCCGAGTTAAAGAATTTTAGAGCATTCTAAAATGCTACATAATCTGTAGAGTTATTGATTAATTTATTTTGCACCTATTACAGGCCACACGTGGTGTATTTTTTAGTTTCAAAGATTCAAGCGATATAGACGTTAGTTAAATGGTGCAACGGATACCAAGTTAATTTTTCGGAAAAAATACGTTTGTTCGTTTCGAGATACGCTTTGAGTGTTGCAAAAAACATGAAACGTTAATCGTATTGAGTTGAGCGTCGAACGGTGCCTAAAGGGTAGGGCCAGCAGGTCAAGCTCATAAATGTATGGTGAAAAATAGTCCATATTGGAACTGCATAAGATACCTTTGTGTTCATCTAGACCTGCTGAAGCCCTTACAATATGTATGTCCTCTCGGACGGATCCGCGCAAATGTGCATTCGCACGGAATCCGATCTTTTGCAGCAATAGATCGGCAAATAATCGAGTTTTCCGTCCGTATTGAAGTCTGATAAGCATTTTGCGTTGCGGAATTTATACGAAATTCGTGTTTTTTGCATTCCATTCGCTGATGTATAAAGTCCAGGAGGCCATTTCTCGAGCAGTTCGTATACGAAAAAAGTTCACCGATCGAATTTTCTTTTTCAAAGAAAATACAGTTATTGCTTTATTCAGGTCACGATTTCTATGCATTTTGATTTCTTTCGTGCGGTAGTTTTTTTTAACGTGGATATATTACTTGATTTTTTCGGCAAAACAGTGATATCGTAATAGAATTACCACACGAACTTATTTCGGTGATCTTTTTTCGTATACGAACTGCACGACAATTGGCCTCCAGGTCTCTTCCAAACCATTTCCGACTAACTCACACTCAGATTATTGCTGAATGTGTCAACATTTCTGCAGAGTTTTCATTTTAGCAGAGTACATGTTGCATCAACTCTTTTTGTGAATAGCATTTAGAGTTCCTGGGCGTTTGTAAAAGTAGAGACCTCTCACAGCCGCCTGTTTATTGTGCATCGATTGTTACGGTAACGAGTTAGGTATTTGTGTTTTCGTAAATATGCAGATACATTACATAAAGGGTGTCTACCCATGAATAGTTACATTAGAATAGTTAGATACGGGATTGCTACCATGTACCTTATTATTTATGAGCTTCCGATATTTCGGCACTGTTGCAAGCGCCATGATCACGGAGTAACTGACTATCTAACTATTCTAATGTTAGTGACCATGAAAGTTTAAAACAATATAATAGTTACATTACCTACGTATATTGCGAATTACCTATATACATGATAATGTGTACTCGTACAAGTCCAACAACCAGGTCTTACACGTTTAACACGTTCCGGGTCACTATTCCATACACAATACATGTTTAATTGTTTTCACGCCTGTAGGCGTTCACTGTCCCGGAACGTGTTAAGTTAGCTTCTAGAGGTGCATGCGCAGGTCTTCAAAACGTCAATGCTCATCGCTGGGGCCAGCTGGTGAGAAAGTTGCTTTCAGGTCAGTAGTATAAACTTTTAACGAAAGCAAAGCGCCAATCCTATGTCATGCTTCTAACAGTTACTACGCCAATCAAACCGCTTTAACGAACGATTGTATATTAGCACCAGTGTAAATGAATACGCTGGGAACTTTGAATATTGGAAACTACAGCGTTGAAATACCTATGCCTCGAAATTCAAATATTCGCTACCGGTTATTAGCACCAGTCCCCATTCAAATTCCACGCTAAGCCTATTGCTGCCGATTCTTTTCTAATGCTTGTATCGATCAATTCATCGCAAATGCAATTTTGCAACAGAAAGCCGATTATATCGGAAATTCTGTAAATGTATGACGTGTGCGACGATTTTATTTTTAGAAAGGTTCTATTTATTTTTGGGGTCGTTTCACCTGGTTAAATGAAGCTATGTTCCTAAAATATACAAGTTGTTTAAAAAAAAACAGTAAAGAATGAAGGGAGTTACTCAGAATCAGTAACTGAACAACTTTCTCCTAGAAACATGGGTCGAAATATGCCAAAAATTAATTGACTCTCCATTGAAATAAGACGACTCACATGACCGATTTAGTCATATTATTTTTTGCGTTATTCGACCTATGTTTCTACGAGAAAGATGTTCAGTTACTGATTCTGAGTAGGCCCCTTCAATGTTTACTCGTTGTTTTGAAACACCTTGTATAATAAAAGCATGTTGAAAATTAAATAAATAATTGTCACCAATACAAGTCATTAATAAATTATTTCAGTAAAGTTTTTAAGTAGTAAGATAGATAGGTATTACAACAAACAAAACTTCGCGTCCGGCACTTTGTATCGTATTTTCGGACACGAGAAATGTTGGGTACATGAATATTGAATGGCTTGATGCGATCTATTTCCGAGTCCGACGACCAAGTGTGTGTGTGTGTGTGTGTCCTATTTTGGATGAAAATCCATTCTTGAATGCATAAAAGCGAGGACTGGACGAGATAGCGTCAATTTCATACTCTACATTTTGTAATACATAAACGCTTTCCGACATTCTTTACTTAAAACAGATCTTACAGCCACGAAACGTATTGTCATTCGCTTTTCATCAATATTATGTGGTATACAAATAAAGGTATCTAATAAATAATTGCCAATTAATTAGCCCATCACAGATTTATAATAACGAATAAGGTACCTTATGGAATCTTACTCAAGACATTATAATTTTCAGAAAATAACCTGTCTACCCCATTTGCGGCGCGCGTAAAGCGCCAAATTCATGAAATCAGTTAATTGTATTGGTAAGTAACCAGGAAGTAAGGATTTTGTTACTGACAATATTTCACTGTATATTAAAGCTACATGTTTACTTCGTGGGCTTATTATTGCGTGTTTCTTGATAATTTCGTGTGTCGAATATTTAAACAGTATTAAATGTCGGTCTTATTTGAAGTAAGGAGGCCTATAAATGTATAATTGGTAAATACTTACTTTCGAGCGGCTGGCAATAGGCTTGCTTAGAAAATATATATATCCTCAGTTTAAGAATTTTATAATTATGTAGTTTCAGTAGTTCCAGCCAGCTCCAACAATGGTTTGTATGTAAGTAAATACCTATTTGTGGGCACTCACAAACTTTTTTTTTTGTACTTGTGTGTTGAGAGAACAAATCTACATTGATGAGGAGACGCCACGCAGCCTACGCGTTAAAGAAAGCACTTGCGAAATTCAACAGGCTTGCCAATTTGCCGGTGGCCGAGTGGTATAGGCATGCGACCGGAATGCGTAAGACAAAGGGTTCGATTCCATGTCTGACACAGTTTTTTTACAAGTGCAATTTATAATCATAAACTTTGCCTGTGAATTACATACTCTAATATGTAGTATAGTGTAATAATAGCAGATTATGAGCTTAAAATCTCTATTAACGGCGTACTGCAAGCCTTTGCCTTTGTTTATAACAGGTGACAGTGTGACAGGTTTTGCGATACCTATTAGTTAACACAATACGTATTAGCCTGAGCTTGATTAACAATATCGGGGGAGCAGAAATATAACTTGTTTATTGAATCGTATGGTATTAAGGTTAATAATAGGCCGCCTAGCCGATTTCGACTACGGTGGCCAGTCACAACGACTAACCGACAGCGCGGGACATATTATAGTGCACAAGTGTGTGCGCAAACACAGGTGCACTCTCTATTCCTTTCACTCTCATAGCCCGATGGGACAGCAATCTGACACGACCGGAGAGAGATCAGGCGCAGGGCCAACGGCTTTACGTGCTTTCCGAGGCACGGGGGTGAAACACCGCCAACTTCCAAACTCCGGGCTACCCTGAGATTTTCTGAACAGAAAAACTCCGGTACATATTTTTGGCCCGACCCGGGAATTGAACCTGGGACCTCCGGTGCAGCCGTCGCTTTAAAATGCGACCCTCTCACCGCTGCGCCACCGAGGCAGTTAGGTGTTAAGGTTACAGTACTATGAAATCATGTAAAGCAGCAAGTGATTTTTTGTATACGCCGTTAGTCTATCACCGCATTCGCATGCAGTATGTGACGTTTAAATGTGGCATATGCTATGACTCGCTCTTACATAGCTATATTTGATAGTTGCATCTTTGTCGGTATCGTTCAGCCGCAACTCTGCAACATGCGTATGCGTTGTCATACTAACCAGGCGGAGGCTACTGCCTGGGACCTAGAGTCATCATAAAAAAAACGACACTAGGGACACCACAGTTTGTATACGCAAACTTTACAGCTTCCCGATCTAATCTGTCTTATCTGTGATTTAGTATCACAGATACGACGTCACTACGGGCAAAAGTTGCGAAATGAGTATTGCTCTCATATAAGCTTATTTTACTACACTCAGCAATGTAACAAACATTACGTAAATTAAAATCAACCGCAATTTTAACTAACTCGCGTAACTCCTTCACTGCTTATTTTCTTTTCATTAGAGTTTAAAAACTTTCTCGTCCGAAGCCTTTAAGCGTCCTCAACAGCTAAAAACGACCAAGCGCGAATATTATCCGTATACGCAGGGTTCAGTTAGTATAGATGGTGCCATCCACGAAGGCGCGCGCCGTTCATTTTTGATTGAGGAAAGCGCGGGGAGCGGGGTTTGTGGCAAATATTCAAATATGAAATAATATACATAATCATTATAATAAATATAATATCATCAAATATTGGCCAAAGCTTGCACAAATCTACACTAATATTATAAAGAGGAAAACTTTGTTTGTTTGTTTGTTTGAAATGAATAGGCTCATAAACTACTAGACCGATTTTAAAAATTCTTTCACCATTCGAAAGCTACATTATTTACGAGTAATATAGGCTATATTTAATTTTGAACAAAAATAGGGTTCCTCGGATATTAGGGTTTTTCGGACACAAGGTGTAAAAAATCAACCAAAAAAGTTACTTATTTTGCGTACCCTGCCTAACGGCTGAATCGATTTAGCTGAAAATTGGCAGGGAGGTAGCTTAGAGCCAGGAGAAGGACATAGGATACGTTTTATCCCGTTCAACGGGGCCGGGGCTGGGGCGGGACGGGGCCGGGGCGAAACAAAGTTCGCTGGGACCGCTAGTGTACTATAAAGGATTAGGACGAAAGGTGACGCGCGCCTTCGTGGATGGCACTATCTATACCTGCCATCACAACATTACATGCCTACAAAGCTACTTAAAAGAGATCGTGTGCGCGCAAGCTTCCATACAAAAAGAGAAAACGTTTTCCACCCCTTAAACGTTGTCTGATTTTGTCATTTTTTTACATGTTAAAGATATTTTGAAAAACTATGCTCATACGTTTTTTTTAATAATGTATGTTTCAGAAAATATAAGAACCTAAACATTCACTTTTTTGACCAAAAAATCTCTTCGGAATTTCGACCATTTTTAACTAATCAATCTTATATACATAAAATCGAAGACATACAAGCGTAGTTCAGGATGTATGAAAACGAATGAGACCAAATGTATCTCATTCTATAAAGGTTTAAGACCGATGGCGTTGGAAATGTATGAAAACTCGCGCTGCACTACGCCTGCACATGATCCTCTTAAGCTCTGCCTCACACATATCTCGGCACTACAATATCTTCAGCGCATCTCGCTTAACGCTCTTGAGAGGGGCCGCCAATGCCGCCATTACCGAACATCGGCGGGAGAATATTACATAAGTAGCTATAAATATATAAATAATTATTTGGTGAACACAGCTTACTGCAACTACCATTTATCGACGGCTGCCGTTACGCCGCTTAGTGTAAGTTGCTCTAAATGGTTGAAAGAGCGCCAAACCCTTCGCGCACAGAATCCTAACTGCTGAAAAAACGATGATTTTTTCTAGATCCTTAAAGTTTCGCGAGCTCTTCTATAATAAGCCAGGCGTCTGCAAATATTTGTTGGCAAATCGAGTGGTGCCCAGCAATTACGAGAGATATAAAAAGGAGATAAGCCACATAAATTTTTAGGGACGGGGCGCAAGTACGCGGGAAGCGGCAGCAATTTACGAGGCGTATTTTGGATTTCCCATCCTAGGTCATTTACAAATATTTAGCAGGTTCTACGTTCGTGACTGAGAAGGTAAATTCAGTATAATAACTAATAAGACTGGAGTTCGGATGTCAACGTAGTAGAAATTAAGGCAGTGGCTAATATTTATTATGATAATGATGATGATGAATATGCAATATGAAATTGTTTTTCTTAAATAGAATAATTTTGGAAATAACATTTTTTTTATAAAAAGGTACCCAGGGTTTAATACAAAGCTAGTGTACGCGGTGTCAGTGGCACTTCCAGACATAAAATAAAAAAAATCATCTTTCATGTAACTGTTAATAAAGGACAAACTGAAATCACTTAGCTGGTTAGTCCGCTGAATTCGCACAGAGCTATGTGCCTTAACAACGACCTCAAGGAATGTTCAAGGACGCTAGACATTTGAGAGCCATTGAATTTCAGCGGTTCGCAAGTGCTGAGTCAAAAAACGCAGACTCTTTGGAATTCCTAAATCTAATTATATTTACTTGCGAAGAAATTCGATATGTTAAGTTTGGCAAAAAATATATTTCTTGCGAGCTAATAATGAGATAATATTCATTGATAGATACAAATATTATAAAGCTGAAGAGTTTATTTGAACGCGTTTATCTCAAAAACTACTGGACGGAAATTTGTGTTGGATAGCGATAGTTAATTTATCGGGGAAGATTTTAAGCCATAAACATAACTCAGCGACGGGAGGGCAAGAAGCAAACTCAAAACGTACGTACGCAATCACGGGGACCGCTAGTATATTCATTGGAGAAATAGATGTCGGTAGGAAGTGCCAAAGGTCAAAATGTTCGTTAGGCAAGGCTAGGTAGGTGCTATCCTTTTATCTTGACTTACTACCTTAAATATTTATTCACAAGAGTACTATCAATCCAAAGTTGTAGACTATACATAAAACAAATGTAAATTTTAAAAATTAAAAGTTTTTTCGTGATATATAACCTAACTTTATAACAAACTTTTTTTTCTAAGTTCCCCATTAAGTATATGTACACTTGTAGCATTCGCCATGTAGCTTTTATTTTAACATTTAGGACCGATTTTTCAATGGTCAGATAAACTTACCAGACTAATAAATTATAAAGCAACAGACTTTAAAAAAATACAGTTACGTATGATTGCTGACAATTGGGTGACGTTTTCAAATTGGCCATATTGTATTTTGTTCGACTAATATTTCTTATCTGACTATTGAAAAATCAATCAGCCCTTAGACTATCATAAGGAATCTAATGATACCTTAGTCTACAAAATCGGTTGAGAAGTTTGGCCGTAAATGTCGAACACACATATACATAGATACATAGACTGCTAAAATTATAGCCCTTAGGTTTCCGTAGTCGAGTAACAAATACTCGATGAAACTGAAGAAATGAGTAGTATTAGAAGTTAAACTTTCAATCTTGGTCAATTCTCTCGTTAAACACGCAACCGAATGATTAATGGGATAAACGGCAGTTAAAACTTTAATTGCAGTAGTTAACTGCAGCCATTGGTTATCTAAATAAACGAATCTTTACTGCGTAATCTAGTAACACAGAGAATTAAGCCACGATCTGGTAGTCAATTAAAAGTTTTGTAACATTTAGTGACGAGCTAAAATAAGTTTTGATGACAAACCGATTGTTTATTTACTTATTTATTTTAATGGGTGCAAAAATTATTATATTTTGGGCTGATTTTTCAATAGTCAGATAAGAAATATACGTCGAACAAAATACATTATGGCTAATTTGAAATTGTCAGCAATTATCAGTCTGTTATGTTTTATCTAACATTTGAAAAATCGGCCCTAAGTCTATCTACTACTTTCCACCAAAAAAAAACATGATATCTTCACAATGACGTCATTGAAAACATCTCGCTTTGGAAAATTCATCGGTCCTAAGCGTCGTGATGTCTAAAAACAAAGAATAGGAAAGAATTTCACTATAGGGCAACGAAAAGCGGCTGCGTTTGCATTTCATATTTTCATATCATTGCATTGGGTGAAAACAGCCCAAAAATGCGCTTGTAAGAAACATGGCGGACGCTCAGTACTTAATATAAATGAAATACAGAGTCAAAGTTGTCAATTTGACAGCCATCTTCATCATTCTCTTGCCATGAAGCCATTTGTAACAAAATTATGATGGCATAAAAATATGCCTTAATTTCAAACTGTCCTGCTACATTGATGCCGGTAAACTCATGACTTCTTTGACGGTAAACCCTCACACTAAATTACCTTAACTAATAGTTAAATGTTGTTACCAGCGGTTTATTATTTACGATTGTGCGTGTTTACCACTTGTTTTTTTTTTAAACACGCACAATTGGAAATATTCGACCTCTGGTAACAAAATTTAACCACTAGTTATAGGTAAACCGCTTCATTGAGATTTCGCCTGCAGGGCACAGGGGCGCGGGGGAAGGCGATAGCGGGTCGTGCGAGGGATGCGGGCGGCGCGTAATAATCACCGCCCGCGCCGCTCATTAACCGCGCTTTCGTCTCCCCCCGCACCTCTGTGCCCCGCAGGCGAGGTCTCATTTTCGCGGTCTACCTATAACTGTCGATTACAAAATTGGCCCTTAAAGAGCTCATAGTTATGGCTGGTCGGACATGCTCGGTCAGCGGTCGTCAGCTCTGTCAAGCACGTTCTTCGGCGAGTGCACCCGATTTCACTCGATACAAGGTGTCGATCGACTGTTAACCTGTTCGCATATAATCGGCAATGAAGCCCTCGCACGCGGCGGCCTAATATCATAATAGGCGTCGACCACAACGGATGCCGATTTCCGGACGCAGGGCTGTCACACTGGTAACGATATTTTTTAATTTATTTATAAAAATAAATACTGTATACTGCTTTTGATAAGGACGGATAAAATTCACACATCTTGATTCTCGCAGTCTATCTTCCGTTGCCTGCCTCTCCCCCTCCGGTCAATCATGTTTCACTCCTTTTGGCATATGTTCCACTTTTACTCTACTCGACCTTCACGATATCCTCGCACCTCCGGCTTAAGAAATCGTTCTCATCCGTCTTCTTGGCGATGTTCAAACCGCGTTTGTGTCAACGTCAATAATCGTAAACATACATGCGGAAATGCCGATAAATTGAACGCAAAATTATCTGAAGCTAGATTTAGAAAGCAAGTGTGACAGCCCTGCAGCCGCCTAAATACCTGTACATAATTAGGGCTTCGGTTCTGCCGGTATGGTTCAAGTGTGGCAGTGCACAAAGGTTCAATCGCCTATGATATTTGATACATTAACTTCTTGGTGGTGACGTGTATGCCTATAACGAATAATAAGAAACAAATGCAAGGAAAAGTAGTGCGTGTCTGTATGCTTAAATGTTGATTGCTTATATTTAAAAAAAGTTTACAAATTACTGATTTTTTCTAATATTTATTCTCATTATCAGAGATAGTACCAGGTCTAAAACTAAAATCACGTGACCAATTAGAATAGTATCCATTATTTGAATGTCGTCCATATGTCTTAATTCTTAAATTGGTCGCTACAAAGTGTATTTTTTTGTAATCGAGTTAGTTAAAGACCAATTCTGGTATCTGGTAAACGAGTCTTTTCAGTTGAATTTAAACTGCATTTTTTTTAGAGCTACACAAACGGATTTCGGACTTAATCCTGTTTCATCTAATTCAGAGCAAAATTAATTCTGTTTTGAGTGTAAGTTGTTGTTTTTTTACCTTTAACTGTTGCGGGCGCAAACAGTTCAACTAAGAAGCCAGTTTGAAATAAATGTAAGCGTTACAAAGTACAAAGCTTTGAAAGTAAATGAGACGAAATTTTCAAGATTTCTCAGTCAGAGGAATGCAATTTGTTTTTAAGTGTTAGTTCGCAGTACAAAGAACGTATTGAAAGGAATTGGAAAATGATCATTTATTGCAAATAAAGTGGCACGAAAAGAGTGATAAAAACTATACTCTTTACTGGTGTCCAGCAACGATAAGTAAGTTTTTATTGTCACTTTGTGTTTGCTCTCGCAAATACCACAGGATTGAATGAGCCAAAAGGACTGCCACTGCTAGGTAATGATCTATAATATTAAAACGAATCGCAAATGTGTTGGTAAGCGCATAACTCAACAACGCCTGGACCAATTTGGCCATTTTAAAAAAATGTTCGTTGAAGATCAAGGATGGTTTTTACGGCGATAAAAAATTCTAATAATAGCCGGAAAACCCCTAAAATCAGCCCTTTTATTTTTCCCATACAAACGTTTTCTAACTAAAACGATTACTCTACGAGTATTCGTCCAAGTCTACGAGTCAAGGAGGATAATAATTACCATAAAACGGGGCCGGAGCGGGCGGGGCTGGGGACGAAACGAAGCTCGCTGGGCCCGCTAGTTTTTAATAATAATAAATGTGGCGTGCTGCAGGTGAGTAGCGATACTTCAGCCTTAGCTTTCCTTAACTGGCCAATCAAGCAAGAGTAAATATGACAAGAGCGAAACCTCTGCTCCAGGTAGTAGGTGTAAAATGTCATAACGCCGGGGGCCTTTCCATCACTTCCATCAGGATGGGTTCTGGCATGGATTAGTTATTAAAACAGTTAAAGTTTTAATACGCTATTAGATTCTTAAATATGAGAGACCCCTCGGTTTTTTTTTATTTGATTGGTCCATAAAATAAATATTCCCGATTGGCAGCCCTAGAACTTTTTGCTGTTTCTTTTTAACGGTCTCAAAGCAGCACTGGGATTAAATCCATAACAATGAGAAAGGTGTTTAAATGTTCTTTGACATCACAATATATTTTTAAGGAACTGCCTTGGTGGCGCAGCGGTAAGAAGGTCGCATTTTAAAGCGACGGCTGCGCCAGAGGTTCCGGGTTCGATTCCCGGGTCGGGCCAAAAATATGTACCTGGGTTTTTCTGTTCAGAAATTCTCAGGGAAAGCCCGGAGTTAAGAAGTTGGCGGTGTTTCAACCCCCGTGCCTCGGGAAGCATGTAAAGCCGTTGGTCCTGTGCCTGATCTCTCTCCGGTCGTGTCAGATTGCTGTCCCATCGGGCTATGAGAGTGAAAGGAATAGGGCGCACCTGTGTTTGCGCACACACTGTGTTTGCGTTAGTCGTTGTGACTGGCCACCGTAGTCGAAATCGACTAGGGGGACTACTACTACTACTACATATTTAAGGAGATATGACGGATGCTGCGCTAATCAATCATCTGTTACTCTTCTATGCTAATTTATTTTCTATTAATTAAGGGCGAGAGAATAAAAAGCTTAAGAGGCGGTGGACATTGGCGTCAGTTTTAATTGTGTAAGAGACTGGTGAAATGGAATTTTCTTTTGTGCTTCTTTACAATGAGCCTAAATAAGTGCCTACTAATATTTTTTCGTTCGAGTGAATATTTATTTATTTAAACTTTATTGCACTGTTAGTTGTACATTGGCGGACTTAATGCATCATGATATTCTCTACCGGTCAATCGCTTGGGAAAGCAGTTAAGATTCGTCACCGTCCTGAATAAGTTAAATAATTAATTACTAAAGTTATGGGGTCGGGGCAGGACGGGGTCCGCGGCGAAACACAGCCCACTGAGCCCGCTAGTAGTGGATATAAATACGTAAGGATAAATCCTTTGCTGCTAAAATTGAATCAGCACTGCTATTGGTACTCATTTAAAAAAAACGGTTCGGTTCATGTCAACGTTCACGCTGTGGATTGCTGACTTGATTCGATTATGCGGGCGTAAATCTGGTTAAACACCAGCATTGGAGCACTATTCTAAAGGTTAGTCGGATTCAACTCGATCATATCCGTCTCTTTTACTCTTACTCGCACTGCGTTGAGAGAGAGGGACAGTAAGAGTCGAAACTTAAAGTCATCTCACATGGTCTCTTCTCTACCCGTCTCACTTACGCAAAATAGCTTTCCAACACAAGAGAGAAAGACGGGTAGAGACGAAACTACGAGCATGGACATAATTTTGTACAGTAGGACCTCTCTGATGCAGGTCACCTGGTTGAGGATAAACTGAGTCATGTTTGTAGGGATGTAGTTTGTACTGAATTGACGACGTCACGAGGTTAACTAATTTATGTATGCGGATCACGGGCTGGGAAGATGATTCTTTGTGTATGACTGAAAAGTGAAAATGTGGTAATACCCACAACATTTTATAAATGCATGCTTTGCTTTCGGTGTTGATTAAAAGTTGGTTTTATGACCAATATCTTGAAGTAAATATTTATCTATAAGTCCAGTAAACTTGTCGTCTTGTTGTCGTGTTGTTGTCTTGTTGGAGAATGTATGGACGTTTAGCGTAAATGCAGTATATTTTCTCATTATACATGGAACTTTGGAAGTAATCGAAAACTCTGAGAAAAATTAGGTGTTTTTTAGGTTTTGGATAGTTTAACCCCAAAGGGGTAGTTTTTGACAGTACCTTATCAATACATCTTTAAACGTAGAGGCTCTATGGGCGACTTGTTAAGATCGGACAGCAGCAAGTTTGGCCGCTTTCCTTGCAATACCCCTCTACCAATCCGGGCTGAGCCCGCGTGGAGTACTGACTCATTTACAGGCAACTTTACAATATCCCAAAATGTTTAATTTTTGGTTTCACTACACGTAATCATATGTCGGTGGCGCAGCGGTGAGAGGGTCACATTTTAAAGCGACGGCTGCGCCGGAGGTCTCAGGTTCGATTTCCGGGTCGGGCCAAAAATATGTACCTGAATTTTTCTGTTCAGAAATTCTCAGGGTAGCCCGGAGTTTGGGAGTTGGCGGTGTTTCTCCCCCGTGCCTCGGAAAGCAAGTCTGATTTCTGTCCCATCGGGCTATGAGAGTGAAAGGAATAGAGAGTGCACCTGTGTTTGCGCACACACTTGTGCATTATAATATGTCCCGCGCAGTCGGTTAGTCGTTGTGACCACCTTAGTCAAAATCGGCTAGGGAGACTATTACTATTATTATTAGTACCGAAAAAACCGCCAGTAAAAAGCCAGATCTACGCTTAAAACTTTAAATAAGTTTACGAATAGTATACCATCGAAATAACTTCGTTACTTTTTTGAAGCATGTCACAAGCCAAGTCTAGTAATGTAAAAAAAATTGCTTTATATTTTCCTCGATTTAAGTTTTTACTAAGTTTTAAGTGGTTTCATAAGTTTTCCGAACAACGTCGAATAGAGGAAAACCAGTAAAACTTCTTGAGTATAACACTTAAACGAAGAAGGTTTAAATTTAAACTTTATTTAATAATTACAATAAATTATTCTGAATACATGTTACTGTGTAATAGATATTTAGGTAGGTTAGTAATTAACTGTAGAGTTTTTAACATTTGTACGGGCGTATATCTACCACACACACACAGACTCGCACTCACACGCGCACACACACACACACACACACACACACACAGACAGAAATATTTACACAATATGAAACATTAATCATACTACCAGCTGTCAGTTAATTATGTTTATTCAAGTAACTTTTATAGTTGAAGATGTGCTACTACACTACTTTTCAGTGTTAGTGAAGTTCACTCATATTACTGTACTGTGTGCATCGAAGTGCGTTTCTTATGATGATGAATAGTGCAGATAAAGTGAAGCGAGCGATGAAGCTATAAAATCTCTATTACTCACGAGTATATTAAAGTGCAATATTACTACAAATTCAGTCCTTATCGGTCAAAATACATAAATGCATCTAACATTTTTGTATGATATGATATGAACGTTCGTTCTGAAAGTAAGAATAGTTTGCCTAACTCAAACAGCGTCTTTAGAGTTCCGTAGCCGAATGGCAAAAAACGGAACCCGGAACGCAAACTATAAAGTTTCGTTAAGTCTGTCTGTCCGTTCGTATGTCAGTCACTTTATTCTGAAACTATTAGCATTACACAATTGAAACTTGGTAGGTAGGTGTATCATTTTAACCACTTAACGGTTCTAAAAATAATATAAATATGTATATTACATTTGAATTTGGCTTACATAAATGGTACAAAATTTTATATTTGATAGATAAACGTTCCTAAAGCGGCAAAAAATAAGTGGAGTCTTAATTCAGTTAAAGTTGGCACGGAACCCTCAGTGCGCGAGTTCGACTCGCACTTAGCCGGTTTTTAAACTAAATAGTTTTTGTAATACTTCCTATAAATATAAGGTGGTTGAAATTGCATTATCTATTCTGGGCCCAATGTAATTTATGTATGGACGGTTGGATCCTAAAAATAATTTGGTCCAATTTGATTCGTCTGAAATGCTGACTATTTTTAAGAGGAAATACAAACCTAGACAAAAGTGTACCCATACCCAGTAATCAAGGCGCAAATTAGTATCGGTCTTACAAATCCGATATAATTGTTGTTTGTAAATAAACAAACAAAATGTTTGTTGATAGATAAATAAGCAATGCAGGGAGGTATTAAATATAGAACTTAGAACGCTAGAGTCAAGGTCTCCCTTCGAACGAATTTATGATCGAGAAAGGTTTAAAATGAAAATGTAAGTAGGTATCATCTTATTTATTATGGGCAATATGCAAAATTGATCAAGCATATAAAATCATCAAGTAAACATGCGCAAAATCGTTCACTGAAGTGAAATGAGGTAGAATGATTAGCCAAAGATATGAATGTCTAGTATGCATCTAGTTCATTTAGCTCAGCAGATCTATTATCGCAATTTCACTCACAAGTTCATATTTATTACATTAGTACACACGACAGCATATCAGACTACTAATTTTAGTTGAAAACTCACCCTTATTGCAACCGCAAAAGATACCGCAGTGTTTACCTTGACGTGCTGCTGTCTGTACTAGTATGGCATAAGGTAGCCATAAAGGTGAACGCACACTTATCCGAGCCGAATGAACCGAATTTTTGAATTCTTTATATGAAATCTCATGAAACCTCGCACACTTCTTCGCGCCGAATCGTTCGAATCTGGAGGAACCCCAGGAATCTTAAACAAATTCGGATGACGTCATCACATTCGGCGCGGATAATGCGGACGACTCAGACGAATCGCCGGGACATCTTTCTTCTCACTCCCACCTTTAGCTGTCACTCATAGCGCTATCTCATGAGACAACATTCGAGGTCGATTTTTTCGGCGCGGTCGATTCGTCTGGTTCGGATATGTGTGCGAAGCCTCCTTGATTTCGATTCATTCGGCGCGTTCGGCTCGGTTAAGTGTGCGTTCACCTTAAAGCTACCTTACCTCAAGAGTTTAAAGGGTTTTAAGCCCAACTAATTTTCTCCTTGATGAGGTTACCGAGTTTGTTTAGTTGTATTTTGAGGTGTAGCCACCCTGACAATATGTGATTCATTCAAGGTCAAAAGGAATTTGATTGGCTGCCAAGTTGTGTATGTTGTAGTATCTACACACATTCCCTGTCTTTTAGTAGGCCCTGTATTCGTAATCGAAACAAAAAACAAGTAACCTTTTTGCCTATTTATGTTTTTTAATCGATTGATTGAATCGACATGAGGCCTGATAAATACGTACTGCAGAGTTTTTTAAATAAATATTACAGGCGGTTATTTTTAGATTCAATAAACGGTGGTGATTTTATTCGCACTTCGACTACTGGCGTTCTAAATTATGGTGATTCGAGTCAACAATTTTAAGATAGAGATAGAGGCTAAGCCTAAGAGGGGAGGATAAGCTAGAGGCGTTATAATAAGTGGTTACTATCAGGACTCTACAATAGGGACATGTCTTAAAGCCTCTTCACACTTAACCACCGGCCTGCTTTGTGGTAGCGCGCTTCACGTATAATAAAAGCAAAACAAGCCCAATGAGTTATTACTACTACGTATAGATAGAGAAGCTATGCCAAGCAAAAAAATACGAGTCGCAAATACGACGACAAGATTGTGACGTTTTTTTTGAAAATTTGAATTTAGAATTATGATTTGTACTACGAGTTGATGACCGTGTCATCAATTCATGGAGCACAAAATTTGTTCGTGATGTCAGTTCCATACGCTAGTAATAGTAGTTTAATGAACAAGCCTAGCGGCCAGCCGGCTTTAGTGAGTACGGGCCTTTACACGGTAGGTAAAAAGTAATTAAAAAGTAAACTTATCAGACAATTGCGACACAGCGAAACCGCGACGTTTAGAGAGCACTACCGAACGAAAGCGAAACCAGCAATGTCAGCGCTGCGTGCGCGCACCGAAGGGAACCGGGTCACGGTCGTTGTATGTAGGTTTTCAGTTGTCAATAATGCACTTTGATTGCAACGGTAATTGGCTGGTGGTCGTGTGTTTATTTACGAGTGAACGAAGAGCGAAGAAGTAGGTACTGAATTATTAATTATTCTTAGCAGCGTAAGCAGACTGCTGGCTAACTCTTGGCGAAACATTTCGAGGTCAAGACAATAGTAGATAAAAAGAGCAAATTACGCAGGATCCTGCTGTGTATACGCCTATGTTGCGTTTGTAAAGGACTTTTGCGTTAGATTTTTCCATACTAGGCCGATCTCGGAACCTCATTTATTGTACAGATTACTGAATCAATATCTCTATGTTTTAGATTTATAGGTGTAAAACATGGTTAAATGACTCAAACATAGGTTGAAAATTAGAAATAGATGATCATTTTCATTGCACAATTTTAATGTATTTTTTTATTTCTATGTTGGTAAATCATTCCTTTGACTGACATTAGAGAAAAGGCTAGCATTGCGTAGTCTTCAGTCGCAATGTTTACGCTTGCGTTATACCACCGATAGTATAATGTATTGTATATGTTATTGCATTTAACCGTGTAAAGACGTGAAGAAACAGCACCATTGCGATTTTGCAAAATCGTATTGCGTTCGTTTCCAAATTGTGTGTTTGAATTGTACACAAGAAAGAAGACTGCTTAAAATTCATACAAAAACAACCGGCATCAAATTTTTTTTGTGGTTTTAATAGGAGTAATAAGAAAATTAGAAAGAAAGAAAATACATTTATTAATCAAGGACATCACACACACAATTACTTATTTATTGTAAAAACTATTGTGTTATAGATGGGTATAGTAACTTAGTGGGTGAGCATAGTAACTTTTAGAGGGTGAAGATAAAAGTTACTATGCTCGCGGTACAAAGGACTCAGCATCGTATGCATGGTCTCATCATACACTATAGTTCAGATAACATTATTTTATACATTCTTGTGGATATTTGACTTATATCTAACATCAGATTTCTAATATGATTTCATGTTCTTCGCTTCAGATTGTGTCTCTCCACAGACGATGGCACACCTGAACAAAGCTACTGATAACGTCCTCAAAAATATAACGCTAGAGTCGACACGAAAAGAAGAAGAAGCTTCAGATTCGCTTAAATATTACAAAACTGAAGATCAAAGTATCTAAGTTCATCTACTAAAAACTCAGTAGATGAACTTAGATATAATCTCAGATACTACTGGCCCGATTGTTTAAGATCGGTGAAATTGAACTCTAGTCAGCATTTGCTAGTTTATTATTCTACAACACATGCGAATAAAACGAATTGCATCTAGCTAACAAACCAAACAATACGGAAGGCGTTAAACTTAATGGTGCTATTACTCGTACCACTCCAACATATTCAAGCACACGAATATACCTAACCATTTTTTATCGCAAGTCTTGGGTTTGATGCTTAGATAGCATATCATAGGAAGCTGTAGTACATAAATGCTTCGAATATGCATACGAAAAGGTGTATGTGACGATTATTATGCAGCCTACGTGTTAAAGAAAGCACTAGGACATTTCAATAGACTTGCCAATGTGTCGGTGGCCGAGTGGTATAAGCATACGCCCGGATAGCGTAACCTTCAGGGTTTCCTTGTCATACAGACTTTTAACAAGTGCAATTTACTGAAAAAAACGACTACTCTATGCCGCATATAGCGTGCAGCGGAAAGTAGCGTTATTTTAGCCCCACATTTAAATTGACGAATTAAAGAGCACGTCTACTTGTTGCATCGCGGTCAATTTTATTACATGGCTGGTGTGACATGTGAGCTTGCATAATCAGTAAGTAGGTCAACTACCACTACTATGGTATAAATGATAGTATGAGAATATCTCAGTTCATGGGTAATGAAATGAAATTTCATTTTATTTTCCTAATAGGCAAGGTCATACAAAAGTAGCAAAAGCAGTTAGACAGGCGGACAGACAGCGAAGTCATAGTAATAGGTTTTTTACCTTTTGTGTACGAAACCCTAAAACTGAAGATTAATATCAGCCGACCAAAATTATTTATACGTCGAAACAGAGGTGGTCAAAATGTTTATGAAATATCTAACTTATCTTATAGTATTATTGCTAGAGTACTTAGCTAATGAGTTTGCGACTAAAAAAATTATGTCCTTGGGGATGGCATTTAAAACCTTAAAACACATCACGTTGCATTGTCTTTAAACGTGACCAGTTTTTGGTTACTTGTATTACTCGATTCTGATCTCTTAAATTCCTATTGTCAATGTGCATAGTTTCTGATTTTAAATTGTCTTACAGTACTGGCGGCGAATAATTTACAATGAGATTTTTTATGGGACCATGGTGACATACATAGGGTAGTTACCTATTATCCCAAAATTCAAAGAGTAAAACGGAAAAGGCGGTGCATGATTTTTATTTTCAAGCTTTTGTTTGACCTTTGAACCTGAAGTTTTCAAGACAAGGCGCTATTTTGTTTTGTTTACCGCCGGCGCCCTTTGACATGCAAACTATAATATGCGCATCGCCTATGTTATTCCGAGCAGTAACGTCAGGCTATAAATAATGGTGGAATAAATCAGGTTACGTACCGGTGGTACCGTCAACCTTTACCTATATGAGTTCAGAGAAGAATTAGATTTGAAGGTGTTTTCTTTGTGAGTGTCTACCCCGTTAGTAGGTAGTGTGCTGATCATGACCGCAAATTGTTGATACACTCTGGGCCTTTATTTTTGAATCACTCGCGTCAAGATGGCGTGTGATATTCAATGTTTAAAGTCGAATTTTGGAATGAAAACCAATTGCAATCTACACAAAAAGGATTTGAAAAATAATTGCTCAATTTGGTGAGTACTCACGTCTAGATTTTAAATGATTTCCGTTAATTTTTACGAAAATCACACGCCATATCCAAGCGAGTGATTCAAAAATAGAGATTCTGGGCTGTAATTTTTTGGGGTATCCTCGTTGGTATTTCTTTGTATATCTGGTTTTTCATGTTACTAAATTATATTTCATTGACAATAATTAACAATAATAAAATGCTTTATTGCACACCATAAACAACAAATGATTCAGGATTTTTTCTCAATCAATTCAATTAAAAATTATATAAAATAAATAAAAAAAATTACTAATAAGATATTTGGGCCGTATTTTTATTAGTTGCGAAAGAGATTTTGATGTTATTAAATATTAATTTGACAAGATTCCATCGCATTAGCAACTTGCGCGGCTTTATATATTTATTATATATATTATACTTGTAATATTATTATGATTCTAATTTTACAAGTAGGCACCTCATTCATGATGAACTAGAAGAAATATACAAAATATTTTAACTGAGATAGACTTCTCCTACGGCTGTGAAGCAAAGGAGACTGCTTGATTTACTCGAGTTCACTTCTCACGTACCTTTTCATATGCAAAATCTCTCGATGGGTTCTATAAAATAAAACAAAAGAAGCCGCCTCTAGAATCTGCAGGTTGGATTCATCATGGAGATTTGAAACCGTTATCGGCGCTATCGACTTTCATTTAGCTCGGCGGGGAATTTTTTGGAGAGCAGGCAAATTGACGATCCGAAATAGCTAAAGCGACATTTTTAACTGAGCACTAAAAGGGTAGCCGTTATCTTCACAGATTTTCAGTACAATCAATTTAGTATTTTCAGTTGTGTCTATTCAGTAAACGTATCAACTAATGACAGTTTTTGATATTTGGATATTCAGTACAAACAAACGTATCAAGTTATAACAGATTTTGATATCTCTCGTCTCCCCTTTTGCCCCGCAGGCCATGTTTCAATTTTGCGGTCTACCTATAGAAGTTCACCTTTTCCGCTGGGTAACATTAAAAAATCATTCTGTATACGACGCGATGCTACATCTGCTTTACGCAGTAGGTAGGAATGTAAAATTTTGATTAGGTACATTTATTTTCGCGAAACTGTTAGCCATTTTCTGCAGCACGTTCTCAGTCCTTTGATATGGTAACAGACCGCTCGCTTTGCCCGATTGTAAATTTTTCTTGGCCTTTAGAGATCCCGACCTGTCTAGGAATAATAACTCAATTGTAAGGCAAGCTTTTATTGGCATGTTTCACATCTATATAATAAAACAAAATATTCCGAAGCTCGTGTTGAATATTCTGGCAACTTGCTTGGATGTGAAGCAATGCCCTCTGTAATGAATAAATAAGAATGTTAATTTATTGTAGTGCTCTATTTATTTACAAATGCTTTTTTAACATGGGAATATAAGCAACTACTTATGTTACTATAATTACCACAAAAATACGTAAATTGTTATTCTAGGAACACTGCGTTAGTACTAATACGAGTACTCATATAATTGACCGCAAGTTGGTGAATCAACTATTAAAATGAATTTAATTCGGCGCTAGTCTCCTGCTCTAATAATAGCAGTGATCTTTTGGGTCAGTTATTTTTATGAAACGCATCTTCCTATCCTACATGTCACGGTGTTGCTATAGCGTAACATCCATGAATATAATAGTATGTAGTATATTTTTGTGCCAGATTCTGTCAATATTTGATGATATTATAATGAATATAACTATTGAGTATTATTTATTTCATATTTTTTTATATGCCACACACCCTGTACCCCAAGCTTTCCTAAATCAAAATAGAAAACGCGCGGATAATTAAGCTACTCACCGCGTGGGGGTGCCCCTCTTTGTACCTGTACCGTTCGTTAAACACCACTCATAAAATGCATTCATGAATAATTAATGAAAGATGGAAGTTACAGTTGAAAAGTGTTTGTTTCTGAGATAGTTCAAATCTTAACATGATACTTGCAGATATTGGAAAATATCAAAGCTGGGCCACACGACTGGCCCTCCACGCCGAAACATCGACGGCACGTTGAGGGCTAGAAAAAGTGTAACGCAACTAAACATTAGGAAAAATGGGGAAATTTCCTGTAAGATCGGAAAGATTTGGTAGCGCTGGATCTGACAAACGTATTTTACAATATAACAGCGTTAGTTCTGATTTTTGCCATCATTCAAAAGATTTTCGTTGTGTCACTAATAACTGTCGGTAATTGTCCATACCTCAGGGGACAGAGGGTATAATAATGGTATATCCCGCTCACAGTCTAGCGCCGCAAGAAGTCGCTTCTCGTGATTCCACCCGTTCCGTCCCGTTAGGGCTACCGACTAACGGCCATTCCCTATATCCTTTCTATCTGTGGTTTTACCCTACTAGAGATAGAAATGGTTATCTACCTTTAGATTTTTTGTCCCTATAAAACTTCTGGCAGAACGAAATCCTATCTCTATTTTTTTTTAATTTGAAATGGTTTCGCTCTTGTCTCCAGGCTAGACCAGTGGCATAGACAGAGACAAGAGAGTGATTATATCGAGATATAGAGTGGTTGAGTAAATCCTATCTCTGGTCGAAGATAGCTATCTACATTTGACTATAGTTTGCATATAGGGAACGGCCGTAAAGGCCACTGTACCTCTATACTACCAGGTTATAGTAAGAATGGACCTGTCACTGCGTGGTGCTGGTGACGCAAGGAAGTGTGCAAAAGTTGTACTTGACACGAAACGAACGACGCGGGAAATCGGGGAAGTGGGAGGGGGAGGGGCGAAACATGGTACATTCTTACGATAACCGGGTGGTACTGAGTACGTGACGGGTCTTCATATGGATAGGAAGTTTTGGATTTTTTTTCATACAAAATCTACGCGCAGGCTATATGTCACGGGCGTGGCAGTCACGTCCCCGTCTCGTTCATATCCCGTCTGAAGTATTATCTCGTTACGTATACAATGGTCTTAACAATCCAGTGCTAAATGAATGTTTGAATACTGATTCACTATGTTGTCGTACTTCAAGTTTTCTTCCCGTAAGAAACTTTCATAAAGTGTTAGTAGAGTGAAAAATAAATATAATCAGGAGGTGAGGAGGCCTACTACGAAATCTGTCAATAAGGTTATCGTAGTAGGCCCTAAGGTTTCACGTTACCTAGTTAGGGAAATCAGGATTACACTCATGCATGATAAAATGTATAAATAAATGTAAGACACACCTGTTAGATAACCCTAGTATGGTGTACACATTTTCTACACGTCACGATTGTAATTCGAAGCCATAAAACCAGCGACTGATTTATAAACGGTAGCGGGGGCGGACAAAAGACCCACAGCGTATTTTACGAGTTCCGAGTCTGTATTTTATTTCAAATCACTACGTAGACCATTAGGTCTACGAACCATTAGGTAATCAATAACGCGGTTTATTTATGTAACTAAAATAATAATTATTCGAGCCATGTATCTATGTACCTTTATTATATGTGAATTCCAGGCAATTCTAGCAAGCAAAACCATTTTATGTTAATACATATATACCCATATCTAATTTATCTATATATTCATTACCTTATGAATAAATAATTACATACTAACGTTTTATGGCCCAACCACACCATAAGTATACCGTCGGATGTAAGTAGGTATCAATCACGCAAAAGATCTACGTCCTCGATTCTAAATTGCCGTGCGTTCAAAGAAACAGCAAAAAAACGAAGTACTACTAACACGACCTTAATATTTTGTTGGCAATAAAACAGGCAAAAAGCACCGATCGCAAACAAACAAATTGTTTTGGTTATTTTATGCTATTAAAAGTGTAAGTCAGACCGCGCACACATGCGCTAAATTGGTGCTAGATAATAGGCTAGTTTCCACTAAGAACAAATCACAATGTTGGTAGTTCTAGTGATTAATTATGGTTTGAAGATAGCATAAAACTAAATAGTTTATAAATTTAAATTAGGATTATAAATAATTTTACATACTTTAGTTCGTCTAAAACGCACATTTGGTCATGTGACCCAAACGCCTATCAGAGGAAGTAACGTCATTCCTTTCGCGATGGCGCACTTTTTTGCTGTCATTGACAACTCTTCATAGTATTTTTCTGTCAAAAAGACTTTGAACTTCCGCCCGTGACGCCATTTAGTACGCCATGACAGTACGAGCGTTTTTATGACCCATAAAATATATTTTTTAAATCATAATTAAATGATGTAAATGCTGAATATTTTTAAAAATATCAAGGTATTTCATCAATGTTTTTACTAAGGTAATGTATTATCTAGTTTTTGAAATTATGTCGACTAGCCTATTGTGGCGCCACATTTAAGGATCTCATTAGTTTCAGTGCAAGCACGGACACCAAGTGCAAAAACACGGACACCAAGTACAAAAATGCACTTATAAATGCGTGCTTGCATTGAAATGAATGGGATCGCCAAAAAATGTGGTGCCACAAAATTGTCTTAACACAAATTTGGCGCAGGTGTGCGGCTCAACCTACGGTTAGGTCAGCAATTATCCGTATCGGATCTGTCAATGTTACGCAGATACATGTTTTTAGGGGTAGTGCTAAGAGCGGGCGGAGAAAAAATGTAGGAAGGGAAACTGCATACCATGGGTATTAGTAGTAGTCCCCCTAGCCGATTTCGACTACGGTTGCCAGTCACAACGACTAACCGACTGCGCGGGACATATTATAGTGCACAAGTGTGTGCGCAAACACAGGTGCACTCTCTATTCCATTCACTCTCATAGCCCGATGGGACAGCAATCTGACACGACCGGAGAGAGATCAGGCGCAGGACCAACGGCTTTACGTGCTTTCCGAGGCACGGGGGTGAAATACCGCCAACTTCCAAACTCCGGGCTTCCCTGAGAATTTCTGAACAGAAAAACCCAGGTACATATTTTTGGCCCGACCCGGGAATCGAACCCGGGACCTCTGGCGCAGCCGTCGCTTAAAAATTCGACCCTCTAACCGCTGCGCCACCGAGGCAGTTATTATATACATGCATGGGTATTATAGTATAGGAAGCAATGGTACTTAGTATTCGTATATTCATGCTGTTTTTTTCTAAGCAGAGGCCAATGTTAGTGCATCGACAGAACCCACTTGTATTCTAGCTAATATAATTTCCCTGTTACTGTTAACCCGTATATGCTCAATAGGCCGTGTCGACCGGACATGGGGGATATACATTATGCTAAATAACACTTTGTTTTACTTCTAGGGTGGAACTGCACAACGCTGTCTTACTACGAGTATAACTATCTCGATTAACAAAACAGGGCCACCTATCCTAGCGTTTTATACAAGAACTTAGTAGTTCGTAACATTAACTTTTAACATTTTGTAGACGTTAAAATAATAAATGTTAGTTTCCAACTAAATACGGTTGTAATACACCGAATATTATAAGCGGTAGGAAGGGTTTCAAGACAGATTTCCGTTTTCTCGGCGCTACGACGACATCATCGTTATCAGCCAAAGGACGTCCACCGCTGAACATAGGCCGTGACCAATCACAAGCGGTCTGCATCCAGAGTGATCCTGCGATCTTTATATCATAACGTCGTCCGATCATCTTGTCAGTGGACGTCCCACTGACTTAGTCCGTAGCAAAACGGTACAGTTTATAGGTGCTCGCCCAAACCGTATTAGATTTTTGTTTTTATTTCACTTAATTTTTCCTATATTTGATAGTAGATAGTAGTTTTGAACTTTCTTTAATTTTAATTTTTACTGCGTTGTTATATCATTATATAAGGAATTAAAGAATGAATAGTGTTAAGCTTTGTCTTTTAGTGAAAATACATACGAGTGTAGGTGACTGTCCCCTAATTGATAAATGGTTCCTTAAATTATATGACTTGAGAAATAATGTGTTGATATAAGTTTGGCGGTAGACCAAGAATTTGTGATTCGAGAACATTATTCCATGAAAAAGCCTTGAAATTAATATACGTATTTAGATTTAATCGATTTCATTGTGTAGTTTTTATCACAACGATTTCACCGCGGCGTTATTATGAGGACAAGAAATCGGCATTGTCAAGTTTCTGGTAGAACATGAAATAAAAATTTACTAAGTAGGTATTACAATACTTTCGGCATTGTATAGCGGAGTTTATAAGGGTAATAATAAACTTGCATATATTATTTCGTCCGTTTTTTAACTATGGCATCAAAAATCCATAAGCATGCTTCTTAAAAGGTGGGTTTAGACCAAACGAACAAAGAACTAGAGCTAGAACAAGGACATTCTTTTCTGATATTTTATAGTAAAAGTAAGTTCGATTAGATAGATACAACAACGAACAAATGCACTGGGTCTGTATGCATAAGAAAAAAAATATGAAGTGGGGATAGAATGAGCTCGTCTTATGTAAATGGGCCTTTAACATAAAGCCGGACGAATATGATCCGGGGATCGACCGAAATATGCAAGGCATCGCGTAAACATGTGTATCACTCTTCAATTTTATTCACTTTCGTTCCCATGTTTACACTATTACCTAATGTTTTCTTTGAAATCGCTCCAGTTTTATCTTTTCCGGAGTGCGCTACACGTTCTCGATAAACATTCGACGCGATTTTCTACTATTTTGAAGCTAACCCGTCTCTTTCTTCTCTGATAGATAGGAAATATAAAGTCTATAAATTTTAGTTAGATTATAAAGTTAAATATGTATTTTTTTTATCAACCTAGAACTTCTTATTAGAAGAAGTATCATAAGGAGGAACTGTAAAAATATGTGAGGTCGTAGCCCTAATACTGTTTATTATAATTGAACAAGCTTTTTTAATCCCCGCTTATCGGTACAGGTATTCGCATACAAGCGACGGCAGGTCTACTATAGCTTTAGGTGAAAACGACCTGTATTCTTTACACACCCAAGTCAGTATTAGCTAGTACTTGTTTGTAGCCTTTTGTTACAAGTTTTCTACACAAATGCAATCTTAGTTTTCATAGTAAGTTTTTAACACCGCGGCACCGTGTATCAAGTTTTCGCCGTGCACTGTGATGTCATGTATGACGTAGATATATACAAATTATTTTACAGTCCAACTATGCATGAACGTCATCTAAAAGATATTCGAACTTCCAATCCAACTCACAGTGGAATTCAGAACTTGCCTTAAACTATTATTAGTAGGTTCTTATTAGTAGGGAACTATTACTAGTAGTAGGTAGGACCACAATGAATAAGACGCAGCTAAAATTTAATTTTGATTTTGTCATAGCATATTGCTCGTAGCGCAGTGGTGGCAGCGCTTTGGTAGTGATATCTATACTAATCCATACTGATATTATAAAGCTGAAGAGTTTGTTTGTTTGAACTCAGGAACTAATGGACTGATTTAGAAAAAATATATATGAGAGCTTAGTTATCGGGAAAGGCTATAAAGCATCACGCTGCGACGGGAGAGAAAGAAGCAAAGTCAGAAACTATTATTTTTATATAAGCGTCGGCTATTTAACTATAAATTGTTCTGGATATCAAGCTTGTTCAATTCGTTAGTTTTTGGCAAGCTCCGATGTGGACTGTGTTTGCGGTGCAGTGCAAACTATGGCACACTTAACATCGTGCCCAGCGTGCCCCAACACCTGCACGCCAGCGGATCTAATGAAATGCAGGCGATCCGCAATACAAGTGGCTGAATTCTGGGCTGCTACCTTGTGATTTCTCCATTGTGATTCCTTCATGTGGGTTTCCATCGACACGCTAAGAAGAAGAATTCGTTAGATGCAAGCATGTAATACCCAAAACGCACCAGTTACTTTATAACCTAGCAACTCTAGTTAGCACTCACGTTTCCCTAATCTCAAACACGGCTCCAATTAACTAATACAGAACGTTATATTTTGCATTATAAATGTAGGACTAGGAAAGGAGCACTTTAGAGATGAAATCCCGGACTATAGCTGTCTTTGTTACTCGTGAGCATTAGACACATGCGAGTGAGCGCGATGGATCAAGCCCATCATATTATCCACGTGTGTTAAACAAAGTAGAGTCCGTGGAAAAGTCATCTCTTATTCATAGCAATAGTAAGTTTCGTTGGGTACTTAATTCTTGTCATATTAATGTCACAAAGCCGCCCCTTCACCGGACAGTGTACGAGTGGTTAGGCTGATATTAGACCATCATATTTATTATGATCTAGATGTTGGAGTCATATTTGCACGAAGAACCTATGACTAATATTGTCTGTAATCATATGGGATCCTGTTTGACAGCAAGCGTACAATTATGATCATATTTTGTCAAACCTCCAAAATGGAATCTTCAAAATACACGAATTTCGCTAGAAATATCAAAACTACGAAACTATTGATTCACGTATGCGAGGAAAACGAGTCCCACTCTCTAACCGCATTGCTATCCATGAACGGGCCCAAATGCGTCTTTTGTGTTTTTTTTTGTATTTTTTTTTCATTTTAAAGCAATAAAAAAAATATTTAGTTATAACCACATAAATTAAGTTGTTCACTTAGCATACTAATAAATGACTTATGTAGTACACGTAACAAAAAACATAAAACATAATAAGTGACCAACATGAAAGTGAGAATACTTCTAATAAGTAAAAGATTGCAATTTAAAAAATAATAAAATACACTCACTAAGCACCGGAAACGCGGCTAAAACGGTATCCACTTTGATTAAAAATAACATTTGTATTAAAGGTCATGAAAACTAGTATATTACCTAAGGAGGGAAATTAGCTTTATATTTCAGGCATTTATACTAATAGGATAAAAAAATCTGCCATTTAATAAGTGTGTTAAATGTTAATTTATCAGTGTAGAATGGTGTAAAATAATGAATTGGGAACAATTTGAAAGGTATCAACTAGCTAGAGGAAGAGTAAAAAGGCATTATTTTGATCGCATTTCAACGTTGAGTGCTCTTACGAAACGCGGTAAATGACGGATAGATTTCAAACAGCGGTCCTCAAAATAAGAAGTTTGTCTAAAAGTAGTTAATTCAAATATTTTATTTATTTATTTAAAGTGACGCTTTAAAAATAAATCTAAAATGTGTTAGTGCATCTTTCTTTATTTTAACCTCGTTTGTCCATAGAAAACAACTTCTATGGGTGATTATTAATATTATTAATAAACGAATTTCTATGTTTATCACTAAACTCAATATTTTTCCGTCTGAGTGTCAGAAGTTACCTGTATATCTGAAAGTATATCGACGATCCAACGCATGTGGTTACTCCGGGGAAAATCATATTCAATATTGATTATGCTTTTAGCGCAGTCAGTGTGAAAATCTCGACTGACCCAAAAAGGTTGGGAAACAAGCGCGTCGCGCGTCCTACATTCAGTGTTGCCAGATGATGATAAAAGATTTACCTCTATATTATGAGTGCCCTTATCTTTTAAGCGTTTCCGCATTATTATGTAGGATATAATATTCATTTTTTAAATTTCCAACAGCACAGAGGGACAAATATAATACCGATCACTATACTTTTTCATTGGGAATTGTTAGTTTCAAAGGTTGAAACGTAAAACAATAATAAATGTTAATATTTATCTTAAGGAAACATCTGTAGCAATTATTAATAAGTATTTTAAAAAGTGTCCTGATTTAATTGCGTTTTTTATCAGGTATTTAATTAAATGTCTGATATACGTTTTGGATAATGCATTTGTTGCCAATCACACAGTGGGCCAAGGTCAGTCTTGTCTTAAGTATGTTATGTACACACAGTACATTCAGTTTCAACAATACCTTTGGTCAATATTGACACTTAACATGCTTCAAAAAGATTTGCACGAGGTAAAAAATTAAAAAAATATATTAAATATTTTTTTAGTTCCTAACATATACGCATGTAAGAACTGAGTGATCATTAGTACCGTTTCAAATTACATATATTATACAGGGTGTCCCAGAGTCACAATTTTTGGTAAAGTAGTCCCTATGGTATTCAAGTAATGATTACCCTGTGTATGAATATGCATGTTATTTAATGTATAAGTTTTAAACAAATTGCAGGGGAAAACATTCAGCAGTCAGTGATATCGGATAGCAACTACACTAATGTGAAATAAAAGTATACTTGCGTTACGATGAATAAGGAATAACGTGAGAAATTATATCAAGCACACGTTGCACTGCAGATGCAGAAAACAATAGGACTTCTTAGTAAATTGCATTTGTTGAATGTTTAAAATTATAACCGTAGTGTGAGAAACGCTATACAAGTTTATAAATTAAACTAGCTTTTGCCCGCGACTTCGTCCGCGTGGAATAGTGACTTCTTTCTCCCGTTTTTTACACATTTACCACTATATATTTGCTCCTATTGGTCGTAGCGTGATGTTATATAGCCTATAGCCTTCCTCGATAACTGGACTATCCAACACAAAAAGAATTATTCAATTCGAACCAGTAGTTTAGGAGATTAGCGCGTTCAAACAAACAAACAAACAAACAAACAAACTCTTCAGCTTTATAATATTAGTATAGATTCTGTCGCTTTTTTATTTATCTATCAAATAGCATGGTCACATTGATAAATGTATACTACATATTTTGATTCGGGATAGCAACCAGATTTATGCTCTCCTGACTACAGCTTCTGCTACATTGTAGAATAATACCATTATATTGAATTTTAATTTCATTCACATTTCATGTAAAGGTTCATTATTTTCTAGCATGAAATGATAGTCAGATGATCACTTTACCTTGTGTGTTATTTGAGCCTTTTAAAACTAAGAAGAAACTGATACGTTAATCGTTTGCTTGTAACGGAACGTGCGTAATCGCACTTGGATCGAAGTGCGCACGCGATCCTTACCGCAGTGTTACCAGATCTAGTGTTTTACATCTAAATCTACCGTTTATTTACGATGTAACACCTAATATGTATTGTTTTATCAAGTCTTAATCTCCTTTCTCTTGTGGCAATGGTTTAAGTTATTTTTTAATGAAACTTTGGTTCAAAGTCTATTATGTAGTTGTAATTTTAATGAATAGAAAAATACTGTACACTGAAGTACTACTATATCCCCACTTTAGCATATATGGAAGTTACTTTTAGTTGATGTTTACCGTTCTATTGACTAACGGACTAATCTGTAATGTACGTCAAAAGGATACATATTGACGTACACATTCCTTATATTCCCTGTAAGTAATTTCGAATTCTTCTTCTTCTTCTTTTCGAGTCAATGGCAATTAAACTTTCTGCGCCCAAAAAGTGGCAACATCAATGGCCTTTAAAATTTGGTAATCTACTACTACTGCTCATTGAATATCCCTTTTTTTAGTTTAGGATAGCTGGCAACACTGGCCGCACTTGAACTTAAAGGTATGCGCACACGCATAATACGCGGTCAACAACCATACCATAACTAGTGCCGCAGTTCCGCATAATATATAACACGTCACTGCTTTCAAACAAATTCGAACAAGGCATGCGATTTTAGTTGTTATAATATAACTACACTAAAATAAAGTTTCCAAAAACAGTTCCATGTCATCACAATCATCATCAGTGCAGAAGAGGGAAAGATTTTTACACCCCGTTTTTGTGTCGTTTATACAGAAATTGTCATAATTTTCTTGCCCTGTTCCTATTATATCTGATGTTAGTCGGTGAAGTATATTTTCTTCTTCTGCACTATTTTATCAGTCGTCACGTCATTTACTCCTTTTACAATCATATCTTGTTTCACACAGACCATCAATCTTTTCTTAAGCCGATTCTCTTTCCTTCATCAACATTCGTACTATTCACTCTTTTTGTTACATGGTTTAGTTTATAAAGAAATGATATTATAAAAATGCGAGAAAGTGTGTAGAACAACAACAGGGTTTCACAATAATTTCGCTAACATTATGGTAGGTGAAGTGGGGAAAGGCCCACAACACTGTCTTTCTTCCCTTGACCCACTTCGCCCACCCACGATGTGGAACCGGAACACCTGGTCCTTGGTTCCACTATCAGACATCTCCCAGACCCTCTATTCTAGAAGCGTACTGTGTGATGAAATGGAAATCAATATGGCAACGGCAATACCTATTTCCTATACCTCTATTGTTCCACTAGAGACTTGACAATGGAACTGTATGGTTCGATTTGTTTACCATTAAGGCTTATCGTAGACGCTTCTCGATATATTTACCCAATTACGCGCTCCAATGAGACACTAATAATTAAATTAGCTGTATTAATAACGGACGTACTTCCACGTTACGTCATATAAATAAGAAATTGTATGAATATAAAACATATCGTAAAATAACCTATCTTGTACCTACAGAACACCCTCTCAATCACTCGATGTGTGGTTTTGAGTTGCTTTATGAGACCCATAGTTAGAAGAAGAAACCTCGCCGTTAACAAAGCCAAGAATATACTTCTGTAGCTACATACAAAAGATTTCTTATATATCTACAACTGCAGAGAACTACTATGTTATACAATTCCTAATCAACGCTGGCGCTACATTTATCAGTTCGTTTTCGATGTGGTAATGCTGAGGTCACACATCGGTAACGCAGGATTTTTCTTGCAGCTAAACTTACCTTATTCTCGCTGAAAATGACACAAAATCCATAGAAAATAAAAACTACGAGTAAACTACAACAACACTGAATGCCAATCAAATAAAAAGTTTTACAAATACAACTGACTACTAAAAAATTACAAATAAAACCTAAATAATAAATAGCAAAGTGAATACTAGCAAAACATCAATAAAAATCGTGTAATGTGTATTGTGTTGAATAGAAGAGTCTGGCCAATAAATGATAAAATAAACAGTATATTAAGCCCCCAAAAATTGCTTATGCGCCTGGCTGTCATTTCTTAACGTAATTACGTTGTTATTTCTTTTGATAACTTGTTATGTTACTTAACTTTAACTAAATAAGGATATGAAGTAAGAGCCAAGAGATGGCGCTCGTGCATCCAGCGCCATCTAACGACTAAACTCCAAAGACGATTTGGGACCCTGTTTATTCAACGATTGTCATTTCATTGGCCAAACTCGTGTAGAGTGTACGAACAAAACTAAAATAGGCTATCTCTATGATACCTGAATGGTATCTCTTCTCATTGTGGGTGACGCGTCGGTGCGTGCGTCGGTTGCGGGTGTGCTGCCGACTGCCACCGTCGCCGCGCGGGCCGCGGGGAGCCGGGTGAACTGCATCCAGAATAACCCTGGTTCAATCCTAATATAACTAATGTCAGCACAAAACTGGCTGGGTACGGAGAAGAGGCTGAGAAGAATAGAGATAAAAAATGAGTGCTCTAACGCGCGCTAGCCCTGACCTAAGCTTGCCTAAAGTACCTCTACAAAAGTACAAACAAACTTCTCATATCATAATATCATACAACAAACGAATTCCCTGGACATTCAATTTGCGTAGTAAACAAAAATAGTAATATTCACTAAGTAACCAAAAACGTATCAACCCATTCGACAGTGGAATGGAATCTCTAACCGCAATATTTAACTGCAGTGCACTAGTCAAATACGCAAACATTGGTCGACTGCTCGCCAACACAACTGGTCACATCTCCAAACGTTGATTAAACAACAAAATTAGCCTGAAGGAAATAAAAAAGTTGAAATAATCCAACAAACTGTGGCAACAAACGCACTTAAGCGTGACACTTCAATTATGGCGTTTATCTTAACTCGAGTATGAACATCTACATCTCGGATAACGAGGACGTCATGCTTGATTTGCTATAAATTAAATCACATTTAATCGAATACGCAACGGCTAATAAAACATAATTTAACTGGTCTACACCTCGCGTTCACAGATATTAGTTACGCATTTCAGTAATGACGGTAACATGTAACATTTACCGGCAAACACAATTCGATTTTGCCGATTACGTCACACAAAAATATACACACAGTACGAGAGATATTCTTAAATCTACAGGTATGCATTAATATTTTGATACAATATACAATCACATAAACTGGGTCAAATGTCCATTAGGGTGAAAATAAACAAAACAAAACATGAATAAAGTAAACAGTCGGTAAAAGTGGTCGAAGTTTGACACAATCTCTATGTAAACACGACATTTACAGATCCTCTTGTTTGATACTATATCGGTCGGACAATGGGCTTGTTTCGGTTAGGTTATCGAGGTCGATGACCCTGTGTGTGATAAGGCGAGGTGTTATCAGGTGTCGCAATGCAGGCCTAAAAACTGGGCCCGCCGATTTACCGATCGATACAGGACAGAACGGCATTTACGGTGTGTCTATATGCAAAGTATACGCAACTGTACGTGTTTCTTGCTACCTAACTTAGCGTTTTCGTCCGAACTTTAACCATCCTATTAGATGATAATTGTCATGCAATTCGTTATTTAGCATAATGTCTCCGCGGATTGTAACCGAGATTTTGTTAAGTAATTTCTTTTCGCTTCACAATCTAGCGACTCTCCCTTGCTTAGTTGGGGACATTTAAGATTTGCCTTGACAAATTATAATAAACCTAAATCTACCTCATGAATCGAACTCTACCTATTAGTGAAAACACTATTTTATTTAATTAAATATTTGTTGCTCACCGACTACTGACGCGGCGCAAGCGGAAGACTTTATTTTGCAATATGTACTGATTAATAGGTAAGTACCTATAGACTTATTCATTATTTCATTATTCGATGCAATAGCAACGTAAAATAGATTTCTAGTCTATTTAAACTGACACCGAACAAGGTGCGAAATATTTACGATCCTGAATCCTGACTGGTCAATAGTCAATGTACACAATTGTGGTGAATAGTGCAATTGGTGTAAGAGTATGGACTTTGATTGATTGGATGAAAGAAGATTGTCAGCCTCTATCAACCAAGCTTGACATGAAGGCACTTACCCACACTCAGACTAGTTTGTTTGTGATCCGAGCTATTAATAGAGCTACTCGATATCAGGGACGTTTAAGCACAGAATATATCACAAGTGTATACGTATCTACTAAGTACCGTCAATCGTAATTCAGCGTCAAGTAGCCTAATTTATTCGTACAATAAAGACAAAAAAATATTTTTTGGTAACAGCATCCTCGCGACGTATGGATGTTTTTTTAACTTCCTTAAGGCCTGTTTCACAATGTCTGAATAAGTTCCCACCAGCAATATCTGTCCACCAATTCAAACGAAATGTTTTATATTTGAATTATTTATTGGTTAGTGATTAATAATTGTCGATGGCGAAACAGGCCTTTAGTGTGAAAAGGAGAGGTCGATGGTAAAGCATTCATTAAATGACGATCGTTTACACACCCGATTCATATACGGGTTGATCTATGCAGAAAACATGAATATCCTTTACTATACACATAGATAGGTAGACCTAGAAAGATACAAAATGGCACCTATCCCAACTGCATAAAACGCCCCAATTTGAAGCTTTCTGTCATCAATACCCACAGCTCTATCCCGGACGCGTCATTTCACTGACAAACCCATCGTAATCGATGCATAGAGCTGTCACAAATAAACAACTCAGCCGCAGCTAAATATTACCTAACTCAATAGAATTCGAATTGCAATTAATCAAAATACAGTAAACGTTTATTAGTATTCTTCGGCCAGCGCTGAAAAAGTGTTAAACAAGTGATATTCCAGCATTTTGAAGTGCTGATTTTAACTTGCAATAAACTCACGATAGCAATAGTATCGAAAGTGGTAGCAATAGTCAGAGCCAATACAATAGAGCGTACCGATAGTTTTCTGAGTGGACAATATTGAACCAAACTAAGCCATCGAAAAAACCATCCATATTATAAATGACTAGCGGTCATGATGTTTCATAGCCTGGCATTTCCCGGTACATAAGCTATCCAAAAACGACGTCATGCCTCGTGCGAGGGCGGGCTTTTTTGCTGTCATTGACAACTCTTCATAGTATTTTGCTGTCAAAAAGTCTTTCTAACTTCCACCGTGACGTCATGTAGTACGCCATGACAGTTCGAGCGTTTTTGAGACCCATTCAAATTTAATTTTACAAATTATAATTAAATAATGTAAATGTTGTTTTTTTTTTAAATATCAAGGTATTTGATCAATATATTTACTAAGGTAAGGTATAATCTAGTTTTTTAAATTTAGTTCACTAGCCTATTGCAATCGCTATCGGTTACGTGATATCCCAGTGGAAGTCACACCGTCGTTAGATGCGTAGAGCGAGTTATACCACGTAAAAGGTGGCAGTCGTTCCGTCAGCAACTACCAAACCGGTTCGTGGCTTCACTTGACGGATCTCTGCGGTGTGCTTTTATTTATAAAGCGATCTCTGTTTTTGTCACTCTGGAATTGGTTTGCTTTTGACTCTGGCTAGACTAAATTTAGCTTGGCTAAGACATAGGTAACGATCCGAGCGATCCCTCCCAAAAGCCTGTACCTGATATTGAAAATAGTTGTATCAAAGAGGGCAATAGTGAAAAACAGTCGTATTAGTGTGGTAAGCAATGAGTTTGTAACGCAATCTTATCGAGTGCATATTGCAAAGAAGAGCTTCAACATTCTCATACTAAAATGAACGATACGAATTTTAATAGATTTTTACGTGAACCAAAACTTAGAAAAATAACCTTATTGTAACGAATAATCATTATTATTTTGCGTTTTTTTTTCACTCTTCATATTATACTCAAGAATTTATGAATAGATATTTGCGTGTAGTTGGTCCCCCCCCCTGTGTACGAGTAAATGGACCATACTTAATTGATATTTTCCATATTTACTTATATGCAATAATAAGTCCTGTTTACAGATACGGGGCCGTATGCAGCGCGGCCTAATGACGCGTCAATGAATAAATCACTATACTAATGCCAATTGCCACTCGCTCATACGCAGGCGGGAGAATGGTTCGAATTGTACAGTGGTTCTATACGACGAACAGGTTTGGATTCTGGAATATTAAAGAAAAATCTGTTGGGGTCGGTTCAAAACGTACGTACGCGCAACAAGGAAGAGGAAAAAAGGCTCCAAAATATTTATTTACCGCATATTTCTATCACAAAAAAATTCATTAACTACATACATGAAAACATTATATACCTATTCAGATAATATCGTAAATGTTTTTTACCTCTAATTATGATTATTATTACTTCGTAAACAAAGTAAATATATTTTTTATTAGTGCTCCACAAAAATGGGGTTTAAAAATTTTGCGCTAGCGCCATAACTGTGTCATTATCATCCTTTATTTTCTCAAGAAGTTCAAAATCTGCTAAGAGGTCTCTATTGACAAGAGCACTCACCAACTTTACGTGAAAAAATGTGAATGAAATGATTTTTTTTTTACAAGATGACGTTTTCAACTTAGAGACATTTAATTTGGAGTCTAAATCCAGCCCTGTTTTCGAGTCACTATTCAAATTGGCCTAACCGGTAACAATTTGAAGTGATAAAACTGAATGTTTTGTACTTTTTGATTTAGAACCACAGGTAGACAGCATGGTGAGGTGATTCAGAGCAATAAATTGATTGAATACATTTTGGCTTGTTAGTATCTGGTGCTATAACATAAGACCTAAGGGAGCAATACAATACAAGGCGGTCGGGGATGTCATGTGAGTACATACATGTCTAAGGTCAGAGTCTCTAGCTCTACCCAAAAGAAACCCATTTCGTGTAGAGTATTTGACAGATAAAAATAGTCCAGTCTAATTCAGCAGTCATAACTCTTATGTTGAAAATTAATTAAAAGGATGGACACAGAAAATGTATTACTTAATTGTACAGTATCAATATCGCTAAAGAGACCAGGTGAATGAAATAACTAATGAAAATGAAGTCAGGGTAGCAATTAATTAGAACACTACCTATCTTACTTTTTCACTTATTTCACTTTTAATCGCAGCTTAGTACGCAGGTGGATAAGTAGGTTGGTTAGTGTTGGCGGTAGACCTCTTTTATAAATACTATTCCTAATATTTTATCTTTGATAATGTACGGTGCGTGCGTGGCAATATTTAATAGTGTTATCATATGAATCGTGTGCTTAAATTTAAGCCCTTTTCCTAGATCTTCCCTGCTATCGCGTACAGTAGGTATCTATCTACCTCGAATATGAAACCGACTGATATTTAACTCAAAATCAATCGGCAGAGTTTCCGTTGTTACATCGATGCACACCGCGCCGTGCGAGCGAGATATACAACACGCCAGGTAGAGGGAAACAGCGCTATTGCCGCGCCAGGATGTAAGTCAATTGAGTAAGTAAGAGTTTTGAGTCGGGATGCAACGGCCATAAAATCTGACTAATGAAACATGTACTTTGTCTATACCTAGGTGATGAGTTGACTCTACAATTACAGATAATATACCAATAATAATAATAATAGACCAAACTTTTTGAGGAAAATACAGGTTTTGTGACAGACTTTAATCCGATTGCAAATTGTGTAATATTTAGGAAAGACTTGTAACTAACAACACCACTTACTCGAGAACGGGTGAACGGAGAACTTCAAATAAGGAGGTTCTCACTCGCGTTTGGCTAAACCGATTTTGATAAGTTTTTCGGAAAAGTATTTTTTACATTTAGGAGGTTTTAGTAGAAAATGATATGAGTGTGAAAGGAGTGGATGATTCATTCAGTAACGAGTGATAGAATAGTGTGGAAGAGAAAAACATACTACGCCGACCCCAGATAAACTGGGAACAGTAACTTTTTTTTAATAACTTTTTTAGGGTTCCGTAGCCGAATGTTCCGTAGCCGTTTTTTATTAGTAACTTTTTTTACTTTGTTGAATTCGTCGATGCCCTCAATAGGACACAGGGAAATGAAGTTCACCGGGACCGCTTGTAATAAATATTGACATCACTATTATAAATAAATACTGGTTTGATCCAAAGTAAGTAGGTAGTTCAAACACTTGTAAATAACATGACCGACAGAAGACCGATTTCTAGGAAAGTTAATAATTTCTCTGAAATATTCGTTCTAATTTAATGTTCCAAATATTTAATTAAGCAGCAAATTCACGTTCAAAGGCTTCTCGTTAATTAAAATAACCTAGTATATTTTGAATGAACGAGAAGGCAAAATTAAACATCAAAGTAGTTACTTAGTACCCCTAGTACCTAGACCTCTATCCACCTGACATCGGGTGCAATGGAGGTCAAATATCTGCCTAGCCGTGAATAAAAAAAAACCTCAATCAACTGCTTTGACGACCGATTTGGCGCAGTGGTTAAGAAATTGGCTACTGCGCCAGAGGTCGCGGGTTCGATCCCCGCACATTACAAACATTTGTGTGGTCTGGGTGTTTTCTATGTATAATATGTATGTATTTACAAAAAAAAGTATTTAAGTATGTTTATATCCGTTGTCTGGTTACCATAGTACAAGCTTTGCTTAGTTTGGGACCAGATGGCGCTGTGTGAAATGTCCAAGGATATTTATTTATTATTTATTTACTGCTGCTAACTTCTCTCCATTACATTCTGTATGATACACACATCTTTTACAGTTATTCGTGTGAGAATTTGATCATGTTTAAATTGAATTAAAATGAATTTGATTATCTTCGTATTTTCTGGATGTTCCTTAGAAAACTAAATCATGCTTTTTGGGACATTATTTTCTTAAATCGATATCCAAGTAAGTAATAAAAGCTAACAAGATTAAATAACAAACCAAAAACTGGTGCAAAGACTGGATTTGAACCAGCGACCTCTCGTTCTTTTTTAATCTTTTTTGTGTCAAATATTCATAAAGGACATGTTTAAGTTTGTATGGGGAAAATGCCAACACCTTGTACATGACACTAAAAATAGGTTATGTTATGTAAGGATTCGTTTTTAGAATGATTTTCGTCCGTAAAATATTTTTTTTAGGTAATATGTTACTTATACTAATAAAATCTAGCAATATTTCATGATGTCTCTGAATCTGTCAAGTACCTGTGACCAAGCAAGCCAACCAGCTATTTGAACAGATTAAAAAGATTGAAAGCGGAAAGCAAAATGACATTTGATATTAACAGATTTCCTTTTATTGCACGTTTTGACATGATTTTGGAGTAAGAATTGACAGGGAGTTGCCAGAATTTTAAAAGTTTATTATTTTATTACCTTAAAATTGTGAATTCAATTAAGGTTACATATAGTCTGACTAATTGCCTATATTTTAGGCTATTTTTAAAGATACTGTACATGGTCTTGGCATTTTTATAAACATCTCCTTTATTCATAAAATATATTTCAAGAGTTGGAGCCAAGTAGCTCAACCGGTGGTTACTTCCACGGATTAAATATCAATTCTTCTTTGTGGATTCAATTTCAAATTCGATAGCACTACTCAGTATTGTGCCGATGCACGATGGGAACTCTTTTTATCGTGAATTCACTACTTGTCGACCTTTTACTGAGAAATGTTGGAAGAAAATATTGAAACTGGATCTCGTAAACGGAGCGCTGATAGTTTATTTGATTTTACTTTCCGCCAATTAGTTTTATCAACTCCGCAGTTAAATCTAACCAGGTGAATAGCAATGCCTATCATGTTATTTCAAGCGAGATTGTTTAAAATAAAACATAAACAACATAAAATTAATACGGGCCGAGATTTGAGTTGTTTAGTACTTTACAGTTCTTTATAATAGATCATGTTCTTTCCGCTAAGTGTACAACAATGTAGTATGCAATAAATCTGAATCTGATTATTTAAAATATAGGCCATAGGCCTCCCCCATGGTTTTCCACTGCGACCGGTTGCTATTGCGTAGGAACATACAGGATTACAATACTACCAAAAGAACTTCGCCGTTTATCGTGCTCGAAAAATTACAAATTTGAGTGAGATAAATAGACAGGTACCCCTTTATCTTTGAGATAAGCATGGGATGGATGAGTCACTATCGCATCGTACGGTCGGTTATATTTAGATTAGAACAGTTTAGTTAGGTTGATTTATGTCACGAGTAAAAGAAAAGCTAGAGGGTAAAATTTTGTGATAGATGAGCTTTAAAACTCGACCGACATATTTACGTGTACGGTTTCTAGTACTACTAGATTCTAATTTAGCTAGTAAATATTCAAAGTACTGGTAAATGTCATGAAACCCATTCAGTGGCAATGACTACAGTTTTACTCATCTTATTTGTTCAAGATTTAGGTTCTAGCTGTTAACTTACAAAACGTGCATTTAATTCTCACTTTTCTTAAAAACTTACTAGAATTTCTGTTAAAAAAGACGTTTTGTGTGTTTCATTGAAAATTAAAAGAAGCACGATGTGCATCTCAATGGATACGCGTGTTTTGACGCACGCGTAATGTCAGACAGTATGAAAAACGACCAACTTGCGTATTGTTCCGTAACACTAGGCAATGCGTTACGTCGCGGTCTGCACATTGTGGTAAGATAAAGCGGGTGCGGTTGAGCGGCTTATTTTGGTAACAAAAAAATGAAAAAATATAGCAAGGTATTTTGAACGATGGCGACACGATTGCAATTTGAGTGTGGCATTGCCAGCACGGGGGAAGATCTGTCAGTGCTACTAACATATTGTTTGACACATGCTAGTATGTGTTTTAACGCCACACATGACAATGTTAATACAGCTACGCAACTACAGTGTCGATGCGTGAATTACTGGTCATATAGTTGACGACGCGTTTGGTGTAGTGATTAGTGCTCCTGACTACTTTGCCGGCGGTCGCGGGTTCGAAATTCAAATCTCGCAAGGGGCAAATGTTTTTGTGATGAGCAGGAACATTTGTACCCAAGTCATGGTTGTTTCTATATTTTTGAGTATTAATGGGAGACACGCCCGTCATTTTCGCTGTCTGGTATTCGCAGCACAAGAAAGAAAATTCTTTAGTTCAAAACCAAGTAATTGGTGTGTTATAAAAAAACTTATTAATCCCTGATAACGTGCAGTAGCAATTTCCCCCCAACGAAACCGCTCCCCGCTCCGCTTGTAACGCGCGTCGATATCACAACAAACTGATCGACAGCGATTCACTTCACTCCACTCACCGAGTCCGCTTAGCCGCCACGAAACGATTTCACTTGTAATTAATAACTAATTAACCGTCCAAGATCAATTTACATTGCTCCTACGGAAACCTGACAACCGTAAAAACTTTGAACTGAAATTGTAAACGCCGGGAAGTGAAGCGATTATGTATTTAAATCGAGGAGGTTTTTAATGCACTATTAGTAACTGATTTAAGGCTACTTTACAGGATTTCTTTCATTTCATTTGTTTCACAATGTTGGAGTTATAAAATTAAATGTTTCTTCTTAGTAGAGATCATAGACTAGACGTCTGTCTAGGTATCTTCTTTACATGGTTGTCATTCAAGAAAACTGTTGTGCTATGGATGTTTTCGTGAGGTTGTGTGATTTCTAATTATTGTATGTGTCTACCGAAATATAGTTACTCTTATTACAAACATTGCATTTTGACCTCTCATCAATACTTAATACAACAGAGATATTTTGTCAGCGGGAATGATGTATTTTCTATCTATTTAAACACTAGAACTATCTAAATACGTTTTTATAGGAATTTTGCTAAAATTAACTTTAGATTATTCAAGCACCTACTTTACGATTACACGTGAAACTATACCCAATCAATGTTTAAATAATAATTACCTTTTTAGGTATTCATTTGATGTAAACTCCAGCCTTCTGTTTGTTTTTCCAAACGCTCTGAGGGCCGAATCGTTATTTATTAATAGCCTACAAGTTTTCAATTGATTACTTCTTTGATGCAGAAACCTTTTTAATAAATAGGCATTTTCTATACATTTTAAAACGGCGAGAGGATTTTCTGATTCGACGTTTCAGTTTCGGTCCCGGTAAAGAATCTTTTCATATCTAATATTTACACTTTCTGTGGGGTTTTTGAATGGGCCAAAATAATGCTTATGTAAAATAATTACGATAAGTAAGTGGTCCATAATTCCATACATTGAAAACAGTAGATTTCACGCCGACTCGGTTTTACAACAGGTAGATAACTGGGGACCTGACCCTGGAACTTAATTCGGAAAGTATCGCCTATAATATAATCTGTTTTAGTTTAGCAGACTTTATATCCTTATTAGCCCTTAAACCGTGCGAGCGTAAAGCCTAACGTGGTCTGAGGCTCCTTGCTGTAAGTTGTTTGTAGCGCAGCCGCTCGATAAATCGATAGTTGAGCAAAAGTATAGTATAGCGCGTGTCAGTTTGGTTCAATACTATCGTCACACAGCAATACTATCGATACTATAGCCTATCGAACTGAGTATCACCTCTGACTACTACTGCTACCACTATCGATAGTATTGATACTGACTGACTATGGCTCCTATAGATAGTATTGATCTATCGAAAGCCTATGAATATTAAAGATGATTTCTGAGGTCAACGACCGATAGTCAAAGTATCGTTAGTTCGGCAACGCTATTATTCGGCCTAGACCTCTCCATGCTGTTGGGATGCTAAATGGAAGTAAGCAAGGAAACTGGTATCGTAATGATAGTTTTACGGAGCAGTTTATGTCATATACTGTTGTAGGAACATAATCTTAAAAAGTAACTTAGGTACTAAGGTAATTTTTTCACTCATCCGAAGCAGTTTCGTAAATACTGTTAGTGATACAAAAATTACGAATTAAAAACTGGCATTTATCGGCATCGGCGAGTACAGAAACGCCCTAGAGCAGGGATGGCGAACCTTTTTAGATATGCGTGCCAAAAATAATCTCGAATTTTTTTTTTAGGGCGTAACGTGCCAAGAGTTTTTTTTTAAATCACCCCGCACCTTCCTCAATCAAATAAGAGTGGCGCGCGCCTTCGTGAATGGCACTATCTATTATTTACGATTTAAGGTCCTGGGCCCTTAATTTTGAATCACTCGCTTGGATATGGCGTGTGATTTTCGTTCGAAAACACATTTAAAACCAACGGAAATCACTCAAAATCTAGACGTGAGTACTTACAAAATTGAGCAATGATTTTTCAAATCCTTTTTGTGTAGATTACAACTGGTTTTCATTCCAAATTTCGACTTTAAACATTGAATATCACACGCTATCTTGCCGCGAGTGATTCAAAAATAGAGCTCCTGTTTTCAAACAACTGCATGTGTAAGGAAAATGTTCGAATGACAATATTATAGTGTAGCTTACTTTAAATTATAAAATAAGATGAAAATTTATTTTCCTTGCGTGCCAAGAGAACTTTCAAACGTGCCACTCGTGGCACGCGTGCCATAGGTTCGCCATCCCTGCCCTAGAGCCTCCGAATCGGACCACGTCATCACATTTGTATTCAGCCACCGGCGTCGGCACGCGTCATCGACGTATGTGACATGCGAGTAGCCGGCAATAGTGGCCAATAGCAATGCTCTCGGTGCGGTTGGCGCTAACCGATACGTTTACTGTCGGTCATCGGGTAGCTGAGTTTAAATAATGCGGTTTTGCCAGAGCTGAATATATTTCAGGCCTTTTTTATTCGGGACGTGGCGATTACCGGAGCAATAATTATTACCTGCAGTAAAATACTGTCGCGAAAAGCGATAAGCGATTGGGATAATCAATTTATGATTAATAATATAAATAAATTACAATTAAAAGTAACAAAATAATAATTATCGTTTACAACTCAAGTTCATGATCAAAAATATTAACAAATTACAATTAAAAGTAACAAAATAATAATTATCGAGTCTGATTGTGACCTTTTTTGCAATATTTTTTTTAAGTTCGCCAAAGTTCACTATATTATGCATTCGCGGAATGCAGTTACAATAAACCTACGGATCAACCAGGTAAAATTTGCTATTAACATTCAGCTCACGCGAGCGTTGTTAAAATTCCACACATGCTTTTAAGAAGATTAGATCAAACAGAAACAACGTAATGTGATGATGACTACTAGTCTAGCCATCTAGAGTTAAATATGCATCTAAATATAATACTTAACCTGGCAATTTTAGTAAAAGTGTTAACTGAAAGTGAATACTTAAAAAGAGGATTTACTTAAATTGATACTTCAAATGGATGCTTTCAATAATATTACAGCCGTGTTGTTCCTCTTGTTGTCCACTTACTTATAGGTGTTGGAAGGGAAAAATAAACAAATGATTGAAGTGAAACCCTCTTCATCAATAAGGCGATTAAAATTAAAACCACAAGCTGCTGGAAATTGCGGAAAAGGCGAGAGGAAAGAGCTTACTTCCTTTCAACAGTACTAATACTTAAAAGGGTTTTGCGAAAGGAAAACATTTGGTACTTGACTTCAAGGGTTTCAAATTCAAAGAGTTCTAGGTAATAGTTTTTTTATAATATCTTTGTTCGTCTTAGGGATCTTACAAACGTATGCCAATTTGCCGACGGTTTTGATATCTTCGGACGTCAAAAAATATGGTTGAGTTATATTAAGTCTCAATTAAAGTATTGGTTATTCATTATTACTCAAAACAAAGTTATATTATCTGAAACGTAACAACTTTATGATAATGTCATCTGATTGTACCAAGTCCATCGTGTGTGCATAGTATAACCTATCCATGAATATCCAATTATGCCAAGTGTATTAATATGGCGACCCTAGTTCTGTACTCCAGGGCTTGTCAACGTTTGAGGGGTAGACTTGGAGGGCGGCGTGCTCTAATCTTGTCTGCTAACATGCCGACTGCAGGCCGGTACGTTTTAGTAGAACTTTGACAAAGTATTCTGGGCTTTGTGGCTGAATGGTAGGTAGTGTACATTTTGGCACTGTGTATGACAGCTAGGATGTTGGTAGAAACTGCTACTTTTTTAAACATCGTCATTGCTGGGTGGCTACTGTCTAGCTAGGTCGATGTCCGAGGAAATTCGTAACTACGAATTGCCTTGCTTTTGTCAGCACAACGCGAGTACTTGCCGGCCAGCCGAGTAAATCAAAAATGTCCTACCTTCAGTTACGGAGAATCGTTTAATCGTCGTCTCTGTCTATGCCACGTCTGGTATAGTCCAAAGACCAGAGCAAATCCATTTCTTATAAAAACTCATAGGTGCAATAACTGTGTGCTGACATGCCGGTTGTAAGCTTAAAATAGTCTTTGACGCAATGACGTATCCAAAGGGGACCAGAAATTTCGCGCAGTCGGACTGTCGGCACGGAGCAGTTGGCCCGGTTAGCCAGACAGTTGCAGGTTCAAGTCCCACCCGTGCGCAATTTTTGGTTTCTTATTCTATATTTTAAGAATACATATGACACTGTGAGTGTTAAAAAACATATATATTTTTTTCTCTATTTATGCCTTCTGAGACCCGTTGTTGCTACACCCTAACCACTCCGTCTCAAAAACAGCTTTCTTGAAACCCAGCAACAAAATAGTAAGTGCACCAAAGTGTATGTAGAAGTTTGTTGGCCGATGCAACGTCATCGTTAGAACGGGTACGCCCGAAATAAACAGAGGGTGCTTCTGTTTACCAAAGAGTTAGCGGCGAATGGGGACACTATGTATACTCGTAATGTACAGTCGCCAGCACATCATGATATTCATTTTTTGTTGAAGAAAACGAAACTTTATTACAAATGCATAAGTAACCGCAGTGTTAAGCTTAACGGGCTATCGTCCGTACTAACTAAGCTGACACTTAAAATTATTCGGATTTTCATAAAATATCTGTTTTCAAATGTCGTCTAAATATAGGAGGCGAATTAATTACATTCGTTTTATTTTTAGGTAATCTCAACATCATCATAGTAGCCTTGAGAAAACTATTTTTGTTGCACGTAACTTACACATTCCTAAATCAGAAATTGTAACGCTACGAACCAACAAAGATATATTCTAGCCATGCTTGATGACCTCAGACTAGACTAATTGTGGAATTTCTATGGACAGAGAAATATTAGTATTTTAGAGTAATTCTCAAACTACTCGTGAAAAAACAGGCAGTCAATTAAAATATAATAATAACTTATACAGGAGATTTGAACGTTGAATGAACAGAAACGCGAGAAAACCTTCTACAAATTACAAAGATGATTGGATACTTTATAAGCATTACAAACCAATGTAACACAAAACTACTTTTCGAATGCAATCGACCCTAATTACATTTCATGGTATTTAGATTACCATGCTTATAATAGGTAACCATACGGTGTATCATGTGAGCATGACTAGTTATTTCGGTAACACGAGTACCGCACTCACCTTGTTCTAAATGATGTTAATTTTGTACAACGCCGAAACCGGTGACCGGTATTGATTTTTCAGTAGTTTTTAGGGTTCCGTACGCAAAGGGTAAAAACGGGACCACTACTAGGGCTTTATTGTCTGTCTGTCCGTCCGTCTGCCACCAGACTGTATTGTATCACAAGAACCACGAAACAGTAGAAATTTTCACAAATTATTATGTATTTCTGTTGCCGCTATTACTATTGTTGTACTACTAATTCAAAATAAAATAAATATTTAAGGAGGGCTCCCATACAACGAACGCTGTATTTTTGCTCGATGTTGAAAATAGAAACAGCCCGTTGCCGTTACCTATTGATATCACTTGAAATATTGTTCCCACCTTGTCAATGGTACGGGATCCTACGTGCGCAAGTCCGACTCGCACTTGTCCGGTAATTTTTAGTAATATACAGTGGTTCTTCAGAAGATTTTTGATTAAAGGTGATGCAATTATTGGTAATTACGAATTATATATTTTTTAATTATAGCTCTAGTATTGTCAAGGTTGTGTTTCAGCTCGTTAACTCGATTAAGTTGAAAGTGTTTAGTTACAAGATATTGACTAGTAAGTAGTTCAAATGAACTTTACTTAGATTTTGTATGTGAGCGTTTCTAACGTTGGTCTATTAGTAGTTAGTATTAGTCTAATGCAGAGCACCACAATGAATATTATACAAACTGTGAAAACCACGAGCTCCTCCTATTCTATTCTTTTGTCACACAATGAACAGTAATTTTCATTTGAAACACGAGCGTTTCCGCTACATTTCAAGGTTACAAAACATAAACACAACATTAACAGATTAAAATCTTGTAGAACAACTAACCGCCAAATGTGGGCAGAGAATAACGTCCGTAACGACCGTATTAATTTAATAAACACCTCATCACGTCTTGGGCGAGGACCGCCAGACTGGACGCACCGAAAGCAGAAAGCCGTTCAACTGTGCCATGATAACATTACGTGCTATAGTACCATGGTGATAAAATGTGGTTGAAGTGTTTGTGGCCAACCGACTAACTAAACCATAATGACTTCAAAAGGAGAACAAATTAAAAATGAAAAAAAAAACTAAAATCGCAATCGATAAACGCTGGACGCGTTCATTAACATAGATTAGTCCGACTTTTTACACAGACGCAATAAAGGTCAACCTCATTATTTTAATTTCAACCGCTCTCGACCGAAAAAAAATAATGACCGTTTAAAACCACTGTGACATAGCTAGTATGAAATATTCTAGATAAACATAATACACAGTCGGTTCATTGAACTGGGCGTTCTAAATTTGAACAGTCGTGGGTCCAGATTCAAGATGGCCTCTCCGATTGACCCTTGTTGCGGAATCGGGAGCAGGCACCCGATGTGGCGATCGTTTCGCGAACGTCCAGCGCCCATCGAAGGCGACCAATTGACACTTGACCCCGGCGACGTTTCTGTCGCGACCTTGGACTCGTAAGTACTGGTCGGTTCATTAGATTCGTTGCGTGACGTCAGTGATTATCAATTATTTGAATTGGAAAGCGAAGCCAGTACTCGCGGGTCGGTGGTATGATTAGTTGAGGCAGTGTTAGCGGCGATTGCGATATCTTTCGAACCGCAGGCGTACCTTGGGGTGGTTGTTGTGGAATGTATGGCGTGAGGAGCCGCGTCCGTTTCTTCTCATAGCCCTTTTGTGTGATGTCACCTGTAAAAATAAATAATATCACCATGAGACACATGAATCCATACTAAAAACTTTATTTGTTTGCCACAGAATCCATTTGTTTTGAGAATACATCTTAGCATTATGATTTCTTAATATGGCGACGTCAGACATAAGTATGGAGTTTACATGAAATCGATTTTAAAGTTAATGTTTTTTATGTTATTAAAATTATGTAATTTTTCATACATATTGTTGTTAAAGGTGCATTATCAGCTTGTTTGTGACTTATACACTCCAACAATGTTAGTACGTCACGTCACAAGTAATACCTAGATCGATTATTATGGGCTTGCATGCCTACGATAGTTTTCTTTTACTAACCGAGCTCTTACTGACAGACATCTAGGCATGCCATTACACAGACGCACTGCATTATACATACATAACAGTCTTATACAAGTAAAGGCTAAATTATTTTGTATTATAGGTTGAAGGGGAGAAGTCATAAAGAGTATTGGGAACGTGCACGATAGTAGCGCCCTCTGACAAACGCGACTTTCAGGGCACCTGTCAAATTATGACTGATAAGTGTTTGTTATTTTATCTACACTAATATTATAAAGAGGAAAACTTTGTTTGTTTGTTTGTTTGTTTGTTTGTTTGTTTGATTGTAATGAATAGGCTCATAAACTACTGGACCGATTTTAAAAATTCTTTCACCATTCGAAAGCTACATTATTCACGAGTAATATAGGCTATATTTAATTTTGAACAAAAGTAGGGTTCCTCGGATATTAGGGATTTTCGGACACAAGGTGTAAAAAATCAACCAAAAAAGTTACTTATTTTGCGTACCCTGCCTAACGGCTGAACCGATTTAGCTGAAAATTGGCAGGGAGGTAGCTTAGAGCCAGGAGAAGGACATAGGATCCGTTTTATCCCGTTCAACGGGGCCGGGGCTGGGGCGAGACGGGGCCGGGCGAAACAAAGTTCGCTGGGACCGCTAGTATTGAATAAAGCAAAATTATGAAACAAAGAAAGTCAATAAATCGTATTTTAGAGGCAGTTTGTACATGCAGTAGGAGAGAAAAATGGATATTGTAACTGGTTTTGAATGTGTAAAACACAAAATCAATTTCCAGACCCAAACTTTGCTAAAAGGTAGCAAATTGGTTTTAGCCGAACACGTAAGGAATGTGGAAGAAGTACGAAGTAAAAGCAATAGTTACTTTATTCGAGCCGATATAATTCGACAAACATCAGTGACCATTACACCTTATAAAACAAGGTTAATCGTAAGTACTTTCCGAACCTAAAAAAACATTCTTTATGTAGACCGCGAAGTCGAGACCTCGCCTGCAGGGCACAGGGGCGCGGAGGGAAGCGATAGCAGGTTGTGTGTGGGGTGCTGGCAGCGCGGATACACCGAATTAGTTCGAATAGAATCAAATGAGTTTTCCAAATCCTAACATAAGAATATTTAACAGAAAGACAACTACTAAGTACTTACGATCAATTGAAACAGCTACCACTACACATACCTAAGCCTATTTTCTTTCTCGTCTCTAAAAATGTATAAAATACGTTTCATTTAAACAATTAGAAACACGACTACCGTTTTGCAATTTGCCTAAAAAAGTATTATAACAGAAGATTTTTATGAATGCAGATCGACTACATAGATATAAATCATTACCTTCTACACGAAACGTACAAATTACTTAACGGCAGCCGTGTTTCTAATTTGTTATTTATAAAATGTATTTACCCATTTTCATAGCTTTGACGACAAACATTGACAAGTAGCCCCGAATAGTTGACATTTTTGCCACGGCATGCGCAGTGATCGTTTTCTTTTCCCCCACCATACACTCCGCACGGTCCCAATATTTACCAGCAGGATGGAATATTATCCAGTGTAATATAATAATAAAATGCAACTTTATTTTTTTTCTATTTAAAGGTGTCATTACTGCTTCTGAGTATATTCATATTTTCTTAACACCAGATTTATTTCGTGTATTAGTTTAAATAAAGTGTTACATTTTAAGGTTTTAATAGCAATTTAAGTAAGCACTTTACTTGGTCTCCGTCTGGGCGTTCAGACTCACAGGGTTGATCGTTGCCAATGCGGCGAGGCTGTCGAAGAATAAAGAGCGCTGGCCGCTTGTCGTGCCACGCTACGTTGAACGACGTCATCGGTAGGGCTCTTGTAACCGCCAACATACCCGCGATCACAGAGTCTAGAGGTTTAATCCGGAGCGATGGGAAGAGGCCCGATGGATTGACGCTCGTTCCATGGAAATTGGGGAAGTCGCTAGTCTGAGACGCTACCTGCGTAGACACTAGACATGAGCGTTCAATGGACGGACTAGTTAAATCAACCGTCGACGCGACGTCAACGGATGGACGGTCGACCGTTCTCTGATGGACTAGTCGAATTCATGGACTGCTAAACGAGTAGACTGCAGGTTCGTCGTATCAACGCGCGACGCGACAGTCGACACGCGACGTCGACGCTTATTATTAGCGTAGTCGAATAATACAACCCGTTTAAACAATCTAAAATAAACCTTAAGGCAAAAGCAATAAGTAAGAAAGTTATTATGACAAAAAAAACTCGTTCTCGTCTCGTTTCGTCGTTTGCTGCTGTAGTTGATTACGTCGAAACAATCTAAAGTGAACCTTATTTTTTACGTATTAGGAACGTTATTATTACAACAAACGCGCTAGTGAGATAAGCCGTTTTGACTCGCGTTAAATGTAATCTAAGAGGGACGTAAGATAGGGTATTGTGGTAGTTACGAAAGAGAGAGAATGACGTGGCTGAATGCAGATGTGTGCGTCTGTGTGTTGATTTATGTGAGCTCTTTTCACTTGGCGTAGAAAAATACAAACACTAAATTTGTTTGTTTACTTTGATCTTTGGCTTTCGCGTCGCGCTGCATTTTGCATAGTTGTGAATTAGTAAAACTTCGTGTTTTAATGTTGTGTTTATTGTACTTATTGTTTGTAAATATGTAAATAAAGATAGTTAAAAGTGATCGTATCGTGTAGTGTAGACAATACATACTAAAGTATTTGAATGTAATGGCGGGAAAAAGTGAGTTGTGGCATTATTTTGGAAAAGACGCGAAAGCCTATTTAGTCAGTCCTAAGCCTGAAAAAGTATGAAGGGAAGATCATTTAATTTTATACTAAATTTTTCTTAAGATTTATAATATAAATACATACGCTAAACTTACGTACCTCCTTCCTATACTGTAATTCTAAAATAACGTGTCGGTCGTCGATCGTCTATCTCGTCTAGACAGTTAATAAGTTCATGCAGTCGAGAAGTTAACTAGTCGACGAATTCAACTAGTCGATCGACTAGTCGATAGACGAAATTCAACGGTCTAGTTTCGTCGACGAGAAAACCGTCGACGACCCATGTCTAGTAGACACACTGGCACCGTCCCACGTCCATGCGATCTCATCCAATGCGGGTGCGGCGGCGGCTACCGCGGAAAACCTCAAGCGGCGCTTATATGTAGCCCTCGGCGAGGGTAACATATTTGCACCGTTTGGGGTTGAAACATGGGGTCCGTGGAAGCCGGAGGCGCGCTGATTTTTTAAAGAATTATCGGCACGTCTAATTGAGGCCTCGGGTAACCAGATGGCTGGCAGCTACCTCGGCCAGCGAATCAGTCTGGCCATAAAAAGAGGCAATGCTGCCAGCCTCCTGGGCACTCTGCCACCAAGCGGCGGAAATTTAGACGATGTTTTTTATTAATAGTAGATATAAGTTCTTTATTTTTCCTTTTATTTATTCTTTAGGTTAAGGGTTATGTGTAAATTTCTGTTGTTTATTCAAATAAACAACAGAAAAAATACTAAGAAATTTTAAAGTTAAAATATACCAAGTGATATAGTGGTGATTTGCCGGTTGTTTCAAAAATGACAAGAATTACAGACGCATGAAATAAAAGCAAAATGGGGTAAAGAAGATACCTAGACATGAATTTGGATGAAAAAGATACAAAATGGGGTAAACAGTATGACTGAAATGATTCAATGACATTCTGCTATAAGTTGATTTTATATAATTTGTGTCAGTTTTGAGAATATTTATTTATTGTTGCACGTGTAATATATTATGATGAAACGATTAAGTGCAAGACAATAAGAATAAAGAAGAATAAAGATAAAGATTGAAAAAGTCATAAAACTAATTGAATCTTTTACAGATATTGCACATTTTACACCAAGAGTCATGATCACTCAATGAGGGCTAACGCTTATGAATTCGCCGCTAGGGGCGCTTGTAAGCTGGACCTCACGCTGACAGTGGCGCCAACTAGTGAGCACGAAAACGGTAGCTCTCATTGCGACCGTTTAAAAAGATTTAAAAAATGATCATCACCTAAACGTCGCAAAACGAGCATTCAAAATGATGATTACATTTTATTAGCACAAAAGCAGCTTGCAAATGGCGAGATTGGTATTGGCCACTTCTTAAAAAAATTACGATAAGTATTAGTAGAAGTTTTCCTACTTGTCGCAATTTTTTTAAATAGTTTTCTATTCTGACTGTTTTTAAACAATTTTTCATCTCCTGCTCGGAAAGTTGAACTTGATATCTTAAGAAATCTTAGAATAATAAATAAATATCTTAAAATCTTAGTAAAATTTTCATCAGAATTTTTTCTTAGAGATTTTTATATAAAAAGACCTAATGAGAAAAAAAAACTCACTGGACCCCATAATTGATCAGGCCAATAGATCTTCAGAAATTAAAACTTTCAAAATTATACATTTTATATATAGTTTTTACATAAATAGAGCTAACGAGGAAAAAATCACACAAGATACATTATAAATCTGGCCAATAGATTCAGAAATTATTTTTTCCATTAGATTCATGTTATTTAAAAATAGAGCTAATGAGGGAAAAAATCACAAGATACATTATATATCTGGCTAATGGATCATTTGAGATTAAGGTCATATAAAACGAAATATTCGTATCTGCTAAATTGACATTTGACATCATTACCATGTTTATTTATTTAGCTTTGACACACCATTAATAATATGATTTACTTTCGACAAATTTCGCTACGCACTGACTAACTAAGCTCACATCATCTGACTATGATCGCCTAAAAATGAATTCTGTAACACAACATTACACTCCAAAATTACCACAACAGTTCCAATGTAACAATAATAAAAATGAATACTCCAACACCCTGCACTTAGCTGCTTTAGCTAGGTGCATTGCGTCCGAGGCGGCGACCACGGCGTTGAAGAATAATAAGGTCAGCCATCCTCTGCCTATTTTTAACAGTCTTGTATTTAGGAAAATGGACTCAAACACAGTCCATCTTTTACTAATTTTGAAAACCTAGCGAGGCTGCATGAATCTTTCGCGCAACTGCTCTAGTATTTTGTTGTACTAGAGCCTTTCGCTCTCTTTTGCGTCGTTCTCAAAAAACTAAATTTAGTAATATACATATATTTAAGCGAGTCGGAGCGATTGTCAGTATCGTTAAAGCCTTTGTTAGTTGAGGACATGACCCTTGCCGAGCTACACATTTTAATTAAGTCACAAATAGATGCATTTGATGTTGAGCGTTCATGTTTAAGTAGTAAAAACCACTGTTGCAGCAAAGCATATGGAGAACTTTGGCCTCTTTCGACTCTCTGGGAGGATTGGCGCACTTGAAGAATGTGCTGAAATTAAAAAAAAAACCCTGTCGTGCTTGATGGAAAACATCTGATTGTTCGATTACTCATAGTTTACCACCATTACAAGGCTGCTCTGCTCACTCCAATAATGAACTTGCTGTCAACGAACTTCATCAAGCGATCCAAGGATATATCCTTGGATTGCGCACGGTGATTAAGAAAGTGGCAAATCCATGTCGTTTGTTCAGCATCAAAAAAACGGTACCTCTTTCGAAGATTTACACCCTGAACGTTTGACTCACCATACAAAACCATTCACCTGCTTTGCTTTTGACTAAATCGGCCCAGATTCTGTTACCTTAGGCAGACGTTATGGTGATGGCAATAATTATGGCTGTCGCCACTCTTCTTTAGTGTTATCACACCGGGAGGACGATGTTGGCGACCAGCCATAATACCTTTGTTTTTAGGTACTCTTTATATTTTGATAACATATTGTTTTACTTGACAAATTTTATCTCTCAAAATAAACTGAAAAGTGCAAGTGGTGTTTTAATTACTAGAATTTGTGATTGTGTTTTTAACACTATGCAAAAAGTGAAAAAGAGTTTGAGGGCGAAAAAACTGGTGTCATACGCATACAAGTACAATCGGCTCCGTACACTTTGAGACAAAATGCTGCGAAGAATGTTCGGACAGGAAATGAACTTTATCAGTTTCTACAGTGCGTAATTTATAAGTTTTCTAAATACATATTTACTTACTTTACCTTTATTCGTGAAATTTATTAAATGTTGTTCCGTTAATACTTTATTGAAAATATAACTAAATTATACCAGCCGTCCCTCTCTATGTCCAGTCTGATATGTCTAGAGTGTAGAGACAACAGCAAACCCATCAAAAAGCAAAAAAAAAACATTTTATATTGCAAATTGTGCTGCTCTGTCGCTCATGCAAAATTTGAATTGGTTTCTGGTATCAAAGTGATAAACTATTTGAAGTTACACACAAGTGACATATTCGGCCCTTTCAGGGCACAATTATTTTTATTTTTTTTCACAGGGTAGTTAAATTTGTGTTTGCCATGCCATCACACAATTTCTGACAAACCACGGGTATCACCTACAGTACCTAAGTGGCTTCCACATAGTTACTTCGGACAAATGCCCATGCGATGATTCTGTAATTCAATCCTGGAGGCACCTACTCACATCATGACCCCGCTTCGATCTAAACGCCTCGACCACATCAACACCAACACCATCTGAATATTAATCCTTTTAGCAATCATATCCAAAAACTCTTCTTTTAATTCTTTCCAAGATTTCCTAACATTTAACTTAAATAATTTTAAAGGATTTAACAACCCAATATAAAATAACGCCAATATAAGCTCACTATTGCGCTCGCGGATGTAAACCATTAGCTCTTCGAGTCCGACATTCCTATAATCGGAAACATTATAAAAAAACATTTGGGTAAAATTATTTTTTTACATAAGTATGAAATAAAATGGAATTAGTCCCCGGGATAACAAGAAACAGGAGCAACTCACTGCGCACGAATGTGCAAACAACCACCTCAGGTCTTCGTAAAGTATGGAACCAAAAAATACTAGTCGAAGGCTCCAAGTCTCCTGCAGAGAAAGGGATATTTATTTACGATACGTTGATTGCTGTTAGTGATGATGCAAGCAAGTCTAACGAAGGTAGACCAAATACTGACTACTAAAAAATTAAACGCACTAACCATCCAACCAGCTGCAGCGGAAAAAAAATATCCCTGAAAACAGACACCACGATCCCTATATAGATAGTGCCATCCACGAAGGCGCGCGCCTTTAATTTTTGATTGAGGAAAGCGCGGGGTGTGAGGTGTGTGGCAAATATTAAAATATGAAATAATATACATTTAATAATTGTATTCATTATAATATCATTAAATATTGGCAAAAACTTGCACACATGTACAATAAACGATAAGTATGAGAGATGGCGCGCGCCTTCGTGGATGGCACTATCTATAAATCACTTACTACTGTCACATAATATATAATAGTACTTGCTACTGACCGCTAAGTCAGATAAATAACCAATCCAGCAAAATTATTGCAATTCCAAGATCAAACAAACAACAAGGAAGAAAATTCCTTACCACGAAACCAGACAATGGTGTGTTGTCTGGCGCATATTCGTTTATTTTTTTATAACTAAAATCAATGAGTGGCAGTCGGTCCGTTTTTTGGTTGATGTTCCCGTAGTGTTCTTATGCATAGCTGACGTTGACTTATGTAATTCAGTCAATGCAACAAAATATGTTCTGTATTTATTTACCGTCTCTTACAAAAAAAAAATGTGTTCAAAACGGTTTACATAACATAAATATGATGGCACCACATTTTCAGTTACGATTTAATCTTTCTGAAGCCCTAAAGATGAAAGATATAACAGTACTACGGTAGAGCTGCCGAAATGCTTTAACATATTATCACTTTCTAAGAACTCCAGAACTATTTGACTCAATGAAACCTCTAAAGGAAGCAATAGAAAAAACCCTGAACTACTCGAAATAAATAATTATCTTCTTAAGAGCTTCATCATGTGTACAATAACTGCCGAGTTTTAAAGCATCAATGATCGACATCAAATAAAATCAAAATGACAAAGATCTTTATTTGTAACAGTCATTATTTTTGTCGCCATAAACCATCTGTTTGGAGTTAGGCTTATATACCTAAATTGCACTTGTAAAAAACAACTGCGTCGGACAAGGAATTGAACCCTGTCTTACGCTATCCGGGGCCTTTACCGTAAACGGGCTTCCATTCCTTTCCTGGCACAGTAGTTTTTTACGAGTGCAAATTAGAATAAAGAATTTCGAAAAATTTACATCAATTTTAAAATACCCCAAAAACATCAATAATCGTCATGAAATAACACCAAAATCACAAAGACCTTTACTTGTAGCTTTAGTGACTAAATATCGGGTTTAAAAACGTAACGGATTTTTACTCATCTGGGTTGAATCCCGGGTTTCTTTCTCACCTCTAATTGGCAAACTTAATACTTATTTGTTTGCTTGTTTTTCCCAGTGAACTATTTTTCTCCTCATTCTGGACGACCATTCTATACATTAAATTTGGTACTCTCTATGATTTGATCTATTGTTGTTTTGATAGTTGCTTGGATATGTAGCGCAGTGCGGTATTTGTAGCAATCAAACAACCAAAATATTACATTTAGAAAACAATCAAACAGGTCAAGTGGTTTAAAAAAATATGCACGACATAACAATATTACTATTGAACTAAGTATTATATCCAGGCGAATGACGTTAGCTGTAATCTTAGAAGCAAGTCTCAGTAAACAAGTTAATTTATGATTTGTTATAATTTTTTTTTAGATTCAGATTTATTTATTAAGAACACGGTATGCTTAGATGTTACAGAGATTAAATGGAGCTTATACATATCTTGCAAAATTATTAGGATGCAAATGTTAATACAACGACAAATCAAATAATCTAATTATTTAATATATTTTTGAATGTCCAGTAGCTCTGGTATCGATCTGGACGACAAGTTATTAACCCTTACGGGTTAACTCATTTGTTTATATATGTTTTTTATTGATTTTGTGTAACAAAGCCTCAGCTAATAAACAACGTTCACGGTCCCCCTTTTTTTTACACCGCCCTCGTTCTATTCGGGCAAAGTCGGATCCAACGGTGTAATAGTTACCAAAATCGGTTCACCAGTTCCCGAGTTGTAAGTGGTGTAACTAACACGACTCTTCTATACGTAAATAGATAAAATTATGTTTGGTCTTACTATATTAACGGAAGATAGCTCCGGCCAGACTTGCGAAGATGACTATCCCCCAATGAATGTAGGGTATAGGCGGGGATGGGGAGTGGGGTCAATAGACGAGACTGGTGACCTTAGTCGCCACTCGTAAATTTAAGGTAAACGCCCCGAACAATGACCCACACGATATTAGGAATAGTTTCTGTGAAGGGTTAAAAATTTACCGAGTACTGGTACCGTTCGGAATTTTTACTATGGCGCCTGGCATTTTTTTCAGTCGCATATTTTTTCAAATGGCGGCCAAGTCTGGAACCTCAATACATTTTTTTAAATAATTAATTGGTAAAACCTCGTAAAGCGTCAGGTTTTCGTGTTTTAAACTGTTAAATATCTTATACAAGTACTTATGCGATGAAGAAGTAGTAGTGAATCTGCACGTAGATGATATCAGTGCTGCATGAAGGTCGGTATTACAGCCGCGATGCCACAGCAATGATGATAGCAACCTTAATTGTAGAAACCTATTTCATCTTAAAATTAATGTACCTATTTCTTTTTGGCGCGTCACAAACATATGAGCAACGCATACGGATTGACAGACGTTTTTCATTAAAATAGGTAATATTTCATTATGTGTGATTTTAGTGCAAGGTTGATTTAAGATGCATATCCGTATTATTCGTATGTAAATGGTAGGTAGGTACTCGAATGTGGAAGTTTGTTTCAGATGTCCCGTGAAATCTATCGGGATACGTAGCTATGAGATACTTACGTTACTTGAAGAGTGAAAAATCTTTCACCCTTCAAGTAACGTATCGCGTAGCATACGAGTTACATATAGTTGAAAAATAATAATAAGTAGGTAATTGCTCAAATATCAGTATTAATTTAGCGTCGAGATAGTATGTTGTAGCTTCGCAATTGATTAACGTAGAATAAATTATGCACACCATGAGGTAATCTTAGCTTTGTTTGCTTCTGCGTCACAGAATCAATTACATCTCATTAATTAGCAAACGGAAAACCGGCCATGAGAAAATACATGTTGTTTGGTAAATAGTGTGACAAATTGACTTATTGAAAAGGGTCACCCGCCATCCTTTCGTGCCTATTTTAGCTTTTCAGGCTCAGGTTTTTGGTTTTGGGATGGAGTTATTGATAATCACGTGATCATCAACATAACGTAACGTGTCCTCCGAATTCTTACAAAATGACTTGCTACTATTGCTGCCTGAAGTATCCGTATACAATGAGAACTTAAATTCAAAATGATGGTTGTCCGGCACATTGGCGGTTATCTGTCAGAAAACATTTAGATTCTGCGTTCCCGAATGCGTGGATTGGTAGGAATGGCCCAATCCCATGGCCACCACGATCCCAAAACCTAACTTCTTTAGCTTTTGCTATTATTTATTCTGTGCTTTTTATGTCTGGGGACATGCAAACGATTTATTTTACCAAACAAAGGTCCCAATAAAAGAGGGATAGTCGAACGAATAGAATCAGCTTTTCCCAGGATAAAACAAGAAATTCAAGCTCATAGGACCAAAGCCTCAATGAGAAAAAGATGTCAAGCCTGCTCAGAAACAACGGCCAACAATTTAAACAGATTTATTTCAAACTTCATAACACTGAAAACACCACAAAGTTTTGTAAGCTTTGTAAATTAATTAAATTTACCATGGTTACCATTAGACCATTACCATTTTTTTAGACCATGGTTTAGTTGCCATGGTTACGGTTTCTGGTAACTTTTAACTGTCATGAAAATGGAAAATGTAAGCAATGTTTCTTAACATTGCTTGTAGAAGAAGAACTGAAGAAGTTTTCATGAGATTTGCTTACAAAAGTAATAAAAATTCGATAAAAAACACTATAAGGCCCAGAAAGTTCACCTTTTCTATTAGCCACTAAAATTTGGTTGTCAATGGCCCAATCACCCTGTATACAGTGTGTGTGCCGGTCACCTATACTATTTTATATCTTGAATGAGAGGCCAACGTCTGTTCGACTTGTTAAAAAGAAAAGGTGTAAAGGTTCAGATTAAGCTATATTCAAATTTTGATTAACTAACCCGAGCGTCATCGGCGGTGAAAAGGCTTTGAAATTTATACTATAGAGCGTAGCTCACTGAGATTATTGAACAGAACTGAAATTGATAGATCACATCAATAAAAATCGAAAATATACTTTTTAGGAAAACAATTTAAGCTTTTCAAATAATAAGGATGTAAAACAAACATTCAAGTGTCCTTTGCAGCCTGTTCATGGCTAACTGTGACGGTTTAAATTTTGTCTTACATTTATTGATAATGATGAATTTTTGATGATACTTTCTGATAAAATTAAAGCGGTGGACCCAAAAGTGAGCCTGAAGTTCGATAGATACGCCTTTACCTTTGTATTCCTATGCCAATTTAGCCACTGTATTTTCTGAAAATGAAACGTAGCTCGAAGTAACGAATTTTAGGGCAACGGATGGTTAAGAACATTTAGGTCCAGTCTCCGCCACCACCTGGCAACTTGGTTCGTCTAGTCTGGAGTCTAGACAGATAAATACAATGCAGTCTGGCACAGATAACTGATTTTAGAATATTATTTGTCACCTTTTGTTGGGCGACGAATGTAAGCCAAAGGTTAACTGTTTATCTAATCGCTTATTACAACATAATTTCTAATGCAATTGTGTGTTTTGTAAATTTCTAAAGGTACTCAGTAATCTATACTAATATTATAAAGCTGAAGAGTTTGTTTGTTTGTTTGTTTGAACGCGCTAATCTCCAAAACTACGGGTTCGAATTGAATAATTCCTTTTGTGTTGGATAGTCCAGTTATCGAGGAAGGCTATAGGCTATATAACATCACGCTACGACCAATAGGAGCAAAGATATAGTGGTAAATGTGTAAAAAACGGGAGAAATTATTTCATCTTTGAAGCCTTCCGTTGCGTGCGCCGTGAAAACGGATTTTCGGAATTTCGGAAATTCCGAAAATCCCGCAAGAACGGGAACTATGTGGGAAGAATCAAAAATCTGCCGGAAGTCACTATTCCACACGGACGAAGTCGCGGGCAAAAGCTAGTCACTCATAATTCTGTCCATGGATATCACAATGCATTGCGGCGCAGTGCAAAGAGTCAGCTGCACAAAGCAACATTGCTGCACTTGAGAGTATCATTTGTTTCTTTGCTTCCATCTGAAAGTGTTCTCGGGCATTGCGCTGCAAATTCTGGAGCTACAAATGCTATTGAAATTGAAGAACTCACTCATCTGGATAGTGTGATCTGGATAGTTCTTACAATTATCAAGAATTGATCAAAAGAGTTACAGAAAATGCGGTTTTGTGCGGTTAATCGGAGCCGCATATAATGTCATCCACTCCTAGGCTCTTGCTATCCCTTTAGGATATTAAAAAAAAAGTCAAATCTGTCGACTAAATCACAACGTATTTTAACAAAAATAAACACAACCAAAACAGAGTATAAAAAGCCAAACCCTCAATGGGCATGATTAGATAGATACCTAGGTAAGTACAATTTGTCGACACAAACATTGTTTATTTATAAATTACATGTGAGTTATATTATGGTTATTATTTAATATCCTAGTTGTTGCGTAAATACATTTGAATATTATATGGTAATTCTCATAAGCAACCTCCTCGCCGTGCGTGCTGGCCACTTATAGCGCCGCACGCTGAAAAAAGAAAAAAGACGTCTTCTCCTTCAGCACTCTCTTGTTTTTTGTGCATGGATCGATAATTTTCTCAAGCAACATTGGAGCAATATTTAACATAATAATATCAAACCGTTAAAACGAAGAGCATTACAGATAAATAAACGACATAATGTATTTTCGTCTCGCCCACATCGGAATATTTTTTTAAGCTTATATTTTTACAGTCCATTTATTTCCGTATTTCATTAGTGCGTTGTGTGCACACTGGTGGTTCAAATTGATTCTTGCTGTTGTTTTAATACTGGCTAACTGGCACTATTCACCGCAGTACAAGGTAATTTTATAAGTTACATATGTTCTTAATAATGTATTCGTGTATGTGTTGATTTCATCCTAGCTTTTATTATTTATTTCTTAGATGGCGTGTGAACAATCAAGTAGTCAAGTAAACATACCTGCAGATTTTAGGATCATTTCATCTCAAAGAGGAGGTGACCTCCTCTTAGCAAATGGATTTAGATACTCAAAAAGGAGGCATAACAAAAACGGTCATATAGTATGGCGGTGTGTTAAGCGAAAATTATGCAAGGCATCAATAATTACACATGAGCAAACTGTAATAAAACAGGAAAATCATTAATGTACTCCTAATGAGGTAGATAATGAGGATAAAATAAGAGTACAAAGATGTATAACCGAGCTGTGAATGAGACAACACCTATTCCGTCTATTTATTCTGACGTAGTAGAAGAATTTAATGATGCAGGGTATGACTTGGTAAAACAAATGCCATCATTTGAAACAATGAAGAAAGTTTTATATAGACGGCGACATCAGGCATTACAGACAAACAAAACACGCTTTTTAAAAGTTAAGGATGTTAAGGTGCCAGGTAAATTTCTTAAGTTTCTACTTGCGGATTATTGTGATGATGGATGCAGAATATTAATTTTTGCCTCGCCGAAAGGGAAAAAAGTACTAGGGGAAAGTAATAAAGTTTTCTTAGATGGAACCTTTGAATGTGTTTCACCGCCATTTGCACAACTTTATACCGTACACGCAGACTTAAATAGCGACGATGATAGCAATAGTATTCTACCGGTAGCGTACGCCTTACTACCCGATAAAAAAAAGGAAACATTTGAAATTTTACTATAGCTTTTAAAAAGTCAAGTACCGTCATTTAAACCAAACATATTTACACTAGATTACGAAGCAAGCGCAATGGCTGCAATAAGCGAAGTTTACCCAGAATCCAAAATACAAGGGTGTTTCTTTCATATTGTACGTTATTTGTGGAGAAAGGTAGAGAAACTAAATATTGAAAAGCAGTTAAATCTCATACTTATAAAGCGTTGTGTAGCAAAAAGCCATCTCCCTAAAGAAATGGTAATGGATGGCCGGTTGTACAATAAGGGCGAGAGTGCACAAAATGACAAAATCAACGAATTTAATGAGTATTTCGAAAACACATGGCTGGACAAAAAATCACAATTTTATGATAAATTGTGTTTTGACAACGTTGCACATAGAACGAATAATTCTGTCGAATCTTGAAATGCAAGATTAAAGAAAAAAATCATTTCAAACCGAATATAGCCTCGTTATTAAACCTTTGCAAAAGGATTCCAATTATTATTTTGGCCTTTATAGAAAAAACGGCTTTATAGCAAAAAAAAGAAGTTACTAAAGTAAGAAACAGTCGGATAGCGACGATATTAATCAGTCAGGGATCAAACGACTCTCGAGAGTCGCATAACAATGGAATTTCTATTGTGTCTCGTTCACACATACTTGACGAGTTAAGAGAATTAATAGACCAAGAAATAAGCATAGGACACTGCGTTGAAAAATTATGTAATTTATAAATAAACAATATTTGTGTCGACAAATTGTACTTACCTAGGTATCTATCTAATCATGCCCATTGATGGTTGGGCTTTTTATACTCTGTTTTGGTTGTGTTTATTTTGTTAAAATACATTGTGATTTAATCGACAGATTTGACTTTTTTTTAAAATAAAATATACCATTTAGCCGATATATCCCTTCAGTTTTTAATAGGAGACATCTGGCCCGTTCAATTAAATTTGTCTGGGCGAATCTACCCATGCACATTCATAAAAGTTGACATTTGGCCCGCAGGCCAGTTTTTATGCAGGCGAGATGTCCAAAAACCCAAATGATAAAGACCTCCCTGAGTATTTGGTAAAACCTTCAGTCTTACAGACATTTAAATAAAAATAATATACAGAGTGTAAAAAATACTACGAGACAAATTCAAGGGGGTGATTGTCAATCGCGTTTGGAATACAGGAATACACAATACAATGAATTAAAAAGTTGAAAAATTGGATGGTAAAAGGAGCTGTAACAAAATCGCAAAAATTATAATATTGTACTCAGACTCATGCTCAGTACCATCACAGGACTGAAAAAAAATAAATTTGTATTGAGTGCTGTCCACACTTTAACTCAGGTGAAAAATATTGTCACTTTTCAGATCAAATATTTATTTCCCGGTCATACGGAAATGAGTGTTCGAAAATTCAGTAAGGCACACACGGTATGGGCACCTTCTAAGGGTTAACAGCATGTCTAGTGGGCAGAAAAGAAGTTGTTGGAACATACCGTCTCCAAAAATGTTAAAGAGCTTTCAGATAAATATTTCAAAAAAACCTCATAAGAATTTGTAAGATCCGCCCCACATCTTTAAGAAAATCCTCACTACAGCAAATGGCAATAAAGTAATCCATGGAAAACGATGATTCTACTTAAATTATTCCAATCATAAGCAAACAGAAACAAGAAAATCCGAAGCTTTATAAAACAAATCTCCTGATCACTAAAGCAAAAAATCTATATCTATCTATATGTGACACTGGCGTTACACCAAAAATATTTCATTTCGAATATTTGAACTTATTAAACTTCTCAGAAAAATACTATTTAGTTGAAAGTGACATTGAAGATGTAACGGAAGAAGAATAATGACAGTCCTATGTAATAATAATAATAATATTGGCAAGAATATTAAATTTATTAATTTTTATCAAATTAATGTAACCAAATACTTTTTGATATTCACTATGGTTATTTGTATTTTCTTAAACGTTAATGTCGGTTGTCATAGCAATAAGAATAAATAAAATATTATTTTCACAATTGAATATGAAATCTAGATAATTATATTAAAACGAAGTGAATTATCAAGGAATAGACATAATTGTCGTTTCCTGATTTTTCAGGTATGATTTATTTTGTTAATATAGGGTGTAGTTTATGTTTAGTAAAAGAAAGATAGTGTGAGAATTCACAAAATAAATACCTGATTTTTTCAGAGCAACGCAAAGTTTGTTTCCTTGGAAGAATACACTTATATTAATATTTTTAAACAAATTGTCTTTGTAATTGTTATTCTGTGTCACACTCTAGATTTGTTTTCACACCTACAAACGTTTTAGTAGATCTAATTATTTTTACACTCAGCCTCAAATTTCCCTATTTTCCAAAGTATAGACATAATAATATCTACACATACGTTACTATTATTTTTTGTAACAAGAGCTGTGAATTTTTTACATAAAAAAAAATGAAATAAAGTGCTGGCGGTTTCTTTCTATCCAAGCAATGAACAAAAAAAGCGTCGAGGAAGGAGCTCAAAGGTCGGAGTCGGAGTTCAATGCACCACCGCGAAAGAAAAAGAAACTACATTATGACAAAATATCGAAAATCTTGGAAAAAAGAAAGTAGTTACACATGATATCCTCAAGAAAGTAAGAGGGCTGAACTTTAATTCTATTGCAAAACATGCCTTAATCAATACAACGGAACAAACCTTGACTGGTAGATCTATTTTTCATTTAAAGTTCTACTATTGTTTTCGCATCCTGTTCTTCCATATTACAAAAATTGTGACTATATTTTTTGTCACCAAAATTTATATATGTCATCAAGTTGTATCACCCAAAAATTATTAATTTGATGCTGTCTGGTGGCGTCATTGACGAAATTAGCAGCATATTATACGGTGCAAACCTTGTGGACCTGAAGAAGAAAGATGGCGGAATCCGTCCCATCGCAGTTGGATCCACTTTTCGCTGGCTCGCCTCAAAATTATGCTGTACATCCGTTAAACCTCGTTTATTAAATGATTTCCAGCCGATCCAACTTGGTTTTGGCGTCAAGGGCGGTTGCGAAGCGGCTGTCCATGCCGTTCGCACCGTTCTTTGCCTTTACGCCGGTGAAGTGTTGTTGAAGGTGGATGTAAAAATACATTCAACTCAGTTGACAGTATATGAAGCTTATAGTATCACTAGTAACATTTCTAGACGACTCCTGACCCCATAGACGTGCTGGGAGCGTATCAGACTTCTACTTTGCCCACTGAACGGATCAACAGCGTTCTGTCTCACCGTTATATGGAGCGGGAGCGTATTTTGCCGGTGGTCGGTGACGGACCAAGGTGTCATAGTTATCATTGCAAATAATATTTTTTTGTCTGACACGTTCCTAGCACGGTCATGGTATGCTACGGTGTAGTACGCAGACCATATACCCTAAAATTGCTGGTCGGCAGAAAATAGTAAGCGCTTATAAGCAAACTCACACAGGCGATTAGATCTGATTTGGTGTCGTCTATTTTAGTATTTAAAACTAGTGTCATACTAGTCTTAAAAACTAAAATAGTCAAAAACGTAACCACTGGATTTAAACATACCTGTCACAAATAAATAAATGCCAATACTGAAATTCCAAAGTGTTGGGAAAATTGCTTAAGGGACAAAAGCAATACAGAACTATTGAATATATACTATTCCAGATGGAAAACATTTGGATACAGCCAATAGACCGCCAATTTTCTGTAATAGCACCACACCAAGAAATTTTTGAGACTGGGCCACCACGAAGGTGATACGTTCACATAATGCTGATGCTTTAACCAAAGGACACACTAAAATCGTGCTGAAAATTAAAAATTTTTAAACATCGTGTGAGCTACATTTGCCACAACTTTCAGATGGATTTATATCTAATTAGAAAAAATCAGTAATACGAACCATGCCATGCAATTGTGCTATTTTTGGGATTTTAATAATAATGTTTACGGTTTTTGTTTTTGGGACTAGTTAACCAAGCGACACATTGCACTCGACATATTTCTGTTAATAGTTCGAAAGTTCAATGGGTGATTTCACCAGAGTTAGGTGCACAATGCAAAGTTATCTTTTAACTAACTTTACCGGCTTGGTTGGCTGGTGACACATTTCAAGTTACTTACTTTATCTTTTTTTTGCTAGTTGCAAAAAAAAGATCAAGTAAGTACATGATCCCCGTGTTATAAATAAATTGTCTAAGAACCGGGTGATGGAAATTAAAAGTCAACTTAAAAATGAAAAACCTATAAAAGTAAGAAAAATTTCATGTCCGATAATACCGTCACCAAACCAAAAGTGCTCTACAATATGACAAAATACGATTTTATCACTGTATGCTATGGCATGTAGCCCACCTTATAATTATTTTATCCGAAACTTATCCCTTGTTCTCTAGAACCGTTTTGTATTCTAAGGCAGATTCAGCGAATTACGACTCATCAAGACTAATAGGCAGACACTTCCTTGATTGAATACCGGCGACACAGGCAAAGAAGATGACTGTGAAAGGTTTGCGCAAATACTATCAAGAAACAGACCACAAACGACGGCGGCAAGAAACAGCATTGCCCTGATTGCAAAATACCCAAATGCTATCATCCCATGCTTTAAAAATATCATACCCAAACTTTTGTGCCGTTGAGGCAATAATGGAGATTGAAAACCGAAGGCGTCAACCGTCAACCTAGCCTCACCGGGAGGTTGCGGTTCCGGTACCAGTTGTCAGCACGTCACATCCCGCTGCAGAGTGTGGATACGCTTTCGGAGGCGTGGTGGACGGTGCAGAAGAGGCTAATGGTGACAATTCTCTCCAATAGCAAATTGCCAAGAAATTTCTAAGACTTACGTATTAGACTTACGTTTCACATAAAGCTGATGTTTTAACCAAAGGACACACTAAAATCACGCTGAAAATAAAAAATATATATAACATCATGTAAGCTACATTTGCCACAACTTTCAGATGGATTTATTTCTAGTTAGAAAACGGCACTAAAAGGAACCATGACATGCTATTGTGCTATTTTGTGGATTTTAATAATAAAGTTTACCGTTTTTGAGAGAACCCACTGAACAGTGGATACGCTTTCGGAACCGTGGTAGACAGTGCAGAAGTGGCTAATGGGGACAATTCTGTCTGTAATATATTTACAGACGGAAGCAAAATTGATGGAAAAGTTGCTGTCTTTGAGGAGGAGGAGCAGCGTGGAGGAAACCGCCAAAAATTGTAGAAAATTTAATTTAAAAAAACATCACAATAAAGGCAAAATATTACATTTATTTTGGATTAAGGCACACGCGGGGTTGGAGGGAAATGAGAGAGCTGACGTGCTAGCAAAAGAGCCCGCGGTGGGCATTAATTAATTTAAATTTATAAATACAATTTGAATTTCATATGTAATTTTAATTTAATTTGTATTTAATTTTACTGTCACTAACAAAAAATTATTAATGAACGATGTTTAAAATTACTAACCAATATGATCTGCAATTACTTGAAATAAAGAAATTTAAATTAAATTTTATTTAATTTAAAGAAATTCGCACTCGACGCAGGTGTTCACAGGGCATGGCGGACTGTGTGAGTACTTGAATCGCTTCAAGTGCAAGAATAGTCGGGCATGTGTCTGTGATCCGCAGGATGTTTCCTGAACAGAGAACGTGGAGCACATCCTTATTGACTACCCACGATTCCTAAAGGAGATGTTAATTTTAGAGTTTAGTTAAGATACAAAATTTACAAAGGCCTCATTACCCGAATTAATAACATAAGAGGTGTTATTGACAATGACAATTGCTGTTTGGCAGAAAATTGCTATTGCGAGCGCATAGAAGCAAACCCACTTTGACCCACGACCCCTTAGAAAAATGGCGAATTCAAGTTAGGTAGGGTAACAGCAGCATCTAACGGGCAAGTTTTCTATGATATTCATTTCATGACCTTTGTGTATAAGTTTTGAGATGGCAATTAAAGCAGACGCATTCTTACTACGGAGAACACGTTAGAAAAATAGTATCTTCACCATTGATATTAATCCAGAATCGGAATCACATGAGAGCAATAACATATCTGGGCTTTTAATACATGGTCGTATTTGTTCTCGTCATTCTAGCAGAGTATACATAATTTATAAGTAATAATCTTTTAAGTGCGGAACACACAGAAGACAGGTCATATGTTCATATTGTAAATGTAGATCGGGTAGTAGAACTGTAAGGTGTATTTAGTTTTTATCTTGGGGAAGATATAATCAAGACGGGTATAATCCTTCCGATGCAATCGATGTCATTTTAATAAATAATACTGAAATAAAATTTAAATAAGTCAGAACAGTATGGCTGTATTTTTATTATTTCAAGAGACAAGGCAATGTTAACAGACTATTTCACAGTCGTCTATTTAAGTAGTTAAAACTAGTGTCATACTAGTCTTAAAAACTAAAATAGTTAAAAACGTAACCACTGGATTCAAACATACCAGCCACAAATAAATAAATGCCAAATTGCCAATACTAGAATTTCTAAGTGTTGGGTAAATTTCTTGAGGGACAATAGCAAAACAACTATTGTATATTTACAATTCCACGTGGAAAGATTTGGTTACAACCGATCGACCGCCAATTCTCTGCAATAGCAACATGCCAAGAAATTTCTGAGACTGGGCCACCACGAAGCAGATACGTTCACATAAAATTTTCGTTCGCTGAAAATTAAAAATTGTAAAACATCATGTAAGCTACATTTGCCACAACTTTCAGATGGATTTATTTCTAACTACAAAAGCTAGCGATTGAGCTATTGTTTGGATTTTAATAATAATGTTTCCAGTTCTTGTTTTTGGGAATAGTTAACCAAGCGAAACATTGCACTCGAGATATTTCTGTTAATAGTTCGAAACTCCTATGGGTGATGTTTTTCACCCGAGTTAGGTACAGAATGCAGAGCTAGTTTTTAACTAACTAAATCGGCTAGAATGACTGGAGACACATTTCAAGTTGCACAACTTGAGTACATGATCTCCGTGTAAGAAATAAATTGTCAAACATGAAAAGCCTATAAAAGTAAGAATTACAATCCATCCCTATAGCAGTGAAATTATGCTCCTGTTACAACTAATGTCTGAACCAACTCCACTTTGAGCCAATATATTAGGATTGACTTTACAACTAGGTCTGATGTGCTTAAAATAAATCTCTCCATTGCACACCGAGTCATAAATATTAGCACTTAGGCCTCAATTTCGTTTCAAAGAGACACACTGATGAATATAATGATCACGCGCACAGTGCATTGTTATTGGTCAGTTGACCTGATTCGTTCCCATTGTAACGTTCAGAATAATATTTTAATATTTGTTTAGATATTCCTATACACTGAATGTATTCCTATACACTCACTAGTGCAGTTGACACAAAGGAGAGGGAATATAAGGTTATTATTTGCTTTGCGTGATGGTTGCAAATCATCTACTGATAGCTGCAATTAATAGTGCGTAAAGCTAAACAATGGAACCAGATTGACATATAAGCACTGTTAGCATTATCGTTGATTGTGGCACCCATTTGTCATAGACCTATAAATGCAGGTACGATATAATGTTGGGAACAATAAACATTTATTATCAGTGGCTGGTCTATTACTAATTCTCAATCATTGGTACTTCTATAATATTTTTATAAAATATGCTAGAATTGGGAACACAGCAAACATAAGATTGTTAGCAGTACCATCGACATAACAAACATACATATTTTGAGATATCATTGAAAAAAAACCATATCAATGTACTTAAACATCGGAACATCAAAACTTAAACTTTACTGGAATCAAAATGTGACGTCACAAGAAGAGCCGATTACGTCCACCATGAAATGAGGGGTAATTGTGTAAAGCAATCGTATTCATTTGACAGTTCAAAACTTACGATATGATCTGTCAAACCTTTTGTTCTTTGCCGTTTGACAGATCATATCGTACGTTTTGAACTGTCAAATGAATACGATTGCTTTACACAATTCCATACATGGTTTATCATACAGACACTGAAGACGATACCACAAATAACTATCAACCCTAATTAAATTTCTGTTAATGTTTCATTTGTTTGCTTTATTGTTGTCATCCATTTTACACCTAGTTTGACACATACTATGTCTTCTTAGACGACTGGATGGATGCCGTTCAGAGGTCGTCCGCCCGCCAGGTGGGCCGACGATATAGTGGCAACAGCAGGCAACAAGTGGATAGATAGACACAACCAAAGACAAAGAAAAGTTGCATACCTTGGAGGAAAATTTCTCTCCTTGAAATTATATTGTATAAACATTTATTTTAATAATTCGATTTGATATTTATTTATTTTTCATTAATTTTTGTTTCTTATTATGTTTTATTTATATTTTATGAATTTAATAATTTTTTTAAATCGGTTAGGGTTGTAGTAGTAGTAGTAGTAGTGTAAATTTTAACTAAATTCATGTTTGTTTCATTTGATTTAATCGTTGATTTATATTTTTTTTAATTAAAAATATGTTTATTTCTATAATTGAAAATGGACAAATAAAGCTAAATTATTATATTATACATGTCTAATTCATGAAAACTATAATAGAGGTGGAAATAAGCGTCGAAATGTTGGTTGGGAAAATGTCCTCCTAACCAACATTTTTTAAGTCATTGGAAAATACTGAAGATATCGGAACAATAAGGTCCGTACCTCGCCGAGACGCCATGGCGAAGATGCCGGCTACGTGTCCAAGCAGATAATATTGAAATGTATGGTTGCCAAACCGACGCCAAGTGAGCTAGGTATCATACATTTCAATATTGGTTACGTAGCCGGCGACGTTGCCATGGCGTCCCGGTGAGGTACGGCTCTAAAAGAACAAGAACAGATGCAGACGAACTAGTCTATTGAACGCACACTATAGAGCTACTCCGTTTTGGTTCACTCAAGTGAATTAGATAAAGGTACAAATATATTAGATAGAGATGCATTGTATACTAATGCAAGCTGACATAGCTGCTGCTTTAACGGACACTACAGTTGTAGATAAATATACGAAACCCTATTCAAAAGTATATGGCAATATATTTGCCGCAACCTAAGTTTTGAAACGATGAATTTTCAAACTCATTCTGTTAGTAAATCACATCCCTTCTTCAATCTCCCTAGATACGTTTCCTCATTTTTAAGTAAAGCCACTGACTTAGCCCCACAGATGTCAATACTTAAAATTTTTACATAGTAACTGTAAAAATTTGAAGTTTTTGTTTTACCACACTTCATTAGTTAAAAAGAAAGATGTTTCTTTATACGGATTATTACAGATAGGTAGTTACGACGAAAACGACTGGCAAACATTAGCAAAACAAATATTTTTTTCCTCACAATCAATCAAAAAGTCTTATTTTTTTGTGTTTCATCATTAGTATCATTACTACGATCATATAAATCATAATAAGATCATACACCAATTCTTTCACCAAGTTTTACCTATCCCGGTTTCTGCAACACAATGATGAAACCAGTGTATGAACGAAAGTGAATAATTAAATGGATGAAACCGTAGCGCAACGAGAAATGGAACAAAACGACCGATTCGTGGGGATGCAGAATGGGTGTACACAACGCCGCAGTGAAAAGGCGGGTAGCTACAACTTTGCAAGTTACGGAGCGGCGCCGCACAGTGGGGTGGAAACTGATTTATGAGGAATTATTTTAACAAAATCATTTTTTAAAATACCTATCGACAGCATACGTTATTTTGATGAATATATGTCAAAATCATTTTTATTTAAAACTGATAGTTTGTCTATAAAAAGTTTTTTTCCATTTTTGTTGTATGAAACGAAATAGAAACTGGTCAAGTTCAAACAACTCTTGACAGATCTTGCTTTATGATTATGACTACTTGGGCATTATTTTATGGCTTCTTGACTGTAATCTAACACTATCAGCGCCCACCTAAAGTTCAGGAGCTCAAGGGGAAAAAAGAAAAGATGGCATACCGGAAACAACAAATCCAGCACGATTCTAAATACGAAAAATGCTTTCTTGTCAGTGTTGTTAAACAAGGCGCAGGTACCAATATTGACGGCAACACCAGATGCCAGACGATTTTTTGTGATGTAAAAACATCAGCTCGCATCACTGGAGTAGTTGAAGATATAATAGAATGGTTCCATAACTCAATTTTGCAAACTGTGAGAGAATAGATCTTCAGCTACTTTATACGTCCAATTATATCCGTGGTACTACATGCCCGGTAGTGTACATACTATGTATGTGTGCGTATACGTGCCATAAATTAGCAATGCTATATACTACTGCTAGCATTGCTAATGTATGGCACGGATATAATTGAGCATTTTGGATTGTTACCAATCGGGAATTCATCGGAAGCGGCATCTGAAGCTCGCTATTAAGATTTTCACAATTATCGAGAGAACCATTTTAGAAAAGTTAGTAGTACAGCGACAAATGAAGATATCTTGCATAAGCTTTTCTTGTCTCTGATTGAAAACTGACTTATCTAAGGAAAAGAATGGCCAAACATCAGATAGTGTTTATTTGGTCAAGAGTAGTAGAGCTTTTATTTGTTTTTTTTTTTAATGAGCATTTATTCATCAGAATAACGTATACTGTCGATAAGTAGATAGAACTTGTGAAAATGACCGCTAAGTCCCTCGTATAGCAGTTTAGACCCACTGTGCGCCAACGCGCCCACACTGCAAATGTAATACAAGTTGAATATTTTACACCTCGAGTTGTTGTATACAGTCACACGACAAGTACGTGCAGAAAGTTACCACTATGCACTATTTGTCAAAGCTAAAGCAATATTTCATGGACATATTCACCATTGAAAAAAATCTGTTTGATGTAGTTATTTCGGTTTAAGGATTTTAGTACAGAAGGTTGCAAGACGTGGTTTTTATGTCATTGAAGGTGTTATTTTATACTATGTTATCTGATCTGGTTTCTTAAGGAATCAGTAAGATTTTAGGATTAAATATATAAAAATAAGAGTTCTTTCTGATTTTTCTATATTTAATCCTCATTTTTGTTGTCAATTGTTATTCTGTGTCACACTCTAGATTTGTTTTCACACCTACAAACGTTTTAGTAGATCTAATTATTTTTACACTCAGCCTCAAATTTCCCTATTTTCCAAAGTATAGACATAATAATATCTACACATACGTTACTATTATTTTTTGTAAAAAGAGCTGTGAATTTTTTACATAAAAAAAAATGAAATAAAGTGCTGGCGGTTTCTTTCTATCCAAGCAATGAACAAAAAAAGCGTCGAGGAAGGAGCTCAAAGGTCGGAGTCGGAGTTCAATGCACCACCGCGAAAGAAAAAGAAACTACATTATGACAAAATATCGAAAATCTTGGAAAAAAGAAAGTAGTTACACATGATATCCTCAAGAAAGTAAGAGGGCTGAACTTTAATTCTATTGCAAAACATGCCTTAATCAATACAACGGAACAAACCTTGACTGGTAGATCTATTTTTCATTTAAAGTTCTACTATTGTTTTCGCATCCTGTTCTTCCATATTACAAAAATTGTGACTATATTTTTTGTCACCAAAATTTATATATGTCATCAAGTTGTATCACCCAAAAATTATTAATTTGATGCTGTCTGGTGGCGTCATTGACGAAATTAGCAGCATATTATACGGTGCAAACCTTGTGGACCTGAAGAAGAAAGATGGCGGAATCCGTCCCATCGCAGTTGGATCCACTTTTCGCTGGCTCGCCTCAAAATTATGCTGTACATCCGTTAAACCTCGTTTATTAAATGATTTCCAGCCGATCCAACTTGGTTTTGGCGTCAAGGGCGGTTGCGAAGCGGCTGTCCATGCCGTTCGCACCGTTCTTTGCCTTTACGCCGGTGAAGTGTTGTTGAAGGTGGATGTAAAAATACATTCAACTCAGTTGACAGTATATGAAGCTTATAGTATCACTAGTAACATTTCTAGACGACTCCTGACCCCATAGACGTGCTGGGAGCGTATCAGACTTCTACTTTGCCCACTGAACGGATCAACAGCGTTCTGTCTCACCGTTATATGGAGCGGGAGCGTATTTTGCCGGTGGTCGGTGACGGACCAAGGTGTCATAGTTATCATTGCAAATAATATTTTTTTGTCTGACACGTTCCTAGCACGGTCATGGTATGCTACGGTGTAGTACGCAGACCATATACCCTAAAATTGCTGGTCGGCAGAAAATAGTAAGCGCTTATAAGCAAACTCACACAGGCGATTAGATCTGATTTGGTGTCGTCTATTTTAGTATTTAAAACTAGTGTCATACTAGTCTTAAAAACTAAAATAGTCAAAAACGTAACCACTGGATTTAAACATACCTGTCACAAATAAATAAATGCCAATACTGAAATTCCAAAGTGTTGGGAAAATTGCTTAAGGGACAAAAGCAATACAGAACTATTGAATATATACTATTCCAGATGGAAAACATTTGGATACAGCCAATAGACCGCCAATTTTCTGTAATAGCACCACACCAAGAAATTTTTGAGACTGGGCCACCACGAAGGTGATACGTTCACATAATGCTGATGCTTTAACCAAAGGACACACTAAAATCGTGCTGAAAATTAAAAAATTTTAAACATCGTGTGAGCTACATTTGCCACAACTTTCAGATGGATTTATATCTAATTAGAAAAAATCAGTAATACGAACCATGCCATGCAATTGTGCTATTTTTGGGATTTTAATAATAATGTTTACGGTTTTTGTTTTTGGGACTAGTTAACCAAGCGACACATTGCACTCGACATATTTCTGTTAATAGTTCGAAAGTTCAATGGGTGATTTCACCAGAGTTAGGTGCACAATGCAAAGTTATCTTTTAACTAACTTTACCGGCTTGGTTGGCTGGTGACACATTTCAAGTTACTTACTTTATCTTTTTTTTGCTAGTTGCAAAAAAAAGATCAAGTAAGTACATGATCCCCGTGTTATAAATAAATTGTCTAAGAACCGGGTGATGGAAATTAAAAGTCAACTTAAAAATGAAAAACCTATAAAAGTAAGAAAAATTTCATGTCCGATAATACCGTCACCAAACCAAAAGTGCTCTACAATATGACAAAATACGATTTTATCACTGTATGCTATGGCATGTAGCCCACCTTATAATTATTTTATCCGAAACTTATCCCTTGTTCTCTAGAACCGTTTTGTATTCTAAGGCAGATTCAGCGAATTACGACTCATCAAGACTAATAGGCAGACACTTCCTTGATTGAATACCGGCGACACAGGCAAAGAAGATGACTGTGAAAGGTTTGCGCAAATACTATCAAGAAACAGACCACAAACGACGGCGGCAAGAAACAGCATTGCCCTGATTGCAAAATACCCAAATGCTATCATCCCATGCTTTAAAAATATCATACCCAAACTTTTGTGCCGTTGAGGCAATAATGGAGATTGAAAACCGAAGGCGTCAACCGTCAACCTAGCCTCACCGGGAGGTTGCGGTTCCGGTACCAGTTGTCAGCACGTCACATCCCGCTGCAGAGTGTGGATACGCTTTCGGAGGCGTGGTGGACGGTGCAGAAGAGGCTAATGGTGACAATTCTCTCCAATAGCAAATTGCCAAGAAATTTCTAAGACTTACGTATTAGACTTACGTTTCACATAAAGCTGATGTTTTAACCAAAGGACACACTAAAATCACGCTGAAAATAAAAAATATATATAACATCATGTAAGCTACATTTGCCACAACTTTCAGATGGATTTATTTCTAGTTAGAAAACGGCACTAAAAGGAACCATGACATGCTATTGTGCTATTTTGTGGATTTTAATAATAAAGTTTACCGTTTTTGAGAGAACCCACTGAACAGTGGATACGCTTTCGGAACCGTGGTAGACAGTGCAGAAGTGGCTAATGGGGACAATTCTGTCTGTAATATATTTACAGACGGAAGCAAAATTGATGGAAAAGTTGCTGTCTTTGAGGAGGAGGAGCAGCGTGGAGGAAACCGCCAAAAATTGTAGAAAATTTAATTTAAAAAAACATCACAATAAAGGCAAAATATTACATTTATTTTGGATTAAGGCACACGCGGGGTTGGAGGGAAATGAGAGAGCTGACGTGCTAGCAAAAGAGCCCGCGGTGGGCATTAATTAATTTAAATTTATAAATACAATTTGAATTTCATATGTAATTTTAATTTAATTTGTATTTAATTTTACTGTCACTAACAAAAAATTATTAATGAACGATGTTTAAAATTACTAACCAATATGATCTGCAATTACTGCAAATGTAATACAAGTTGAATATTTTACACCTCGAGTTGTTGTATACAGTCACACGACAAGTACGTGCAGAAAGTTACCACTATGCACTATTTGTCGAAGCTAAAGCAATATTTCATGGACATATTCACCATTGAAAAAAATCTGTTTGATGTAGTTATTTCGGTTTAAGGATTTTAGTACAGAAGGTTGCAAGACGTGGTTTTTATGTCATTGAAGGTGTTATTTTATACTATGTTATCTGATCTGGTTTCTTAAGGAATCAGTAAGATTTTAGGATTAAATATATAAAAATAAGAGTTCTTTCTGATTTTTCTATATTTAATCCTCATTTTTATCACGCTACCATTTTTTACCGCGCCAGGTTCTACTTCTAGTGACCCTATAAGTAGGGGTTTCGAGACACTTAGTATTGTCAGTAACCGTTAGTTTATCCTGTATTACTTATATTTTTTTAAATACATTTTACTAAAATATGTAGGTATTATTAATCTCCTACCACATTATTTATTACTAACTCCGTTAACCCTTTGGTTTGATAGTCTCGTCGTTGAATCATATTAAATAATTCTAATTAAATAAATTTTCATTCCTGTGTCCATAGTTATGGCAGGTCCAAGCACTTGACAAATGGATGTAGAAGAAAACGTTATGAGAGAAGGAGATGTAGAGATTGATAAGTTGACAACAATCATAAAAATAATTGTTGCTGAATTGGGAGAAGTAAAGGCGAAGTCAATTGGTGCAGACCTAGAGACATACATTATTGACATGACCTCTCTGATGAGATATCCAGTTTCCTTATGACTGTTTTTACCTGTCTCAGAAAAGAAGAGAACGATAAGCCTGGACATTTACGTTTCCTCGAATACACAGCAAAAATTGATAGCACAGATATATCCGTAAGTCTGTGGTAGAAAAGACTAAGAGCCGGAAAACTGAAATAAATTTCTTGATATGCACTTCTATAGTTGAGCTTATAACTATATTTATGTCCATGTATGATGAAGTAAGGACAGGCGTCACTAGATTTAAAGTGAGGGAACAGAAGCTAGTCGTGGAGTGAAGAGAACAAGAGATGGCAAATTGATCCCAGCCACAAAGAAGCAAGAGAATACTCAAAATATTTCCCAATATGGGCTCACTAATCAACACATTGCTTTCCTACAAGGAATTACATTGGCTCCTGAGAGACGTACAGGCATATTGCGCAGTTGAAGGCCACTCACTTAGGCAATACTTCTGATAATGGAAGATACATTTTTTGATAACTTGAAATCCGCATTAAGTAACAGCCTCCAAATGTTACCCATGGCTTCAGAAATGATAACAGCTTTTAAGGAAGCAAACCAAACAGGCAATGTCTCAGGAGTCATGAAAGAATTGGGTGACATATTATTGCTTACCACTGCAAGATCCACACAGAAGATATATCTCCCTTTATTATTGTTCTATATTATGTGGATCCAAAGTCACTAGTCACACTGAGACTTCGTCACTAAGAGAGATATCAATTTCAGAATGAGGAGTGGTGCTGACATGTTCATAACATCTGAGGTGGTTTTCCATGCTATGTTTGGGACATACTTAGAATGCTTGAATATCCTTGAACAAATTACAAATAAATCAAAGTGGTATAACAGGAAGGAGATAAACTCAGTATTCCAGAAGAGAGGTGAAAAAGATCAAGTAACGTTCTCACCAATCATATTTAAATATGTGTCAAAAATGTCACAAGCATTGATGACAAAGTCTTTGGGAAACATAGACCCTATGTCAATAGGGAGACCTTCATTCACGGGTTTCAGAAAGAGGCCATTTACACAAGAGTTCCTAACATATATACCAACAGGCATGAGCGCATTGAAACTTTACTAGCGATCCCGGGCAAATACAGTATGCTCTGAAGAAATTAAAAGATGAGCTTTTTTCTGAGAAAGACAAGTTAACTAAGGCGGGAACGTGAGTGGGAAATGAAGACACCATCCGGTGAATGGGAGCAGTGTGATTTTGTAGCAGAAGAAGGCAGTCTGTTCTTTTATGGAGATTAATATAAATGATTGTGTTCTCCTTCTCATTTGTTTTATTTGGTTTTAATTATCACTGTATTTTATGTATTAAATAAAATAAATATAAAATATGGACTACTCTGTAAATATTAGTCATTATTTTCGTCTCATCTATCACACTCTCTATACCACTAAGGCGGCGTGAACGACAAGGTCGATAGAGACAGCTGCAGTATATGGACACCGCCTCTCAGAATAGCACTTCAGAATTCAATGGAGTTTACTCGGTAGCTATCCTTACTTTAGCCTGTCTGATTGAGATAAAGTTAAGAAACACTGCAGCGTCAGGTGAGTCGCGATACCGAGATCGGAAATAGCAGTTTATTTGCAGAGTAAAAGTTGAATAAATATACATTACTTATCTCCGACAGAAAAAGATGGTTGCAAACAAACTCGAGGAAAGGTATACTTAATTTATTATTACGATAAACTTTCACATTAAAAGATACTAACTTATCAGACGGAGACAATTTTAAATTAAACAAGTCGCACGTTAGAAACCATCCATAGTCGCTTTTATGAATAAAAGTAAACTTTGACTGAAATCAACACCTACATAGCGGAGGACAATAGATTAGAAAATAGGATTTTAGCTGAGTAGAGGTAAAATGTTTAAACTGTGGGAAACCAAAATCTATGCAACGGATGCAAGTAAATGTCCAAACAGATGAGCAAAATTGCTATACCACTATTTTCATTCGAAAGTGAACTCAAAACATTTGCGCAATTCGAATTTATATCGTCTGAAGATTGACGCTGAGGGGCTGCATTTACACCCACAGCTAGAGGCGTGTATATTTCATCTACCGTGTTTGCTCCTCGCGAATATCGCGAATTATATCAGTTCTCAGTACCGGTAACGTTGACAGTTATTTCATATCTTTTCAGAAAATATTGGTGTGATCTGTGACGGAAACATACGATGTATAAGGTGCTCAGCTCGTTACTATTTTTTACATTACCGTTGTCATTTTCATAAGATTGTGTATTGTTAACAGTTATACAGAAAAGAATCAGACCAGTTGTGTGTATGGTCAAGAGTGTCAGCTAGAAGGGGAGGAAGGGGCCATTGGAGGGGTAATATACTTCCTCATGCAGGTACATTCTGAGTCAAAACAAGGCGTCGACTATCACAATCATTTAGACAGTTGCGTATGTTGGATACATACAGTATGCAGTATGCAGTATGCAGTAAGCATAATGTGTTAACAGACATGTGAAGGCTATTTATTGATAGATTGATGACTTAATAGATTTTGGAGGATTTAGGCCGCGGCCCCATCTCTACGGCACGGCGCCGTACCGTACTACGGCGCGAATTCGTGCCGTAGCGCGGCGCCGCGCCGTAGAAATCCACGGCGAAAAAACGTGCCGTAGCGCGGCGCCGCGCCGTAAAAATCCACGGCGAAAAACCGGTTAAGTGCGTGTCGGACCCGCGCACTGAGGGTTCCGTGCCACCCTTAACTAAATTCAGGGTCCACTTACTTTCACTTAACGAAAACATCACAATATATTGCGACATCAAAAATAACTTTGTTTTTCATAGTGTTTGTATGAAAGACAAAGTTATATTTGCGGTTGATAAAAATGTGCAATATCTCAAAAACTACTGGTTCGATATCCTTCAAACCAATTTTCGTTGCAAGTTTTTGTTGAGATCTACATCATATATTTTTTTCAAAATTTACGCTTTCTTAGTTCAAAAGTTACAGGGGGGGGGACGCCCATTTTACCACTTTGGAAGCGTCTATATCTCAAACCTTACACTTTAAGAAAAAATGGTTTTAGAAACCTCAACATCATTTTAAAAGACCTATCCATAGACACCCCACACGCATAGGTTTGAGTAAAAAAAAATTTTTAGGTTTTAGTTTCATGTATGGGAGCCCCCCCTTAAATATTATTTTTTCTTACTTTTTGTATCTGAATCGGAAAGCGGTGAACAAAATACACCTACCTACCAAGTTTCAGGTATGTGATGCTTATAGTTTCAGAATAAAGTGGCTGTGACATACGGACGGACAGACAGACAGACAGACAGACAGACAGACAGACAGACAGACAGACAGACAGACTTGACGAAACTATAAGGGTTCCGTTTTTTGCCATTCGGCTACGGAACCCTAAAAAAACCGAAGCGCGGCGCGGCGCCACGCCGTAGATTTCCACGGCGAAAAACCGAATTCGAATTCGCGCCGTAGTACGGTACGGCGCCGTGCCGTAGAGATGGGGCCGCGGCCTTTCAAGACCTATTAGGAGATAATAATACACAATTTTACGGATTGATTTCGCGAACATTTATTTTTATTTTATGCCTGACGTTTCGAATGCTTTACAGCATCCGTGGCCACAGACATACAGGTCTGCCTGTGACCACGGATGCTGTAAAATTGTGTTTTAGAGTAATGACTATTAGGAGATGAAATTGACGATGAATTTTTACAAAGAATATCTAATATTTGGATTTCAGAACAGCCAGACTAACACCACCGATTACTTTACTGATTTATATTCAAAGTGAAAATCATGTTGTATATGTAGCCTGAGAATTGAAAATTATATTGTTATATACACAAAAAAGGAAAGTTCGCAAACCATTCTTCAAAGAAATACCAAGAAACAATTAGCAGTTTGTGATAGGTATCAGCTAAAATGCTGGCATCCAAGAATAAGAAATACACAATGATTTATTTAGTAAAAGAAGCGAAATCCATGTTTGTATCACTGCATTTGACAGCAAATTTAATAAAAAAGTGACCAATTGCTATCGGAGCATAATACGGTTTATCCCATGGTTGGTCAAGCTTTTTCCCATGGATGTGTTCTCGAATAAAAACCGGAGAAATTGGATCAGCTAACTGATTTTATTTTTGTGACTAAGATTTATTTTCCTCTGATTCAGAAAAAAAAACAATGAACATGTTATTATGGCATTTTATGACATTAGGCATGAAAGCAAACCACCTATAGCTTAGCCGCCCAAAGGCACACTGGTTGCGGTCTAAGGTCCGGTCCATACAAAATTCAGTCAAATTTGTATGGACCGGACCGCAGACAAACAAATCAAATCATCAAATCAAAACAAATGTGTGACAAATCCTTCAAAGATACAAAATGCATGGTATGATTTTCAAACTTCCAGACTGCAAAATGATTATGTAGCTTAAGATCGCTAGCATATGGAACGACAACATTAAAATGTCATAATTGTGATATAATTTTGATGTTTTCGTTTGTAAACACTTACAAATGTTGTCCAAAATATATTAATTTTTCGTCACTTCGTTAAATGCTGCGTCACAGTCTTTCTCCAGGTATACAGTATAATTTAACAAGTAACCTTAACCAACAGACAACTCCGCAAGTTTTCATAGAAATTGAAAAATAATTTGATTTTACTTTTCCTTGGTACCTACTGTTTCAGCACTCAGGTTTCTCAAAAGATTTCTAATAACAAAAAACCGGTTAAGTGCGTGTCGGACCCGCGCACTGAGGGTTCCGTGCCACCCTTAACTGAATTCAGGGTCCACTTACTTTCACTTAACGAAAACATCACAATATATTGCGACAGCAAAAATAACTTTGTTTTTCATAGTGTTTGTATGAAAGACAAAGTTATATTTGCGGTTGATAAAAATGTGCAATATCTCAAAAACTACTGGTTCGATCTCCTTCAAACCAATTTTCGTTGCAAGTTTTTGTTGAGATCTACATCATATATTTTTTTCAAAATTTTCACTTTCTTAGTTCAAAAGTTAGAGGGGGGGGACGCCCATTTTACCACTTTGGAAGCGTCTATATCTCAAACCTTACACTTTTAGAAAAAATGGTTTTAGAAACCTCAACATCATTTTAAAAGACCTATCCATAGACACCCCACACGCATATGTTTGAGTAAAAAAAAATTTTTAGGTTTTAGTTTCATGTATGGGAGCCCCCCCTTAAATATTATTTTTTCCTACTTTTTGTATCTGAATTGGAAAGCGGTAAACAAAATACACCTACCTACCAAGTTTCATCTATGTAATGCTTATAGTTTTAGAATAAAGTGGCTGTGACATACGGACGGACAGACAGACAGACAGACAGACTTGACGAAACTATAAGGGTTCCGTTTTTTGCCATTCGGCTACGGAACCCTAAAAATGTCTGGCAAGACTTTGCATCTTATTTTTCACACTGTATTGATTCTTTTTATGATGGCTAACTAAATATATCTGTTTTATAAAATTAGCAGCAGCATATACATATCTTTTGTGTTCAAAACTGACATTGAGGGTTCCTCAACACGTTTTTTTACCAATACAAAGAGTTTGAATACAAAATCATTTTGAAGCTATTCATGATAATTGTACTGCAATAACAAAAACATCTCAATCAAATCCATTGTTGTCAAGATAAAAAAAACCACATTGAAACACAAGCTACTTTGAAGAATTCAGACGAGGTAGAACCTCGTCTGAATTCAATTGAAGTGGCAGTGATTCTTTATCGTCCTGATCTTCTGACCATAAATAATAACTACCACTAACTACTCTAAAAGCTACACTTGAATGAAGACGACATTGAAAATGCGAAAAAAAGATAAACAACCAGCAGGATCCGGAAATAGGAGCAAGTTAAAGATAGTCAAGAAATACTTATTTGCGGAATTCCGTTGAATCTCCTTCCAGGCAAGTTCTCGTCCAGTATGATAAAAGGGATTCTCAATATAAACGAAAAATACGCTATAATAATGATTTGAATAAAGATTCTGAAGACGAGTCTAACTTAGAAAACAGTGTAGCGGTCTGGGAAATACGCCTAGGAGTGTTAGTTTTGGGAAGAATAGTCACTAAATGCAAAAAACAAAAATAATTCGATATGCTGCGGAATGCCAAAGAGAGTCTAACGATATACCTACAGGTATGGTATTATGTGATACTGACTCAAATTAATGACGTAACAATACTTCCTATAACAAAACCTTATCCGAAATGAACAGACCAATGTTTTAGCATCAGATTGGTGATTTAATCGACAAAGAGCCTTAAATGTTTGCAAAAAGTCAATTTTATATTGCTTGAAGTCGAGTGAAATTCGTTCAAGGCATGACATTTAACTAACCCTTCGATAACAGAACCTTATACAAAATGACCGTCACATTGCTTTAGCATAGATACACTACGGCCGAATATCGTAGCAAAACCGGCCAAGTGCGAATCGGACTCGCGCACTGAGGGTTCCGTGCCAACTTACTTTAACTGAATTAGGGATTCTTACTTCCACTTAGCCGAAATACCACAATATTTTAATGACCGCAAATATAACTTTACTTTTCGTGTTTGTATGAAAGACAAAGTTATGTTTGCAGTTGATAAAAATGTGCTATATCTCAAAAACTACTTGTTCGATTTCGCTCAAACCAATTTTTGTTGAATGTTTTTGTTGAGCTCTAAATAACATATTTTTTTTCAAAATTTTCACTACCTTAGTTCAAAAGTTAGATGGGGGTGGCGTCCCCCCCATCTAATTTTACCACTTTGGAAGCGTCTATATCTCAAATGTTAGACTTTTAGAAAAAAATGGTTTTAGGATCCTCAATGTCATTTTGAAAGACCTATCCATAGACACCCCACACGTATAGGTTTGGATAAAAAAAAAATTGTAGGTTTTAGTTTCATATTCCCCTTAAATATCATTTTTTATCTTTAAGTACATGAATCGGAAAGCGGAGTACAAAATACATCTAACTACCAAGTTTCAGCTGTGTGATGCTTATAGTTTTAGAATAAAGTGGTTGTGACATACGGACGGACAGACAGACAGACAGACAGACTTGACGAAACTATAAGGATTCCGTTTTTTCCCATTCGGCTACGGTACCCTAAATAGCCAATATGGCTTTATGTGATATTGACACTAATAAATGACTCAACCACATCCACGAAAACAGAGCTTTGTCCGAAATGATTAAGGTAAGAGAAATGATTCAAATAGATTTTTCATCTCTCCTGTTCGGAAAATATAACTTTCCTGTGTAGATAGCCGGGTGGAAAATAGCTTATTCATCCCTAGGGTGGAAAGTAATTTAGTTTTAATTGACATGGCATAGAGTCAAGGCCTGCAGTCAAAGCTTGGACCAAAAATAATTGAGCCACATCATGTTATTAAAATAACAATCATTTTTGCTTAACTATAAATTGAAAATCATATTGTATAGGTATTATGTATGATCGTTTATAAAAAAAATATACAATTTCTATTTTTAATTCAATTAACAATTTAAATATTCGGCTGCCCGCCATAATGCCAAGATGTTTTTTTTTTATTTTATATTGTCAGTGTCATTTCAGGAAGGATTCGTCCAAAGCCGTGAAACGTTTATTAAAAAAAAGAAATTATTTTTGGATTCTGTTATTATCTGTGGAAAAAAATCGATCGATATTATTTACAAAAAAATTAATTACTTGATATTTTCTGCTTTTTTTGTACTCTGTTTTCATGTATTCGTGCCGTTATTCTTTCTAATCATGTTAGGTGTTGTAAGTACTGTAAATCAACCGTCATATTTTGTTCAAAACTTGAGTTTTCCTTTCTCGCTGAACTACATAATACCTCACCAAGACATCTACAACACATTAAATTAACAAAATTTTGAAAATTTAATGTTTTCCTCACAGTCGAAATTAAAAATAGTATGTTTAACTCGGGTGAAAGCACCATTTCACTCTCGAATTATTGGCGCTCTCACTTCGTTCGAGCGCCAGAAACATCTCGAGTGAAATGGGTCGCTTTCTCCCCTTGTATAACAATCTACTATTGCATGAACCAAGTAAATAAAACTAATGGTTGTAATCGCGGAAGTACACCAATAATTCCTGTTAGTCGACTCATTTACAAAAAATAGAATGTTTGCTATACTTTACTTACTGATGAATGAATCGCATCAATCATAGATACTTGCCTACTAAAATAATACTTAGTGATTTTATGCACATTTTGGTTGGTATTTATATGTAGAAAGTAATTAGATTTGAGGATTTATTTTGATTAAGGATTGATTTCTGTTGAGAGCAAATGGGCAATTTCAACTGCTTTATGAACTGAAAACGAGTTTCATCGCATCTCGTTGTAGAGAAACAATAAAACAAGATCAATTTGCAATAAGGAATCACGGAATTAACTCAATGCATCTTACACCTATCGTCAAATGAACGTTAAATAACAGAACACTCGTTGGTGTTGCCAGTAAACAGGTAATAAAAAGGACCATAAACGTTTTTAAGATTTTTCGATCATTTTTCATTAACGGCGTTTTGTGCTAGGCGTGCGATGCAAAGACAGAAGACAAATAAAAACACAGCCTCATATTTGCTATTACTTCTTTTAAACATATCGAAAATGTTTGGAGGCAGGACACTGGAACTGAAATTCAGAAATGGGAACAAATACTTACTAAGGGTTAATTGCCAGGGCTAAAACCCGTAAATGTTTCTCTCAGTTTTGGCACAAGACAACGCCGTCAAGTTTTTGGTGGATACGCGTGCTTCATTTTAAGATCTGGAGTTCCACATAAGCCATGATTATTTTTGTGGTCAGTTGGTTCACAGTATCAACATTATCGTGACGCAAAAAGATGAGACATTCGCCGAATTTGGAGTAGCATTTTTTATTTTATTTCTACACACGTGGCCACTTCCCCTACTTAAAATATAATTAGAGTTTGACGTCTGAACCATACTTGAATAAACTAAATATTTCTCAATTACGATTTCATGCTAAATCAAAATTGGCCACCGCGTTGTTGTTTTCAATAGATACCAGAACGTCAAAGTCATAATAACGATTTGCATATTTTGATAGGTCTACATACATTTTAACGACTATTCAAAAATCATCATGTACATTATCTGCTATTTACGATCCGAGTCATTTGTCCTATTTATGCTTGGAGCGGATTCAATGATTGGATGTCTAGTGCTAAGAGGCGAATTCAATCCAATTGATTTACTTCAGTAAATAGGTCGGACGGGCAAGCGGGCGCATGCATTTCGAAATACAACGACCAACTAGATTTCGTTTTATTGTAAAATAGCCACAAGTTCTGTTAATACTTTATAGTTCTTTTACTATAACTGTGCAATCGAATACTAGAATACTATTTATACTTTTGAAAAAAAAAGTTTTTGTAATGTTGCACTAGCCGCTATTATCATTAATCATCCCCTGATTGCTTATCTCATCATGACTGACGTTCCATAATTCTCGGAATTTAATAACGCTTGCGATATTATCACCGCAACTCTTCGATAACAAACATTTGTTTTTTGGAACAACAATGGAATAACTCCGGCCGAACGCTTTTATGTTCATGTATATCATTTACACCATAATACCGAATAGAGGAATTACTAATGAGACTACCAAAGACAATAGGCATTAGAATTCTTTTTACATATAGTCGCGTAATGGATGTTATTTTTCGATATTTAAATATTTCACATACCAATATGGTATTAATGATTTTTCCCACGAGTTTGTAATGATAACTATAACCAAAGAATTTATTATTAAAAACTTACCATTTTGATATAAACTTCTTCTTTACATAACCGAAGAAATGATGGCAGAGAAATGCATACTTAACTAACTTTCGCATGTATCATCATCATGAAGAAAATTATGTAAACCCAACATTCAACAGAACTTTACAATAATGTAAACTGTTGTAACTTTTTTCCATATGACAACATACATGAATTTTATTTGAATCACAATATAACACGTAGAAATAATTGAATTATTCTGTAAATATATTCTCAAGTAACTATAGGATCTGCAATGGATTGTACTTCCATATCTTGTTAGCTTACTTCAAGACACCAATCGCCTACATATTTCGTTTGTTTCAAATTGGCTTCAAGGCTTGAATTCAACTTTTGCATAGCTTTACCGAATGGGTCTTCCTTCGTACATCTTCTAAGGAATTCCTGAAACATGACGTCACGTCTCAGTATCTTAAGATCAAAGTTAAAACGACATAAACGTGTCCTTTTACTTCATTTACTGAAACAATGAACAGGTACGATATAAAGATATAAATATCTGTTAAATCTTGTAAGAAAACGAAAATTAAGAAAAATATTCGTAAAAACTGGTCTTTTTATTTCCAAGACTAATTATTATTTCGCAGCTCAGAGATTTATTTAGTTAAAAACTGTTTTAAATTTAAAAAGGGTTTAAAACAGTGTTTAACATTTTGTACCACAAATAGGTTTTTGGGTAGTGTTTAGCTAAACACCAGTTTTAGATACAAATATTCATTCATTCACTCTCAGTTCATTCATTACATTTCCTAGTACGCAGGTTGCATTCAACACACTGCAGAGTAAATGAACAAAAGCTTCTTGAAATGATGGCTGAATAGTATCTAAACCCAAATCTTTAAAAAAAAGTTGTAATGACAGCAGAATGAGAAGAATCTGATTTGTTTTGACTTTTTTACAGGAGTTTGTAAAGAAAGAGCGCGTTTTCAATTCATTTGTAAAAAGTCGTATTTTGTTGTGTATTGACTGATTTGTTTTCAACATGAATCAAAAAAAGAAAGATCGCTTGGATAATTGGACAAAAAACGAAAAGGTAAATCAAATGGATAACTACCACATAGTCGCCGTATGTAGGGTTTGGAAACGTGATAGCATTGTAATTGTTTATTTTATTTCAGGATATCCTTATACAGCTTATAGAAAGTTCGAAAGACGTGGTAAAACACAGAAACACGGATACCAACACAAACCGTCATAGAGTTGCTGAGTGGAATTTGATTTTACAAAAGTACGTCTAAAATAGTGAACTTGTTTTGTTGGTTTGTCGATTAATAAATTAATTGTGTGATCAATAAATTAATTGTTGTGAAATCAATCATCCATAATATTTTCTATAGGAAAGCACGAATTTGATTTACCGCGAAACGAAAGTCAAGTTGTCAAATGTCAATCTGTCAATTTTTTGAGGTTAAACACTAGATAAAATAGGGGGGAGGGTGTTTAACTAAAACACTGTTTAAAAGAGTGTTTTAGCGCCAAAAACTGATTTGTGGTAAGGATTTTCTTAAAATCTTGTTAAACAGTGCCTAAAACTTTGTTTAAGTGATTTGTGGTAAGGCTGTTAAAGTTTGCAATTTTGAAAGAAAAATTAAGAACGGTCGAAATTATTTTCATACGTTTTATGTCAATCAGCATTCTCAACGCATTTCGTGCAATAAACTTTCATGGCACAATCATTGAGTTAAATTAACTTGTTGTAGAACTCGACTACAGATAACGTTTGCATCTACAAATGTAAGGCGAGAAACTTCGATCGTTTATCTCATAGCATTGCGCACCAGTTAGGTATTTTGTGTTACTACCACACCAAAACGGGTTTCAATTCGTTTGTGAGTTTGACCGACTTTAGTACTCTCGGAACCATGTCACTGCCAAAAATAAAAAAGGCTGATACAAAATTCATTTTGCCACGAGCTTTTATTACTTTTATTGATACAGATGTATGTAGGTCATACGGTAATTTTGATGTATGAATCAGAATCAGAATCAGAATCAGAATCATTTATTTGCCTTTAAGTGGGGTACACAGGTTTACAAATACATATTATGTTCGGCCCATTTAGCCATTAAAAAATAGCATGCAAATATTCAAATATTCTAACAATTACATAATATTAATCACTTTCGTTTACATTTGAATTAATTACATTAAATTATATTATTATTATTATTATTAAATTATACCTATTTCATTCCATTGCTTTTGATCAAAAAATTCTTTCAAATTATAAAAACATTCCATTACAAGCCATTTATGTAGCGTTATCTTAAACCTTCTTAAATCTAATGTTCTGAGATGTTTAGGTACATTATTAAAAATTCTCACAAACATAGTTAAGCAGCTCTTATTGTATTGCGCTGTCCTAGGTATGTCATGTATTACAAGTCTGTTGGCATTTCTTGAATTTCTGGGATAGATATTGCACGCCTGTGGAAACAAGCCATTATTTTTCTTCACAAATAAGCATATTTCAAGAATATACAGTGACGTTAATGTCAGTAGACCATATTTTTTAAACCATGGGCGGCATGTTGCGTCGGGTGCAAGACCAAGTATTGCCCTTAAGCATTTCTTTTGAGCAACAAATGCTTTATCAATGCCTGTGCCATTGCCCCAAAATACAAGACCGTAGCGCAATATCGATTCTATGTAGGCGTGATAGACTACTAAAGCAGTCCGGACATTAGTTACGGTTCTCACTCGTCGTAACGCGTATGTAAACTTGTTTACTCTCTATGTATTATGTTATAGCGGAAAAATACAATACACCAGTGAAGAAGACCAACTACACTAATAAACATTTATAATTGCATGTTCCCAATGGATATGTTTAATGAATTTCCAATTACTGTCAGTAGTACAGATAATTATTACATTACACAAAAACGCGTATATCGCAAAAACCGTGTATTAATAGGACTTTTGTAAAGAACATAAAAACAGTTATAAAACCGTTCGCGTTACCACTGACCATCATCACAATGGGTGCGTGCAGCGAGACAGCGTTACTTAGCACTGGATAGCGCTGACGAGTGCTGACACTAATAATTAATAAATTGACTATTCAATACAATTATTCTTCCTGACTAAAATTATGTTATATTATAAATTTTGACTGCATCTTTATTAATTTATTATTGTATGCCCGAAATGGGTAAACCGTTGAAACATTATTTTATTTTATAACAACTGCTGTAAGTACACACAGCCGCACGTCAGACTACCCCACTTTGACCTTGAGGCCGCCTCTATTCCCTAAGCAATAAAAGCTGTTTTCGTAGTTCACATGGGTAACCTTACGTGCTGCCGTCTGTACATATTTTTTAATGGCTACTCTTCCGATAGGTTGGTCGCATCCCAGCTCACCCGACCATATCTACCCGATTTTAAAATACCTAACGAAAAATCTCAACTTCACCAGATTTCATCATTGCATATTACGAGGGGGGATTGAAAAGTACTCGGCCTAACTAAGAAAATAAACCCATACAAAATAATTTATATTTTTAATTTCTTACTTAATCACCATAAAGTTGAATGCACATCTGTCACCTTTCTTTCATAGCGTTTATACCGTTGAAAAAAAAATTCGTTCCGAGAGTCAAAATACGCGTCTACTGATGCTTTGACCTCCTCGTTTGTTAACAATTACAAACATCTTAACTGGTTTTTTAGGTAAGGAAACAGAAAAAAGTCTGATAGTGCCAGATCAGGTGAACAAAGCGGATGCGGTAACATTTCAAAGCCACAAATATGAATTTCAGCCTTTGACTGCACAGTTGTGTGAACACAGCCAATATCTCGATGTAACAGGGCTTTTCTTCGGACCACTACTGTGGGGTTTTCTTTTATTTCCCTACGTAAATTACATAGTTAGATGCAGTGGTCATTACAGTTTATATCCTGATCATTTTTAAAACAGTAAACCACATTCACGCCCTTTGAGCCTCGGAATACTGAAGCCATCACCTCATTTGCCGACAAAATGGACTTAGCCTGTGTAAGGGTGGTGAAGCAAACTTTCTTCACTAATTTGATTGTAAATTTACGTCCGATGTACTGTGATAAACGTATGATATGTCCAAAGAAAAAAAAACCTTCTGGGTCCACATAAAATATCTCCAAACAGCCGCTGAAAAAGTCAATCGCGTTCATATTGGTCGACTCAAAGCAGCCGCGGGCCCCACCTCGCAGTCAGCTTGTGGAAACCGATTGAGTTGACTATGATATTTTAATTTTTTCCATGAAATATGCCAACAATCTCGGTTACCTATTCCATTTTTAATTTGCGGTCTTGCATAACCAAATCGTGTACATTTTAGACTTTTTGTCAGTACTTGACGTTAAAGGCCTTCCAGGGCGGGTTTGTCTTTAACCCTCTCTATTCCACGTTTCAATTCTGATTTTAATTTTTTTGACTGTTGAATATGACAGAGCAAAATCCCTTAAAATACTGACTATATCATCATGGATGGTTTTTCTTGATAATTCTTTCACATGGAGTGGTTTGTATGCGGAAAGATCTAACCAAATACCTGCATTAAAATCGAATCGATCGCCTCGCGCTCCTGGTGGCTCGGCAAACACGTTGATGTAGGTATCCTGGGCGTTGATCACTGCATAAATCCATGTGAAGAGTTTTCCATAGGTGCTGTGGCACTTATTACGGGTTTTCCACACGCGCACAATCACTCACGCCGAGATTTTTATACGTTTTTCATTAATATTATAGGAGCGCAGTCATTGCGTACGCAGCAAGAGATTTCAACGTGATTGTATCTAACAAGTTTTTATTGTCACAGGTATGATCATAAATCATAAAATAAATTAATAAGTTGTTTAACTTGAAAATAAATGATGGAATCCTATTCCAGTACGAAACATGCCGCTCACCTTAAAATAATGCAATTATTTTAACTAATTTAAAACCTAAAACTAAATTTTGTACGACGCTAATTCCTAGTCCTCGAACTGAATGACTCTAAGTTAACACAAATCGACTGAAGTTACAATATAGGCATGATATCCTACTACAATGAATCTAAATAATCACAAACCCTACCTAAGCTAAGTGTTTGAGGAGCTAAAAAATTTTGCTTCGTACAGCATTATCAAATTATTACCAATTAATAATTACTCAAATGGAAGAGGGCAAATTTTTACAACTGCTCTTTTATATAAATTACTTCCGCTTTGTAAAGTAACAACACGTATTTTCCCGTCAGAGCCAGGATGGAGTGTATGCACGCGAGCTAATTTCCATTGAAGAGGAGGAAGATTATCGTCACATACCACAACAACGGTGCCTTCACGAATAGGCGGGCCCTGGTCGCGGTACCATTTAGTACGTTGTTGAATTTCGTGCAAGTATTCACGGCTCCAACGCGGCAACGCTTCCAGAAGTGTTGAAGACATTGTTGTACCCAACGCCATCTAATTAAACGACTCGGATTCGAATCTATTAGAGATACGTCTGGAAGTGCCGTCATAGGACCTCCGATTAGAAAATGGGCGGGCGTTAAGGGCAAGGGATCTCTAGCATCTGCACTCAATACGCAGAGAGGTCGCGAGTTTAACACCGCCTCTATTTGACACAGTAAAGTATGCATCTCATCATACGTTTGAATCTGAGTTCCTATCACTCGATGAAAGTGATGTTTGAAACTTTTTACACAACTTTCAAAAATTCCACCGAAGTGAGAAGCCTTCGGAGGCTGAAAGTGCCACGTAATACCCTGTTGCAAGGTTTGAGAATTCAAAGCGCATTGAACAGAGTCATTTTTAAGAAATTGATATAATTCTTTTAATTGATTGTTACATCCCACAAAGTTTGTACCGCAATCCGAATATATATCAGTACATAGGCCACGACGCGACGTAAATCGACGCAGGGCGGCTAGAAACGCCTCACTTGAAAGTTCGGAAACGAGTTCGAGATGGGTAGCCTTTGTACTCATACATACAAAAACCGAAACATAGCACTTAATCACCTTAGCATTGCGAACTTTATTGGCACGAACGTAAAACGGGCCGGCGTAGTCAACAGCTGTTTTAAGAAACGGGCGCTCGGGACGTACGCGCGCGGCAGGCAGAGGGCCCATCGTCGGTTGTGACTTTACGGGTCGTGCACGGAAACAGCGAATGCAACGGTGAATACGCTGACGAATGATGTCACGGCTAGATAAAATCCAGTATTTTTGAAAAAGAGTATACTGAACTAATTGAGCCCCAGCATGCAATTGGGTTAAATGAGCGTCATCAATTATCAAATTAGTCAAGTGATGCCTCTTTGGTAAAATTAACTGGTGTTTGGATTGAAACGGTAAAAGGGACTTATGTATACGTCCGCCAACACGTAAAAAATTATCGTTATCTAAGAATGGATCAAGTCGCTTCAATTGATTCGAGATAATTTGTTGCTGCGAAATATTTTGAATATCTGCGGAAAATGTGGACTGTTGCACTAAATATATCAGTCTATTAAGTGCAAAATTATACTCTGGTACGGAAACGTAAGAGTGGAATGAAAGTTTCTCTTTGTTAACCCTACTTTTGAGAAGTTTATAAAAACGAAATATGTAGGATGTCACACGTACTAATTTATTGAGAGATGAGAACTTCTCAATGAAAATATTGTCCTCGATAGACGCCGACACTGCAGGTACGGACGACACGGGACTACTGCGCTTCTCTTCATTTGTGCGTGGGATTTCCTTGCGCACGGGCCAAGTAAATTCATCTTGAGAAAGCCATTTAGGGCCATGAAACCACAAGTCTGTGTTATCTAAAAAGGTTGAAGGCAACAAGCCACGTGACGGCGCGTCAGCCGGATTGTCAGCAGATGGAACATGCCTCCAACGTTCACTAGGTACTAGCGTAAGTATTTCACTCGTACGATTTGAAATGAATGTCTTCCACTCGTACGGAGGAGACCGAAGCCACGCTAGCACTATTGACGAGTCAGACCACGCGTAAACGTCGTTCTTACTTATCCGGTCACTGTAGGTACGTAATACCTTATCAATGAGTCGTGTTAACAGCACGGCCGCCATAAGCTCGAGTCTCGGGATCGAAAGACACGGAGAAATGGGGGCGACGCGAGTTTTAGCAAGTAAAAGATAAGTATGAGACGATCCGTTACCGTCCGTAAGACGTAGGTATACGCAAGCGGCGTAGGCCTTCTCCGACGCGTCAGAAAACCCGTGAATTTGAAAACTACACCCATCGAAAAATACTTGGCGCGGGATAGAAACACGCGATAAAAGACACAATTCTTGTATGAACGCACACCAAGAATTGACGATACTAATAGGAGGGCGGTCGTCCCAATCGACACCAGATATCCACAGTAACTGCATTAAATGTTTAGCGTAAATAGTCACGGGTGATAACCATCCCATTGGATCGTAAATTCTAGCTATTTCAGAAAGAATCGTTCGTTTCGTAATTTTATCCGAATTACATTGAACACTAAAGGTGAAATGATCAGCTTGAGGGTTCCACTGAAGCCCTAGTACCTTAACTTTGTGATCATTCTCCATTGGTGCGAAGGGCACGTTATCGGGCCGCTCACCGTGAACCTCTGGCGTCTGAACTGCAGCGAGTATCGCTGGCGAGTTGCTATGCCACTTACGTAGCTCAAAGCCGGCCGTAGCGCAAATATCAATGAGTTCTTGCTGTAGGGTGAGAGCCTTACTTTCATTGCATTCCCCTGTGACAACGTCATCAACAAATACCTGGTCTAATAGGACCCCCGAAGCTTGACTAAAACGTGTCGCTTCATCGTGAGCTAGTTGCTTAATCGTACGCAGAGCTAAGTACGGGGATGAGCTCACTCCGAAAGTGACAGTTCGTAAACGGAAATCTTCTATAGGTTTGTCAGGTGACGTCCGCCACAGAATGCGTTGAAAATCCCTATCAGAAGATTGAACTAAAATGTTTCGATACATTTGTTTTATATCGGCTGTAAACACAACACTGTGTCTAAGAAATTTCAAAATAATATCTACGATATCCTGATGCAATTTAGGACCCGTTAACAAAATATCATTGAGTGACTTTCCGGTAGAAGTTTTACAACTAGCGTCGAACACTACGCGAGTTTTGGTAGTTTCACTCGATTCCTTAACTACACAGTGGTGCGGAATGTAATATGGGTTACCCGATTGCGGGGTTCCCTCGACCGGTTCCATATGCTCGAGGTCAAGGTATTCTTGTAAGCAAGCATGGTAATCCTCCTTGAGTTTAGGGTTGTTTTCTAACCGACGCTCTAACTTATGAAACCGAGCGAGGGCGATATCCCTAGATTCCCCAAGGGGCTGAGCGTCAGGCTTGAAGGGAAGTGCAACCACATAGCGACCGGTGTTATCACGAGTGCATGAATTCTCATAAATTTGCTCACAAAGTCGCTCATCAGGTGTCAACGCCTTCACTTCAGGCACAGACTCGAGTTCCCAGAACCTTTTTAAATCGTTGTCATCGTAAAATGAGCTAAAACAAGTATTAATCGGAGATGGAGTCGTAGACTCGAATGAAAGTGCACCTAGTAATAGGTACCCAAAAATACTGTTCATCGCAATCGGCGAACCGGGAGAACCAGTAATGACATTGCCTAGTAGTATCTGGGATAGTATATCCGCTCCTACTAGCATTTCAACCTCTTGTGGGCTGTGAAAAGAAGGATCTGCTAATTTAAGATTTTTAATGTGTGGCCACCCTGTATGAGGCAATGGCACACTGGGCATTTTCGGTACTAATTTCGTTAAAATTAATGCCTCTACGGGAATAGAAGGTCGTTCCGAATCCGTAGGAGAAATGAAACATGAAATTATCCCTTTCGGTTGAATCGGCCTACTTTCACCTATGCCGTTGACAGGTACATTTACCCCACGTCGTTCCAGTCCTAAGCGTTGAACACAAGACTCTGTTATAAACGACGCCTGACTGCCAGTGTCAACCAAGCATCGAACCGTCGAACGTTTATTCCCGCCTACATATAAATCGACGCGCGCCGTTGATAACAAGACCGTACGAAGACAAGTATTCCCTAACGCGTTATCATTGTTATCACTTATCGCGTTATTAGTCGACGTCATCACTACGGGAGTAGACGCGTTGTCGTCAGTCGAGGATTGAGCGAGGTCATCGACCCCCGTAGCAGGGGAGAACGAAACAGCATTACTTTCAACTGTGTCGAAATGTAAGAGCGAATGATGTCGTTTGTGACAAGAACGGCACACGAAATTAGACTTACATTTATTTAAGTCATGTCCAGTATTTAAACAATTAAAACAAACATCCTTTCCCTTCACGAAATTGTACCTATCGGACGGAGATAGCGCGAGAAACTTATTGCATTTTGCTATAAAGTGTGGATTGTCACAACATAAGCATTTGTTCTTATTGCCGTAAGAATAAGGTTTAGACTGAGCCGTGTTTTTCTCAGGTTGTGAGTTAGCCGTAAGTACATGTTGAGTGCGAGCCGCGTTCGCACCAGAACGCACAATACTAAGAGGTACTTTATTACGTTTGCTAGAATCAGTTATCTCGCTTGCAGCTAAGTCGCGTTCAAGAAAATTGATCAATGAATCTATGCATGGAATATCTGTAGGTTTATGCAATGACAACTCAAACCTTTTACGAATTGAATTAGGTATTTTACGTAGTAAAATGCCTAGCAATAGAAAACTCCATTGATCAACGGGGAATTTCATCCTTTTCAAAGCTTGAATATTCTCGTGATAGGTATTCAGTAATTTACGTAAACTTTGAATCGATTCTGAACAGCTGTCTATATCAAGTATGCGATCTAAATGTGTGGATGCAATTGCTCGTTTATTCTCATAGCGAGATATTAAAATGTCAAACGCAACCCTATAGTTTTCGTCCGTAATTGGAATCGATTTGATAAGATTGTACGGCTCATCTTTAAGTGTTAAAAGTAAATACCTAAACTTCTCAGCGTCCGTGTAAGCACCATTGTTGTGAACGAGACACGTGAACAAGTCGTAAAACGATGGCCAGTCCGTGGATTGCCCAGAGAAAGAAGGTAGTGGAAGTGTAGGTAATTTGTCGTGATTATTACAACTCGTAGGTACTACAGAGTTACGGCTAGCGCGCTTACACTCCTCCTGCTTCCGCTCTTTAATCTCACTTTGATGCGAAATTATCATGTAATAAAGGTCATTGAACTGGTTTCGAATTGCTAATTGTTCATTTCTATCACTTGCTAGAAGACTTTCGTCTTTTATAAGAGATTTCTCTATCTTTGTTTGTAATTTGAGAAATTTCTTTTGAGTTGAATTGATATCTCTACACCGTGCTAAGAACTGTTGTTCACTAGTTTCGTAGAAACCTAGTGTATGTTTTAGTTCGTCTAAAATTATATCACGTTCGAATAGGTCTTGAACCGCCATTTTGAATATGGACGCGTAACGTCGCTATGAAATATGGGGCCAAGGAAAATACCTAGTGACAATAAAAACCCGTAAAACAATACCAATCCGGATCGAACGGATCAAATTGTGGTTTGTATGCGGAAAGATCTAACCAAATACCTGCATTAAAATCGAATCGATCGCCTCGCGCTCCTGGTGGCTCGGCAAACACGTTGATGTAGGTATCCTGGGCGTTGATCACTGCATAAATCCATGTGAAGAGTTTTCCATAGGTGCTGTGGCACTTATTACGGGTTTTCCACACGCGCACAATCACTCACGCCGAGATTTTTATACGTTTTTCATTAATATTATAGGAGCGCAGTCATTGCGTACGCAGCAAGAGATTTCAACTGTTTTATTTTTGCGGATGTAGATGGCGCTAAAAGACGGGCGCGCTCATCGAGTAGCCAATCGCAGTGGATTGTTTAGCAAAACGAAACAATCGCAATACAGGAAATGGCTTTCAAATTCCGAAATACAAATCTTTTTAATAGTTGATTGTATCTAACAAGTTTTTATTGTCACAGGTATGATCATAAATCATAAAATAAATTAATAAGTTGTTTAACTTGAAAATAAATGATGGAATCCTATTCCAGTACGAAACATGGAGGTACCTTATCACAGCACGCTGCTCAGTTTGCTCCATTTGCGAAAGTCACGGCGGATTGCCTGATAAATAAATTTATAAAATCACAACTAATGAACGCACACATTTGAAACTTCGCACAGTTAACCAAAATAAAAGGAACTAAATAATGTACGTAGTTTTGATTTAAAAAAATGAATGGAACTGTATCAGGCCGCGTACTTTTCAATCCACCCTCGTAAAAAGAATAAGTACAGTCCAAATGAAAATTTTAAACGAAAATAGAAACATGAAAGTAACAATTGATGCCTTTTTGAATAGAAATGATAGATCGAATATGTTTTAAGATTATTTTCTAAAATAAAAAATAAAGATAAACAGCTAAAATGGATCACATCTGTGAATTTTTCACATAATTCAATGTATTTTTTTTAAATTATGTAGTTTTTTAAGATAATATTGTTATTGTTACTTGTGATTTGATTTTTAAGATAATTTTTGTCACATAAATTTTAAAGTCGATTGTTGTTAATGTTATTTTAAAATCGGGGAGATGGGATCGAGTACAGTTGGGTTGTGGCCGATAGGTCTGTGCGTGCGCCATTTTGCTTGCAAGCGCTTTCCTCGGCTACGCTCTCAATAGTTATCCTGCACATTGTGGCGTTAGTCAGACGCGTCAGTAACCACAAACGGGTTTGCGATGCGTCATGCTTTCCTCGCAAAGGCAAGCGGCGCGGGCGCACGCCGTCGCCGTTGCTATACACTTGCCTAAGATTAGCGATCGAACTTAAACAAGATCAATTTTACATTGTTTTATGGGGCTAATAGGTTTATTTGCACCACTTTTAACCTTACGAGAATACGTACTTTTTTCAAATACACACGGTTCGGCCAATTACTTTACGTAACCTTATAATACTGCTATAATATTTATAAAAAAACTAAAAGATTGGTTCTAGCAATTTCTCATTAACATTCCATTAAAATACGATAAATACATAAAATACGATCAGGTTCTCTATTCGGTTGTATTGCTTAGTTAGAGAACACAAATTATCTGATGAATACAAGAATTTGTGTTAATAAGTTTTATTCTGATGTTCAGTCCAACAAACTTTGTTTTTATCATACATTTCACGAGTTCTACAACTTTCACCCGTACAGCTTTAACATTCAGACATCCTTCAGGTAAACAAACTCGTTAGCGGTAAGCAAACTGATCACGGTCCACGTTAAAATGATATAATTTTAACTGTATTTATTCTGTAACCTAAGAAGTGAGACAAACTTAATTTCCCGTGCAATCCCTCGGAACTGCACGCTAATTGTAATATTGATTTTAGGTAATATGTCTTTTTGACTAAAAAATCTCTGCGGAATAAATCGAAGAAGTACAAGCGTAGTTCAAGATGTATGAAATTGAATGACACCAAATTTGTCTCATTCCATAAAGGTTTACGGGTAGGAAAACGTTTTCCCCTGCAAGCATATTTCGACCGTTGGCGTTCGATATGTATGAAAACTCGCGCTGCGATACGCCTGCACACAATCCTCCTAACGTATTGTATAATTATTTTAAGAGGGAAATATAGTTTGTCGTATAAGCCTTCAGTGGGGATTTCAAAAGTTTCCTGGTCTGAATTTCGCTACATATTTAGCATTTCCTAAAGTTGACACCGGGGTAGTGCACCGGGGAGTAGCATTACCTACGTTTCGCACGCTCCGTAGAATACGAGCCGCGACAATACAAATAGTTAACAATGATATAAAGCATGTTAGCATCGAAGCGTGAATATACAACATTGTACCCATATACCTAGTACGCAGGTATCGTATCCTAGGGAATTAGGGATGAAATTTTATAAGCTTTTTCTAGGTTTATTACAATGCAAGTTATTGACAAACTTTAGGTTTAATTTTTTTGTGGTTTTAGGTTTAATTTTTTTGTGGTTTGGTCAGGATAGGCGCGGTCCGTCAAATCTACACCGGAAATAAAGACCAAAAAGATTTTACCTTTTTTAGCATGTTGCTTTCAGTACGATAGACAGGGTAAATTTAGTGTTCAAAGGTTGTTGAAAAACTATAATAGTAACGAATACTCGATTTTTTTCTGACTTCAACCTGTACAGGCAAGGCTAAATGTGTGAACCACTGTTTTTTTTTGTAGTTTAATTCAGTAACGTCTAATGAAGACTAATTATAAGCCATAATAGTAGAGTTTGAGCTTGGGTATGTTTCAATTGAACTTACGGAACCACAGAATAACATGCAGTAGAATTCACTCGATTTTCACTGCTATTTCATTCTTTCATAGTAAACAAGGCGTAATGTAAACAACTTGTGCTATTTATATGTTTAGTCTGACACTTAACAGCGTGTTGAAATAGTACTTTTCAATACAAAATAGAATGAAGAATTTAAATAGCTGTGCTGTGATTAATTCTACCTAAAATTCTTAAGAAAAGAAAATCAGGTAAAATTAAGATCGAAGTTATAGGCGTTCAAAAATCGTCGAAACACTCCGAGAAAAGGTAGGTAGTGTAGCCCTTGCGCCTCGCTTGGAACGTTTTGGGGAGCTACTCTAGTGGTCATAGATTCGTATTTTACACTTCTGGGTGGAGCCCAATAAATAATATGACACAATTAACATATACCTATTGAAAAGTATCGAAAAGCTAGAATAAGTACAATTTGGTGAAATGGATGTTTGAGAAAGTCTGGATTAGGGTGCAGGTACTGCCATAGCCAATAACTGGTTCTGACCATCTTTTTACTGTTGATCATAGGAGGGTAAAGGAAACCAGTCCTATATTTACCCTAATTTTAATAAAAAACCGGCCAAGTGCGAGTCGGTCTCGCGCACCGAGGGTTCCGTACAAACCTGCAAGGTTTACAAAGTTTTTTCACGGGTTAAAGGCAATTAGATCTAAGTATTTGATATGAATTTCAACTTGATAGCTCTACGCGTTCATGAGGAAAAAAGTAATAAGTTTATATTTATTAAAAAATATATATTTTGTAATGTAACTAAAAATTTAAGGTTTTCGGAATTTTTCCTTTATGTGTGCTATAAAACGTTGCTTCATGCCAAATTTCAAGATTCTAGGTCGACTGCAAGGACCCTTAGGTTTTGATTCCCTTGCGAGTACTTGCTAGTTTTAAAATATGCAGCTTTCTTTTGATTGCGTTGACATAGAAGTTTGATTTTGTTACAGCTTAAAGGTATTATAGACCTGAGTATTTGGTATGAATTTCAATTTAATACCTCTACGCGTTTATGAGGAAATGGGTAGTAAGTTTAAAATTATTAAAAAAATATATATTATGTGATGTAACTAAAAATTTATGGTTTTCGTAATTTTTCCTTTATCTATGCTATAAGACGTTGCTTCGTACCAAATTTCAAGATTCTGAGTTCACGGGAAGCACCCTGTAGGTTTTGATTCCCTTGCAAGTGTCGAAAATTTGCGGCATAAATGGCTGTATCTTTTGATTGCGTTGGCTTAGAAGTTTGATTTTTTCACAGCTTCAAGGGACAGTAGACCTGAGTAATTGATATAAATTTCAGCTTCATACCTCCACGCGTTCCTGAGAAAAAGGGTCTTGACAGACGGACGGACAGACGGACAACAAAGTGATCCTATAAGGGTTCCCGAGGTACGGAACCCTAATAAAATACCATTTTATCAGGTATATATTTATTCATTGAAAGACTCTTTTGTGATGATGAAACTAGTTTACAAGGGTAATATAGTTACGTCAGGCTGAATGGGGTTATCACCATACATTTATGTTGAAAATATGACACAATCACAAAGCACAAGCGCAGCAATCAAAAAATGCAAGGCAATTTCGCTAGAGCCATAGTAAATATAGGAACACACTACACAAAATATATTATTCAAAATATGGTTTATTAATTACTGAGATAATATGCAGATAAACTGGGACCGGAATCCAGTACAATTTAATTGTTAGGATTAACTTGCAATTTCACATTTGTTATGGTTGGCCATTGTTTTTAAGTAAGATAAAAGTATGTTAAAAACATTCGCTTTGCATCAACTTCTATAGCATATATTACACAATAGAAAGAACAAGTTAACATAAAGACAAGCAAAAGGACTTTAGGGATTATTTCTTTGTAATTTTATATTAAGTTCTCGAATGCATAATTGGTTTTGTAGTGATTTTTAATGTTGTTATTCGCTAGCATTTTTTTTGTATGGTTTATATAATATTGACAGAAATTTGTGATGATATTATATTATTTTGTTTAATTTCTGTAATTGTGTCATATTTTCTCTATTGACCGTCAGCAGACCGTCAGTGAATAATTATGATGATTTCAGTCAGTATTTTAGTTTAGGTACAGTGAAAGGTCTTAAAAACTGGAGCCTTGTTTGATATTGTTTACAATCTGTTGATAAAAAAATATCAAAATTGAAAACATCCAGGGACTGCCTGTCTTATAAGAATGTACCATTTAACAGTTTGCACAAAATCAGCTCTAATATAATGTTGGAATGGAGTCTTGGAAGTGAATCCATTTTTATCATCATTTGAATGTTTCATTACCACAAAAGTATCAAAATTATAATTAAATCCAGCTTTGAAGACATATTTTATTATAAACCAGAATAAGTCTCATTGCATGACTTCACTGGCCATCTAGTTGGATTTTTGTTGTTTTTATATATAAAAGATACCTACTAAGTTAGTTGAGTTAAGTTTGGGTTTGTTTAGTGGGTACTTACATTAAAAAAGGATATGAGTAATTCTTGTAAGCCATAAAGCAAAGAAGTCCAACTAAGTGTTTGATTCAAACACAAAGAACTGTCTGTGACTCGATCGCATGTATAGATAGGCTCATCCCTATCATACCTAAAGCTATAACACTTACATTCGTGAGTGGGCCTACGAACAAAATTACTCATAGACACACCGGCTATGTATGAGTAACACATTGTAGCGCCTAATTGAAGCACATAGAAACGGTCAAATTTTGCGTTAAAGATAAATAACGTACTGTTGCATTCCGTAACAGGCGATGTGTAACAACGTACCAAGTCGAGCGTGAGCTCGCATCTCGATAATTAAGGAAACCCAGCATCCTTCGATACTTCGACTCTCGAGTCGCCACTATTTACCAAAAGAAAACATCTCATCAGCTGTCAGTGATTACGTCAATACCCGTTTTACCTGTTTCAAACTTCTCTAACGAACCTCAACAACTTATTAAAATAAACACAATACCCTCACACAACAAATAACAGCAGCTCGTTAAAACAAAATGATCTAAATTAACAAATTATCGATCTAAAGAAACGCAGAATTTACTGCACTCTTACCTTCCGATAACTCCAAGTCCAACTCCGCCAATTTGTCTCTTATTTCGTCCGGTAACTTTGATATATCAACACTTAAGTCAGCCATAGCGAAAAAACACTTCTTTTCTCACAAAACAAATAAAGTTACCGACAACACTTCAAGACACCATCGTGACACATGGCCATCTTGAATTTTGAACAAATTCTGCTTTGCTTTGCCGAGTCGAGTTCGAGTCCGATGAGCAAAATAATGCTCTCCCAATCTGTTCACCAGAGGTCTCTGCTCTGACTGCTGCAGGAAACTGAGCGATCAGTATGTTTTCTTTTACGAAGATTTCATATTTTTCTTTAAATTTTGCTTATAGCAACATTCAAAGCGTTTCGTTTTTACAGCCAATGGTCATTACAAGCCATTAAATTAAAAAAAAAAGATTTTTCACTGTAAGGCATTAATACTGTCGGAGGCAAAACGTCTAATTTAGCTGTTTACTTATGGCGTCGTCAGTTTATAAAGGCTCGCGGTTGTGTGAAATGCCGAAGGCAAAATGTTAATGGTTCAGTTGTCAGAATTTTAACGACGATTGATTGATTTGATTAGTTGATGACTATTTATTTAAGTTGACCATGTAAAAAACATTAACTAATATAATAAAGTAATCACAGTAATTAACCTTAGGCTTCCCACGACTTTGTCTAGATTTCATTACTTCTTAGAGATATCAAGCAGCTCCATCGAGACTTGGCTAGTATTTCACAGAATCTTTTTGGTGGGATTCTAATAACCAGAAAATAATCTCCATGTATCCTGAAAACATTAATATGATTAACTACTACAAAAAAACGTTATTGATTCAGTGCTTGCAATGGGAGCCGGCGCATGATTTCCTTTAAGAATATATGCAGTTTTCTAGCGTTTGTAAATTGAAAATTTGTCTTTTTTTTCTGCAAATTTTACAATTGCAAAATTGTAAATTTATTTCGAAGCGAGTCTTTGATGTTACTATATTTCTATTATAACCCATTTGCTCAGCTGTAAACTAGAGAAGTACGATGTACCGACGCGACGATACTAAATCGGTAGCTAATGAGCTCTATTTCTGGCACCAACACAATACTACTGATAACAAATTGCTAGGGTATTTCTTCTTCCGACAGGTCGTGGTCATAGCCGTAGTTTATTTTTACTAAGCACAACTTTTACTCAGAAGACACGACAAAATTGGTTCCGATGGCGAGGCTGGCGTACCGCACCTAACCTTCTGACACTTACTCGCAAAAAGCGCTTTCCTGACACTTTTTCAATGCAGGCAGCTAGATAATTGAACTCGATGCCTATTGAAGTTATGAAAGGGTTAATAGATTTGAATGGTGGAAGAGGCTGAGAAGCAAAATAATAAGATTCTGAGACCCAACTGGGCACGATTCTGGACATGCCATGGACTAAACCAAAGCAAAAAATTACAGAAATTCATTTTTCCGCCATCAGCTTGACGACGAAATCAAAATTTTAAATACCGTACAATAATTAACAGCTTCTTATTTACATATAACTTATGTCATACATAATCTTTATTTATTTTTTGTGGTAAGGAATATGATATACAGTGGTGGACAGCTAATTAAAGACACTTTGAAAATTGTATGTTCATCAAGTTTTGGGTTCCAACAATTTTGTATTATGAATACATAGAAACTAGTAACTGTTGTAAAATAATCGTATGGGTTTTACGTATAATTTGAAGTTACTATTTGCCATAACATTGATCTATTTTTCGTAATTTTTGACCTCAAATCTATTATGAGCAAAATAAGTGTACCAGTGATGTGGACAACTAATTAAAGACACCTAATGTGAGTTACTGAAAACCAAAAAAATACTGAAACTACAAAATAGTCACTTAATATAAAATTAAAAATAGTCATTTCTGAATTGTTTTACAAAGTTTTTGGTGTTTCGTCGTATATAGTTTAGCTGCATTTTGACCTTTACTTAGTCCTGGTACGGTCCTGGCTTTATTGCTATAGTTCCTTACAAGCATGTATTGGAATTTATTCTAATGCTTTCATAAACGCGTCATTAAGGTAATTTTAGCGATGGTAACTACCTACTAACTATTATTTGTCTGATATTACAAAGTTTTCAATGCGATAAATGTCAGGACCTTAGAATCGGAACCCACTGAAAGACCTAAAATAGGATTCCTAGATGAAAAATATTAAGGATCAAAGCATATTTTCATGACAGTATGTTGCAGGAAGATCGTTAAATATTTTAGCAAGAATGATAAGGCCTAGATATGCGAAGAAAACTTGCACTGAAGAAAATTTTATAAGTTACCAAATTTATAATATGCCAAATATTTCACGGATGCGGTTTACCTAAATACATTTTCAACGTGAACCGAATCAAAGTGGATAATTGAGATGTTTTCAAAAGTAAATAAATAATGTATGTTATTCCGACGGAAAACAGTATATGAGACGACAATTTAACAGGACTATGTATCATATAACTGTAAGATATAAAGTGAGGAAACATCAAAGTGCGCCGTTGATTTTCTAGACGTATTACTGGACCTATGAAAAAATACTAGTACATGGATGGACCTATGAAACAATACTAGTACATGGATGGAATACCTAAACAATTATATTCAACAACAGCCTATCTTACCCTAAGCTGACTAAGCATCTTGTCTAGAAAATCTTGTAGTTTAGACTTACTAAACCGACTGCAACGGCCGTCTCAGTTTTCCTAAGGGACACTGTATATCTTTTAGATATGCTACCATAAATAGTCCTAACATCAATACGATCGAAATAATTGAGGTTCTTGTATAAGGTAATACACTAGCGAGACATGTAGCTAATGTTTATTAACTATACGGCGCTTTTATGAAAGCATTAGAACAAATTCTAATACATGATAACAAGAAACGCATATCACCAATGCCAGGACTAAGTTAAGGTCAAAATACAGCTAAACGACGTATGACAAAACATCAAAAACTTTGTTAAACATTTAAGAAATTAATATTTTCAATTTCATATAAACTGCATTTTTTTGTAGTTTCAGTATTTTTTTTGTTTTCATTAACTTACATGAGGTGTCTTTAATTAGTTGTCCACATCACTGGTACACTTATTTTGCTCATAATAGATTTGAAGTCATAAGTTACGACAAATAGATCAAGGTTATGGCAAATAGTAACTTCAAATTATACGTAAAACCCATACGATTATTTTAAAACAGTTACTGGTTTCTATGTATTCATAATAGAAAAAAATTGGAACCCAAAACTTGATGAACATACAATTTTCAAAGTGTCTTTAATTAGCTGACCACCACTGTATATATTTATTTATTTTTAATTTATTATCATGTAATAGAACAACACAAAAATACATGGTTTTATGCACTGATAAAAACCACTGAGGTTTGCCGACAGTGCGTGAGACAGCCAAAATAAGTAACTAGCTGATACATTATTAGGATAGACTTAGTTACAAGGTAGCTATTCAATGTTAAATAAACAGGAGCGTCTGATTAAACTCGTAGGACTTGATTGTTGACAAAAATGACTGAAGTAATGACAGCGCTGCTCGCAGTGATCAAAAAAAAACGTTGGTGGACGTCTGCCATCTGCCAGCTCTAGAAATGTTAGTAAAAAATATACGTAACTGGGCATTCTATTTTATTAAAGTACATTTTATTTTGCGTCCTGCCTACCTATCGACACTAAACTGGTGCAACACTCCGTCTCTTCTCTTTAAGAGAGTAAGTAAGAGTGAAAGAGAGATGAGATGAGAATGCACTGTCCCAGTCCCACGTTTTACTGTACCAGAGATAGCGAGTCTTTTTATACCACTATAGTAGGAGAGAAGAGGCTCATTCAATGATAACGGCTTCTGATCTAACCATAGAATTATAATATTAATTTTATGGATCTTACTAATGAATAAATCTTTGGAAACATTGGAAACGAAACGGTTTTCCAGAGTTTCTCTGGTTCCTCCAAGCGTTCCTAATCAATTTGTTTTCACTGATCCATTAGCCTCTTTTCCATTCATAGACAAAAAATATTTTATTTATATGGTAACAATTGTCTGTACGTCAAGTCGCTAGGTGGCGCCAGGCGTACTATTTCTCTTCCCGTCATTCTCATTTAGTTTTTCTTTTTACAATCGGTGTTTAGTTGGCTGTTGGCTGTAAAATTAAATCTCGTAATGGCTGCCACGCTAAAAGTGTAGCTTATTGGTTATGTCATGTTCATGAAATATAAGTTCGCGTGTGCAAATCTACTTATTCAACAAGTGTTTCGAACAATGTTCGCATGAGAGCAGCTTAATCTCTATCTCCCTGGATCGTTTCCTCTTTCATGTTTCCTTTTTTGGCAATTAAGTTATGGACTCGGCGTTTGTGTACTGTATGTAATAAAAACATAATCTATGCTCCGTGAAAAGTGTTCGCAAGAACCATATTGAGTGCAAAGTGGTTTGTCACGAGTTAAAATGACGGATACTCGTTCGTCATCGGCGTTGTTCAAGCGGGCTGAGCAGTTGAAGAGATGGGAGGAATCGGATACCAACAAACAGTCGCCGACGCCGAAGCGTGCTTCGAGGATCCAGTTTTCGTCTGGTATCGTGTTCCTGGCGGCGTGCACCGCCGGTGACAAGGATGAAGTCCAGCGCCTGCTGAAAATGGGCGCTGACATCAATACGGCAAACGTGGACGGCTTGACTGCACTCCACCAGGTTAGTTCTAACTACCCTTATATTACTGTCAGCTGCCAAATTATTCCAACCTTTAGCCCAACTTTGTTGGACTAGTATCTCAATGTGCACAATGTTTTTCATGGCACTCTTGACATGTAGTGAAAACAGTAGTTATTAGCTTCATAGTAGAAATTGTTGTTGAACTTGGCTTTTGCTCATTGGTATAGACATATGTATTTTGTTTGGTTTCTTGAGAAACAGAATGTATTTTTTTATCTAGGTACCCACATAACATTTATTTGCCAATATATATTGTTGATTTATATTATCAGTTGTATGCATGTATGTCATTATTGCAACTGCTCAATTTTGATATTTAAATGATTCTTTATTATGCCTCGAAAGACGAAAACACATATTGAAAAACAAGCATCATAATATTGTAAAGGTAATTAGTTATTTCCTCCAGCACAGTAACTTCTGATTTACTGAACTATGTAAGAAGAGTTTCAATTAATTAAATAGAAGTATCATTCTATTATTATGTTGATAACAACATTAAAAGAAAAACATGTACGATAAACATGCGTAGTCTAATAATGCATGCATTTAATGCCCATAGTCTGAAAACTTTATATTTGAGATGACACGGGTTATAATACAGGATTTATAAAATACCCCCAAAACTATTTAAACCAGTCAAGAACAGGAGGCCGGCTATTGTAACGAAATCATGGAATAAAAATGCTTTGTTTCTGCAAAACTATCATATTACCTGTTTTTGTTTTTCATTTTAGGCCCTCGCAAACCACCTAAAAACTTTTCTGGCGGCGAATTATACTTAACCCCAAATTATGATCTTTGTGGTCAATTACTTTAACATGCATGTCTTTACTATGAATATATATTTTTCAATCTTTCTGATAGCAACAAAAAATTGGTAAATCATCAATTAGCATAGTCTATAATTTTTAAATGGTTGCAAAAATTTTTGACAGTATGATCATGCAATAGGTTTAAAATAATTGGTCTCTTAATGCTTTTATCCTAAAAAAAGATTTAAATACACGCAAAATATAAAACATAGAATTACAATAAAACGACTAAAGGATACTATTGATTACTTATGAAAAATATTGGTTCAATTTTATTGTGTCATATCACTAAAATTTAAGAAATATCAATGTCTCAGCAATTATCTTAGGCAAAATAAACTATAGTCTAAATATTTATTAATATACTTTGCATAAAAATCTTCACATTAAATGTGTGTGTAAATTTTACATCATTAAAAATATCTAACCTATGTACTTTTAAAATTATAAAAACGTAAATTGACCTTGGAAATGTTTTTCAACTAAAGTGGCCACAAATAGTTATTTTTGTGAAGTAATCTAATTTCAGCTTATTTAGTTTCCATTTTTAAATAATGTGTAACAATACCCTTGCAATCATAATAATAATAAGAATTTAGGTATTTTCAACCAGCACCAATATGGGAGCAGATTCTCAATTCAAGCTAACGTGTATTTAACTACTATTTAACGTAACTTGTGTACTTACTCCTCTTTTCCTAACAAAACTGCACTGCGGCATGCCCAATGTATTGTAATATTAAGATATAATGGCAAACTTAATTTTTTATCTCTCCATCATGACAATTTATTACCATAAAAGCTATATTTTGGAATTCACGCGACAGTGGTGCCAACTAGTGAGCACTGAGCATGAAAACGGTAGCCCACATTGAAGGGAAATCAAGGGTATCCCTAAAATTTTACAAGCATGTATGGCGTTTTGTGTTTATCGACAAGTATTTTAATTAAGACAGGTGTTCACGTCTAACACTTACAATTTTGTGGTTCCGTGATAACACCTTAACTCTTAGGAGTTCACTGTTAATGACCGCAGAGATTGTAGGTGACTGTAGAACTTATTACTGAACTGATGCAACAGGTACAGGTTTATTTGAAATCTTTCTAGACTTATATCTTAGTGCTTGCAGATCAGTGGTGTACCTTGAACCTCTAATTAAGGGTTCGTTTGCTATATCCGATACTATGATGTCTGTTTGTTTAACTTTTGACTAAACTGCATGTTCCAATATTCCAAACCCTTATAAAAGTGATTCTACTACTGTAGTACTACTGTATCTGTCAATTTTCGTCGCCGAGCATTTATGATGACTCACGAGGGAAATTCGTGGACCGTAATTTATGCAGTACCAAAAATATTCCTAAACTGTACTAAACTGTACATCGTGATCCGAATGTGTATGTTACCAAGGAATTTCTAAAATCACATACTTGGAATGCTAATATGCGCATATACTGTTAAGCGATGCTATTGCGGAGACAGAAAGACTCATCAATGTATGTTTCCAATCAGCTTCCGCGAATCTCAGCTTCGATCAGAATGCGGTATAGGTGGTCACGTGAATCGAGATTAGTACTCGGAATAACTTTCGATTGTTTCGTTCGGCCACCGTACGTCACTCTCCAGAATTAGCCGCCGACTGTCTGCGCCCCATCCGACATATCACTGACCATGTCGCGTCCGTTGTATTCCTAAAATCCCTGTTCGAAACGAGCCAGCAGTGTAACAAGAAAACTGCAAACGTTACGCACCGGCCATTATGTTATGTCATTGCAAACTTAGACCTTTACGGTTGCATTTGATTAAAGGCTGATTGATTATGTATTTTAGTCACTGAAATGCTCACTGCGAAAGAACTTTTATTCCGCATTCTAAAATTCGTGCTATTTTATTAAACAGTAAATCAATACCCTACTTTAATCGGTATATTTTTAAATTCATAAACTAATTCATTTTATGGTATCTCCATACCATAATTAATTACTAGAAACCACCAACATTGAGATTTGTTCTTAGTGGAAACTAGCCTATTGCAGTATGTACCCTTCCCCACTACTCGTCCATGGTTTGAAATATCATCCATTTCATCTTCGTCTTGTGGAATGGCACCAAAAAGAGCCTAGTTTTACTGGTTCTCATTTAGACATTGTTATTATTATGTTATAAACGCCCTTTTTTACGCCGAGGAAATGCTTCACGCATACCTACTACCGTGGGGATGGCAATAGGTGATGTGGGACTCCCTTAGACCACTCGTCAAGTACTACTCAAACTTCCGCGAGTTCCCGTAAGTCACTATAAGCAGGACGACAAAAAATCGCTTATCGCATGCGCTCCGTCGTCCAATCGCCAATCCACACTATGTGCAGTTACGCCCATGGGATGCCTCGGGAACCTTAAGACACTCTCAGCAACTTGTGGATCATTTTGAGGTGGTTGAGTCCCCACTCCCACCTATGCTGGATCCACATAGAGCCAGTGAGCGGTCATAGCGCCGCCGCCAAGCTCCCAACCGCTTACGTCGTTGACGGTCAACCTGAGCATCCTCTTCCCTGGCCCGTTCCGCCGCCTCCTTGAGTGCGATAATTTTTCAGTCAGTGTGTGGTTTGCGGTGTCTTCTTCGGCTGTGCAATGGTGGCAGTTTGGACTGGGCTCTCTTCTGGCTATCTTAAAAAGGTAGCGACCAAAGAATCCATGCCCAGTCAGCACCTGCACGAGCTTAAAGAAGAGATGCCCGTGTCGCCGATTCACCCATTCAGGTAGGCAAGGAAGGAGCGCCTCCAGCGTCCAGAGCCCGTACACGAGCACGAGGCTTTGATGTACAACATATTGCTGCGCCAGCTCTCGGACCTTTTGCACTTCTTCGTGGGCCAAACAGTCGCCACGCTTTCTAGCCTCCAACATTAAATTAATGATTCTTTGAAATTATGTTCGTTTAGTAGTCATCAGCCCCTGTAAAAAAAAATACTATCCAAAGAAAATATTGACACTATCCCCCGTCGTTTTCCAAACAATCGAACATTGATCCAATATAGTCCATTGTTATTTCTCAGTATTTATAGCATGCTTGTTGCCACTGACAAATGATACGACAGTCAACATACGGTCCCATTGCCCTAGTTATTAAACAGAGCATTTTTTTATACAAATTACTAAAATAGTCTTGAACTGCATAAATACGGCTACAACTCCGAAACTAGTCAAGGTCCTTGATGTGCAGACATAGCTGACATAGTCTTCTTTCTGTTACAACATGGTGTTTGGTTTTTTAGCCCGCGGCGGTGACAAGTCAACTTTAAAAAAGTTTATCACAGCTCACAAAATAAGAAAATCTTCCGTTTCTTTCAACACTTTCAAGTGTACCTATCTACACAAAATAATAGTGTGTTACAAAGTTATTATAATACACGTGCTATGCAGCATAGAACAGTTAATGTACGAATGAACACATGGCCACATCTACGTCCATACAAAGGTTGCATCACAACACAACATCTCAAGCTTCCGATGACGCATTGCAACACGATACTGAAGTCATAGCGATTCGTGTGCGCAACTGAAACCGTAGCCCGACTTGGAAACCCCTCGATTATAATAATGACATCTGTTGAAAACCATGCAATGATGTAATTGATAATCAATACTTTTAAAATAGGACCTGTTTCATCAACAACACGCTCTATGTGGAACGCATATAACTATTTATGACGCAACTGTAACAATCTGAATTAGGGCAAATACTGTTGCAACGGGTAAAAGTACGTACATGTTGAAGATTTACGACAACAGATGAGGGAATTTATATTTTTGTATGTACTGCAATTTAAAATGTCAAGTCCTTACAACATATACATCTTTTTCAATTTGACCGCAGACAGGTAAAACAACTTAGTAATTCTAAAACCTTTATATTAAACTTAAGGATTTTCTTTTCCGACAATTATTAACAAACATTATAATATGCTTAAATTCAGCAACTTAGATTTCATATTATTTTATGAATATTCTTACTTATAAATTCTGTTTCATTGTATAATGATGATTAAGCTTTTAACGTCGCGTTTGGTATAGTGGTTAGCGCTCCTGACTATTACGCCTTACGCCGGCCGTCGCGGGTTCGAATCCTGCAAGAGGCAAATGGTTGTATGATGAGCACGAACATTTGTACATAAGCCATGGATGTTATATGTATTTGAGTATTTATGGTAGACGCCCCTGTCATATTCGTTGTCTAGTACTTCGTAACACAAGGAAGAAAATTCCACAAAACCAAACAATTGGTGTGTTGTCTTGCGCATATTTATTTATGATTTATTATTAAGCTAGTTAGACTTCTTCCATATTAACTCCTAGAAACAATTACTACAAACGAAGCTCCTAGTGGCTTGGCTATGAAATATGTATGATCAGTTAATGCTACTCCTAGTAATTATTCCAAAAGACATAACTAGACAGGCTAAACAACCAACAAAAGCTTTATTGGCTTAAACATTTATGTGTTTCTTCCTCCATAACCCTTTATATTAATATCGCTTAGACTCTGAATTTCGCCTCCCTTGAATTGTAGATCACCGTTATTTCCACTGAATAGCTAAATAATAAGAATAAGATCACAAGACGCCAGTGCATAAAAATGTGACTTCATTTGTTTTTATAAATTTAAAATCTTGCTTCGAAAACTATTTTCTTAACTTTCATAAACATTGAACAGGGATTGTTTGGTGGTTTGTAAATAAAAATAAAAAATAAATAAAATGCGCCAGGCAACACAACAATTGTCGTGGTTTCGAAGTATGGAATGTTCTTCCTTGTGTTACGAATACCAGACAACGATTATGACGGAGGCGTCTCATAAACAAATCAACCATTAAAACATTTTATTTGGCTCTAAGTGCGTTCTAGTCTTTCAAAGGATCATCGTTCGGAAATAGCTCCCTAAAGGTTAAATAATTATTCATCTAATTAAATAAAATGGTTCAATCGAACGGAATTCAACCTTTGACCATTGCATTGGCAACGATACGTTAATAAATAGAATATTAATTGAGTTGACGACATTTTACAGGGTCAATAATCATCGCCATAATTCACTATTTTGGTTTGGATAGTGAATTGAATTTTTATATTGGATTATCGTATTGTGATTGATTTAAGTGATATATTTTCGGCTTTAGGTTAATAAGTCTTTGATAAACTTGATTTGCACTTTAGCTGCATATAAATTATTGTTTTAAGTTAATTCAAATAACTGTTGTAGAGGTTCCGTGAAGTAGTTAAACATAGGTCACTGCATTGTATTATTTGGCGGCAACCTGCTGTTTAAATTATTTCGTGATATTTTTAATGCTTCGGATGAATCTCGTTGGATATTTACAGACAAGCACCTTAAATAAAGGCATAGAAGCTTTTATATCTATCAGCGTATCATATGGAGGTTTTCTTTAAAATTCTCATTATCACGGTTATCATGGTTTCTCGCATCTATTATATGGAAAAAGTGATAGGTGATGTATTGTATGTTGTTAATTTCCGCAGCACGTGTTTATCCTAAAGGATTCTGCCTACTACACCATATCATGCCATGACTGTACTACTGTATGTACTCTTTGTATTGAAAACTAGGACACCTTTCCTACTAAACCGTACCGTCACCGACCAACACCGTCGCGTGTCAGCACCGGCAAAGTACGCTCTATAATACGGTGTGCCAGAACGCTGTAGATCCGTTCGGTGGACACAGTACAGCGTATCGTGTTGTTTTTCGTGTCTGTTACGCTCCTAGCACGGTAATGGTTATGATCCGATCTAGGTGGGCCCAGACCTTTGACTTCAGTACAGTCGACATTACAGTATACGTACACTTCGAACAGTTAATATTTTTTTTTACCATACATGTCGACTACTCGTATCTGTTAGAACGAGATGCATATTTTTAAAGATGATCGTCGTTCGTTCTCATGCAATATCATAATCATTCAGAAACGCTAATAATCCGTTTTTCTCCGTACTCGTGCCAGCAAACCGCCTATGTGCTAATAGAAGTTTCCGTTTCTCGCCATTTCACGTTGTTTCCTTGACTACAGCGAAAATAAAACGTAAATATATTTCGGGAGATACGATACGAAAATGACTGAGAAAATAATTAAGACAAATGGTCACATGACCGTGAAGTTAGCGGAGCACCCACGACAAACCGATAAATCGCTATATGGAGAATTTGCCGCTAAATAGTCGCTAATTAGTTGTGGAAAAAAATAATTTGTCGTTTAATTTTTTTTTTGGTTTTTTTGGGTGCTCCGCTAACTTCATATGAAGTTAGCGGAGCAGCCTCGCGAAATAGTCTTTGGAAGTTTCTGATCGAGATTCGACTAGGGGGATAATTTGCCGCTAATTAGTCGCTAATTAGTTGTGGAAAAAGAAAATTCGTCGTTGGTTTTTTTATTGGTTTTTTTGGGTGCTCCGCTAACTTCATATAAAGATAGCGGAGCAGCCTCGCGAAAACGTCTTTGGAAGTTTCTGATCGCAATTCGACTAGGAGGATAATTTGCCGCTAATTAGTCGCTAATTAGTTGTGGAAAAGGAAAATTCGTCGTTGGATTTTTTTTTTGTTTTTTGGGTGAAAACGTCTTTGAAAGTTTCTGATTGAAAATCGGCTAGGGGGATAATTAGCCCCTAATTAGTCGCTAATTAGTTGTGGAAAAGGAAAATTCGTCGTTGGATTTTTTTTTGTTTTTTGGATGCTTCGCTAACTTCATATGAAGTTAGCGGGGCAGCCCCGTGAAAACGTCTTTGAAAGTGTCTTATCGAAATTCGACTAGGGGGATAATTTGCCGCTAATTAGTCGCTAATTAGTTGTAGGAAAGGAAAATTCGTCGTTGGATTTTTTTTTGTTTTTTGGGTGAAAACGCCTTTGAAAGTTTCTGATTTTGGAGCCGCCTCACGAAATCGTCTTTGGAAGTTTCTGATCGCAATTCGACTAGGGGGATAATTTGCCGCTAATTAGTCGCTAATTAGTTGTGGAAAAGGAAAATTCGTCGTTGGATTTTTTTTTGTTTTTTGGATGCTCCGCTTACTTCAAATGAAGTTAGCGGAACAGTCTCGTGAAAACGTCTTTGAAAGTGTCTTATCGAAATTCGACTAGGGGGATAATTTGCCGCTAATTAGTCGCTAATTAGTTGTAGGAAAGGAAAATTCGTCGTTGGATTTTTTTTTGTTTTTTGGGTGAAAACGCCTTTGAAAGTTTCTGATTTTGGAGCCGCCTCGCGAAATCGTCTTTGGAAGTTTCTGATCGCAATTCGACTATGGGGATAATTTGCCGCTAATTAGTCGCTAATTAGTTGTGGAAAAAGAAAATTCGTCGTTGGTTTTTTTTTTTTTTCGTCGTTTTTGGTCTCCACTGCCTTTGTTGCCAGCAAAGCGCTGGGCGTCTCGCCCGTCACGCCACTCTTAATGACGCCATCAGAAGAGCTCTTGCCACCATTAATGTTCCTTCCACGTTGGAACCACGTGGTTTGGTTCGTGATGATGGCAGGAGACCCGATGGCCTCACGCTCATTCCCTGGGAACGGGGTCGGGCCCTAGTATGGGATGCAACTTGTGTCGATACTTTGGCCCCCTCCCATCTCAGAGAATCAGCCCTTAAAGCTGGAGCAGCAGCGGAGTTGGCTGAAAACGCCAAGCGTCGCAAGTACGGCTCACTTGCAAGTGATTATGTATTTGCGCCGTTTGGCGTTGAAACGTTTGGGCCGTGGGGGCCTTCGGCTAAATTGCTGTTTAGAAAAATTTCG